>OZ007496.1:194051022-194602460 GCA_963931805.1 Microdon myrmicae
TTACTCTTAGCTGGGAATCTTTGTTCCTCAGGCTTATTGGATGCTGGGAGTTCTAGTGGCTTTTCAGGCTTAAGTTCTGCTGGGACTCTTTGTTCCGCAGGCTTATACTTAGCTGAAATTTCTTGTTTCTCGGGCTTACAATCTGCTGAGAGTTCTTGCTCCTCAGGCTTACATTTTGCCGGAATTTTCTGTTTGTGCTCTATGAGCTTGGACGTGTTGTTGCTAGAAGTCGGAGCATTTAAGAATATAAAAGTAGATGGAGGTGTTAGAATAGTATGGTCAGGAGTCTTTGTCGAATCATCAGATCCGGCCCGTAGACAAACGGATTCAAATGTTGACTGTTGGATGCGATCTTTGGCCAATACCTCCTCTATTTGGGGGGCCTCTAGATCGTCCTGCTTCTGATTTTTGTCCCTATTATCTCTAATGCCAATTTCATCCGTAGACGACACCTTGTAAGGTGAGGCATTTTCTACCTTCCTGTTTATATCATTAGCTTCTAATAACGATTGTTTAGATCTTTGGCTGTTTAATGTTCCTATATAAATTTGTGATTGCTGTACCCTACTCGTTTTGTTAATTACTCCACTTCTCCAAACGTTTGCGGTAGAAGTGGGCTGAGTTCTCAAATCATTTTTATTTGATGGAGAGTCGTTTTGACTTCTGAAATGGGACAGTCTCCTACATTCTGCTTGGGAATGATTAAATTTGTTGCAATATGTGCATTGGAGGTGTTCAAACTCCGCCTTAATTTGGGGGATAGGATTAAAAACATTTTCTTTTCGACGACATGTTGCAGAAGTATGACCAGACCTATTGCACGATTGGCAAATTGCTGGTTGGCTATATTTGGAATTATAAGATAAATTAAAAAGGTTTCTATCGCCTAGTCGTGGGGCCTGCTCGAGAGCGTAATTTATTGCTGCTCTAAGACTTGGGGTACCTCGTGCTTTCACTAAGAGTTTTAAATGGGAATCCCTAAGACCATCTTCAAAAGTATGCAAGGCGAGCTTTTTATTTTCTTCGAGGAGATATGTTCGCACCGCAGGATCGACAGTGCTTTCGAACGTGGCTTTGTTCAGCAGATGCAGGAGGTGTGCGAGTCTGTTTCCAAACTCCTTCACATCTTCCTTGCTATCTTGCTTGGCTTTCACCAGACTGTTTTGTGCCGCTGACCTTGAGGTGAGAATTTTAAATTCTCCCTTTAATTCGGAAGCAAGATCATTCCAGGTTGAAATGACCTTGTACCGGATGTGGTCGTATGCTGGCCCTTTCAGTCTGGTTTTCACCACGCTTAGATAAAAAGCATGCTGACTGTCGTCCTGTGCCTTTGAAAAGATAATATCCCCGTGAGAAATGAAATCATCGAGTTCGTCCGGGTTACCGTTAAAAACCGGCACGAAATCTAAAATAACTTTCAATCCGATTGTGACGTTCATTTTTTCGCGCGCTTCAAATATTCGATTCGGGTATTATTTTGGGCGAAATATTCCTTCGGTAAATTCATCTTCCCAAATACAAGTACACCGTAGGGCGAAGAGTAAGAAGAGAATTTTTCGAACTCAACTGAAGCGATCCTAAAGAGAAAAGAGAAAAAATGACTTCAAACCCAAACACATCGATATATCTACAGGAAATTTCGATAATACTAAAGGTAAGAGAAGATTTTTACCGACACCGCGAAAAGCAATCCTAATATCGAAGGATCCTGTAAAGGACAGATTAGCAAAAGAGATCCTTTCAAACCCAACACATCTTCACCTATAGAGGAAATTTCGAAAATATCAAAGGTAAGAAAAGATTTTGACCGACACCGAAGTAAGACATTCCTAATTTCGAAAAATTCTGGTAGACAGATAAGCAGAAGAGATCCTGTGAAAGAAAGCAATGGTAAAAAGAGAGGACATTTTTATCGAGCCCAAAGTGAAACGAGCCTGCAAGTGGAAAGATCCTGGATAGGGGAAAATGATCCTAAGGAATTTTGATCTAAACAGATGAAAGGAAAAAGACCAACAGACAGATAAGGGTGAGCGCGTTAAAATCGAGAATTTCCTGTTAGAAAGTATGGAAAATATTCATCAAGTAAATTAAATCCTTAAGAAACCTATTTAATGCATGTAAATATGTATAGGTATATGTAAAAATGTAAGTAAAAATTGATTTTATAAGTGTAGGGTTTGTACTTTCTTATTCTCCCTTTGTATATTTAAATTTTTCTTGGGGTTTTTGTTATCATTGTAAACCAGTCAAGTGATTACGTTAAAAAATGCTGTTTATAAAATAAAATGTTCAAAATTTGCTTTTCTTGATATCCCCTTTGATTAATTTTTCACAATTTAATTTGTTTGGTGATTTTCTATGCGTTCCTTTTTTGTTTTTATGAACTTTTAAAATGTGTTTTGTGGGTTTTGTTTGTCCTCTTAAATTAACTAATACAATTTTATAGATAGAATGTATGTGCATACCTTGTACATTTTTGTGCCGGTGTTGCTGGCTGCTACAGCTGCATTGACTGCTCCTACTGGTGCGGTGTTGTTATATGGACATGAAATTTTTGTTGTTTATGATGTTGAGTATGTTGCAGTTGTCCCTGATTACCTTGTTGTTCCTTTTGCTAGTGTCTTGCTGGGAATAGTAGATTGGACAAGTAGCCAGCTGTTCAGACTGAGACCTTTATCGGGTTTTGCTAGTTCCACATTTCACAGTCCCACTAGAGCTCCTGCCTATCGATTGCCAGAGTTTCCGTCTCCATTCGCATGTGTCGATATAGTTTGTGTTTGGTGTGTTTGCTTTTGGCCGCTGGACGTTGTTTTAAAAATTATATTTTTTTCACTATTAACTGTGATGTTTTTGTTTATGGGGTGTCGTTCTCGTTTTGTTGGTAAGGGATTATGGTATAATCCCAGTTGATCTTTGCCTGGACGCCAATTGAGACTCTTCTTGGTAGGGGATTATTTGTCTCTGATCCAAACCGCTGCCGTCAGTCTTCTTTGTAGGGGATGAATGAATCAGTCCGATCCACTGCTCATTTATTTTATATTTTATTGGTAGGGGATGTTGGGATCCCAAACCGCTGCCACCATTTTTGCTGTGGTCCCTCTCTCAGGTAGCGTGTCTTCTTATCCTGAAAAGGACGTAAGATCTCTTAAAGACCGCTCCCGAGGGGACCCGTTGCGGTGCCGCCGTGCTTCCTCGAACCTCGAGGGAAGAGCAGCTACCGGTCGTCGAGTAGGAAGAATCGGCCAGGCCCAATAAAATACTTTTTATTTTATTTTAAATTTATTTTATTAATTTACTTTCTGGCGTCCTTACATCTAGAACGCCAATTGAGACTGATCCTCGAATACAAAATCCATCGCCCTTATAAAGAGAAACAAATCGACATTTGTATCTCGAAAATACACAATTTCCTACAAAAATCCCGATTTTGGAATCCTGAGTGAGATGCTCAGTGTTTATTTAAGATAAGGATTCAGTTTCCTGAATTCCTATGAAACTATTGTGCAGATGTGGATATGTAAATGAATTCGGGTTTTTGTTTGTTCACTTAGATGGATTTTACCAAATTGAGATAACGTATCTCTGGTTTTAGAATTTAGATGATGCCGTGGGGCAAATGCAAGACGATAAACGAATATATGATTCGTTTATTGTGAATTTTGATTTTAATTTAGTTTTTTAGATTAAATTATGCCGTGGGGGCAAATGTTAAGCGATAAACGGATGTTTGATTCGTTTATTGCCAATTTTGGGTCTAGTTTGGATTTTTTCGGGTTTTGATTGAATTTCAGGTTTTAGTGTATTACTGCTAGGATTTGGATGTAGGTGTTGGGGGAAGGAGATGGTAGGGCTTTTCAGAGCACTACAGCAGCATTCTCAATCCAAAAGTTAAAATAATTTCATATTCGGCATTCATCCGACCAGCGTTGGTCTATGGCTGTCCAATATGGTACAATATATCCCCATTCCACATGGAAAAGATTCGCGTGTCCGAGAAGAGACAGTGTTTGCGTTCCTGCCTCGGACTTAATAGAACACCAGAGTCACGATACCAGACATTTTACCCTAATAAAACCCTGTATGATAAATCAGGACTAACTAGGATAGACAACTTCATTATAAAAATTATTCGTGGCCACATTGCAAGGGCAATGTGCAGTGTAAATAATCTTATCGCGGGAGCATATTACCCGAACGATATGTATCTGGAGAGTACCCTCCAGAACGGGTTCATTCCCCCAGAGGCGTTCCTCTTCTTGGACGGAAAACGTCTTATCCAAGATGAGGGTGGAATACCTATTATATACCACGCTTTCCGTGGTGCTAGGGGTAAACGAATTGTCCACAATAGCGATATCTCTAATAGGCCAGACCGACTTCGATTCAGTACGGTGATCAGTGAAAGAGGTAAATCAATAAAAGACCGAGCCAACCCCAACTGGTGATGGCTCCAAAACGAAGAAAGACGACTTCACGTCCTCAGATATAATATTCAGCTTTGGCGCAGCTTCCTCCCTTCCTTTCCTTTGCCCTCCTTCCCGTTTACTTTTGTTATTTTATCTTTTTTATTTTCATTAAGCACTTATTATTTTGTTTTTAAAATTTTCGCATCCTCAAAAAAAAAAAAAACAAAAAAAAATCTTTATTTTTTTGTCATAATGCCACTAAAAGAAGAAGAGGTAGACCTCTAAGATAATAGTCTATTTTTTTTATAAAGTATGTGTATTATATTAAGAATAAATAAAAGAAAATGTAAGCTGAAAGGCATAAATTAAGTATATAATATTGTATAATTTAGAGTGCTTGTGAAGAGACAGTAAATTACATTATGTAGTAAAAATTATTAAGATAGGTTTAGCTTTTAGACTAAAATTGTAAAACATAAAAAAGACTTTGTGAATAAATGCGTCTGCAAACAAAAAAACACAAACAATAGGTCGGACAAGTGGCGCGAATGGGCAACGATAGCACTTTGGCAGTTTTATTGCTTTGTTGGGTGTATTTTTACGGATGTTAGTCTATTGAATTGTATCGTAAGTGTCCCACTGCTACAAGGAAGAACACATGAGCGGAAACAGCACAAATACAGCCCCGTGAATTGTCACAAATAAAAACTCAGATGGCCTTGGTCTATTTTTCGAACTTTTATTTTTGTTTTAACTGGTACACCACCGTTTGAATATTCACAATGTACTAATTACGGTGATATGATCCAACCGCTCTAATGTTCGCAATATAATAGTTTTTATCCTTTAACACGATCGATCGACAGTACAATACATAGTTTACTAACTAGTGTTCGTGGCAAAACAAATCACTGGCACATTTTCTAATTTTGACCACTAGACTATACACTCGACGTTGTTTTTCAACGTTTACAATTCGTTTCGCGGACCGACATTCTCGTTAGGTTCTCAATTCTTCGCAAGCAACCTCCTCGGTGGGGTTTCCGCGGTTCGGTTATTCGAATTAGGCTCTTGTCACGTTGGCGATCAAACTGGGACTCCCTGCAATACCAACAAGTATCTTCATCGAGAACGTATCTGCATCTTCCCCAGCGACAATTTTCCATTCCGTCCATTAACAGAATCATCAATGTCTCTGTTATCAGCATGTTAACACATCCCCCGGAATATTTTATAGTTTCCTGCAAGGGGAAGTCATTCGTTGCATACATCATTGTTATCGCTAGCATTTCATCTCCACGGCCTTCTGTTTGCACAGAACATCTGGCGCCCAGACCGGAGATATTCGGCGATTGTTTGGACGTACAGTCCGTGGGTCTTATTTGAACTTGGTACCCGGAATCGAAATCCATTAGATCTTTATAATGGTGCGAAATTCTAGCGTGGCCGTGGGACCGAGATATTGCCTTTGTTGGCTTAACTCCTCATAAATAATCTGATATCTCGTTGAGATGTTTTTTTTTTTATCGCAATAGGTCGTGGCTGCCTTCTGTTGTTCAACGGATTTGGGTGGTCCTGCTTTAGTTTACCCGCACGTGCATCCGTTGATCGTCTCATTCTTTGCTGATAGCAATTTTTTTGTATAGCTATTCGGAATTGCCGGTTAGATGAGATGTTCCTGGGCGCAGGCAGAATGTATGGCATTTTTGGGAGTTACTTTTAGGAATGGATGCATGGATGTTTTACCTTTGTTTCAGGTATGATGAACCATGGTTGTTGAGCTTGACATAAAAAGCTTTGGGGACGTTCAGTTCCTTGCTTTTTGGTGTCGGGCTCAACGTTGGCTGTGAGTTGCAGGCCCTATGGTGGGACTTTGGGACACGCATCTGTGGGCGCGTGCAACGTTCTCAGGTAAGAAAGTTCCTTGCAGGTAGGAACCTTACCTGCGCGGAATTGTGCGTTCGTAGAACGCTACAGGGCCGTTCGTAGAATTCTTGACGGTAGACCAACGGGAAAGACACCGACAGGCAGCCGCGACGGAGATGGGAGGACAATGTAAGGTTTGGCCTTGAGGAGATCGGATCGGAAGGCAAGCGTGGAAGGAAAGTGCACTGGGAACGATGGTGGAGTCGACTCGGTGAGGTCATGAACTTCCGGGTTCCTACAGGCTAATAAATAGTAGTAAAAATTACAAAGATCTCATATAGTCAAATTACAACGATCTCATACTAACAGTTTATTATTTTTAGTTGTTTTCTACGAAAAGATTTAAGTTTTAAGTTTTTTAAGTTATAGATTAAGTTAATTATGAATCAAGTTGAATATTATTAACTAAGTTTAAGATTCGGGGGTAAGGGAGCGAGCATACCGGGCAAAGTAACTGATTGCTTTCAACCCGGCGAAGGTCAGGACGATCCTTGCCCCCGTTCAATCCAAGTTGACATGCAGTCTCCATGTGACACCCCTGGATAGCTAATTTGGCACCCGCCAAGTAGTGAATCAATGCATGCAGTGACATCCTGAGAAAGGTTGGCGCAAGGCTAATAACCATGCCCGTAAAAACGAATTATTATGGCAAATTTAACAAGCCTCGGATATGGACCGGATACATGACGACGACCACGGAAACGAAAATAGCTAAACGATTTTAGAAATTTCTCATGGAACGTCCGCTCACTATACAGAGCTCGAGCTGCACAGCAGCTAGCCGATGCCCTGTCCGAATGTAAGGCTGACATAACAGGACCATATTGGAAAGGCGTATGATATTCCAGAACGGAATAGCTGCTTATAGCAGAGAAGCTTAACTTTGGTGTCAACTTTGTTGCTCCACTTCAAGATGTTGTGCAGTCGCTTAGACCGGCCGAGGACCCTTTGCAGAATGTGGGTCACATGTTTGATGAAATTCATTTTTGGGGTATAAATGACCCCAAGATATTTCATCCTGTCCTGTGGTCTAATCGTAGTACCTCCTATTTGAATTCGGATATTCTGTGAATATCGAGAAGTAGGTTGGGAGTGTTTACTGCTCAGAATTAAAGCTACTGCTTTGGGTGGGTTAAGTCGAATTTTCCATCGACTGTAATATTGATACAGTTCGTCTAGATGACGGTTGAGTCGGTTTGTTGCGAGTTTTGGGTTTTTAGACGACGTGTACACTAGGACGTCATCCGCATAGCATATCTGGTTTACTCTCCCATCCTCAGGGCGAGGAATATCTGAGGTGTAGATATTAAATAAGATGGGACCTAGAATGGAGCCCTGTGGTATGCCTGCCGCGGTGTTGAAAGGTCGGGATAGCTTTCCATTCACTCGAACTTGGAAGGTTCTGTTTAGAACGAACTGGTAGATGATACTACACAGCGTTTTACTGAGACCAGTATTCGGTAATTTAAAGACGAGACCTTCGATCCAGGTTGTGTTAAAGGCCTTTTCAATGTCCAGGCTCACCGCAATGGTGGGTTCCTTATTAAAGAGGAGCATGCAGACGTGGTTTGGAAAAAGTTGAGAGCCATGGTGGTGCTGTGCGCTCTTCTAAATCCAAATTGGAAATCAGGTATTAGGTTCCTGGCACTGATAAAGTTATTTAGCTTCTCGTATATGAACTGTTCATATATTTTGCTGATGCAGGTGAGGCGCGAAATAGGACGAAAGCTTGAGGGATGATATGTTGGTTTCCTAGCTTTTGCTATTGGGTAGACAACAGCATGCTTCCAGGTTTGGGGAAAGTGCCCCATGTTGTAGGCATGGATGAACAGTATGGAGATCTTTGTAAAGAATAAAGCAGAAAGCCTTCACAACGAGTGGTAGGACATGTTGTCGATACCGGGTGACTTCTTAGGGTTTCGAGATTTAACTAGATTTTGTAGGGTATTTGGTGTGACGAAACCGTCACCATTATCACGTGTGTCATCGAAGTATGCACTGCTAGATGGGTTAAAGACAACAATTGACTCGTTAAAGTTGTCTAGTTTATTGCGGACCTCTGTATTAATGAATGCATTAGTAGCCGGGTTCCCACCCTGGAGAGGGATCCTGTGATTATTTTCAAAGGTCTCTCCGATAATATTTGCTTTATTGGTGTCATTATTAACAACAACACCGTTGTGTATGATTGAACCAGTGATACAAGAAGTGCTACATATCTTTTTAACATTTTTATAAACGTTCTGGTCCATCCGAATACCATTGAGTTTGTCTTCCAATTGTCGAGTACGATTGTTTTGGATTCTTTTTTGTATCAGTGTACCAATATTGTGAATGATGGATCGCAATAGTGGTTTCCTTTGGGTAAAGAGGTAACGATATCTCATTCTGCAGAGCTTTTTACGCTTCCGAATAAGACGAATAGTGAAGTCGTCAAGGGGAATCTGATAAGTCTTTTCAAGTTTGTACTTCGGGACATGAGGCTCAGAAGTTTCAACTAGAATCTTGTGAAGTCGAGTTGCAGCGTTCAAAAATAAAGCTGAAACGTCGACAGATGTGGGGGGGGGGGGGGGGGGGCATACAGGGCAAAGTCTCTACTTTCAATCCGGCGAAGGCCAGGACGATTCTTGTTCCCGTTCAATCCAAGTAGCTACTTTGGCACCCACCGAGTAGTGAACCAATATATGCAGCGAGATCCTGAGAAAGATTGGCGCAAAGCTAATAACCTTGCCCGTAAAACAAATGATTATGGACAAATTAACAAGTCTCGAATAAGAACCGGATACCAGTGGAGAGACTTGCCAAAATATGCCTAGGCCGGTTCCCGGTTGCAGTGCCGATGATGATGATATAGACAGATGTATTGATTAATCGCGAATCACTCTCAACTTAATCTCTATTGTAAAAGATTGATCTATCAATCTATCATCAAGCCGATCTGAATATACGGAATTCAATTATGGGGCTGTACAAAGCAATCCAATAGAGATATAATTCAACGAAGCCAGAACAAATTCCTTCGCACTATCACCAATGCGTACCGTTTTGTGACAAATCAGGAAATACATGATGACATAGAGATCAAATGGGTTTATGAAGTTATGCAAGAATATGCTGTGAAACACGAAAGCCGCATACATAATCACACCAACGTAGAAGCTATTCAACTCTTGGATATTACCCACGAATTGAGACGGGTAGGACAGACGAAACCTCATGAATTAACATGTTGAAATCTAACATACTAAAATTGACTTGGGAGCTGAACCCTGGTCTAGTAAACCCTTAATCGTTTTACTTAATTAAACTAAATCAAACATAGTATTAGATTACATTTTTAAGATTGTGCTATTCATATCCAATAAAGGATGGTATTAAAAAAACCTTCTTGGTTCTACGGTTATCATACAGAATCCAATTTTCATCACTGGTGACTATCCGGTGCAAAAACGGTTCAGTTTGGTTTCTTAATCTAAGCGATCCGTAGATTTCCAGGTGCCGTCGTTTTGGGGCTCGTTCAGTTCATAATTGACCCACTTATCGAGTTTCTTTACCTTTCATATGAGAGAAAGGTGTCGACTTATTGCCATTGAGGATACTCCCATGATTTGTGAATTCTGCCGCGCCGATTTCGTTGGGTCTGCATCCACCGTTGCTCTTAAAACATCGGCGTCAACTAAAGTTTACGGCTTCTCAAGAGGTTCATTTTCGAGGCTGAAATCTCCCGAACGGAACTTTCCAAACCAACGTCGTATAATGCGTTCGTTTTCCGCCGCATCCTAAAATGCGTCATTAATGTTTTTCATTGTCAATGACGCATTATGTCCCATTTGAAATTCATAAAGGAAGAGGGTTCAAATTTCAACTGCCGACAGCAAAAAAAAAAAAAAATAATAATAATAATAATAATAATAACTGTAGTTGTAACGAACCCTGAAATTCTCACACGTCAAGCACTCGTATCACTTTATTTTATAAAAAAAGAAAATTTAACCTTCTAGCGCAGATGTTCACTCGAGAACTTCTTATTTCCGACTGGTTGAAAATCGGACATGGTACAACCCAATATTAATTTTTTTTGTTCGACGACAGTTTACCACACTTATGAGCAAAGGGAAAATTATAACATCGACTAGCTTCTAAAGATTAGCTTAGTCCTAATATTTGTCTGCAAAAACATTTTGTAGTATAATTTGATATTGAAAGAAAACTTGAGATATTTTTGTGAAGGTCTTACATGGTACTAAACCACAATTCATTAAGGGGTATTCATATCGTCACTTATGAAATAAACATCAGAATGGCTATCAATCTCGATCGATAACTTTTTTCATGTTTATTTCAAGGCAGAATTTTGCGGTTTAGTATTCATTCATTAGAATTCGCATAACAATCCGTGTTACATCGCTGCCACTGTAGCAGCTGACCTGCTTACAACAAGTCAGTCTTCTTACCTAAAGTCGATGTTCTCAGACCTACTACTGTTTGCACTTTCTATGTTTCTCCCCTATCTTCGATCCACACAGATACCCCGTTTTATAGTGAATCGTCGTCGCAAATTTTACCCCCGGGAATTGTCGGTGTGCGAGTGGTGTAGTCAGCTCAGTTCTCCCCCTTCGCGTAAATAATAATAAACCGCGAGAAAAAAGATATTCGCTTAACTGTGCCATTAAATTGTTATAGAATCTGTCTTTAGGTTGACATTTCATATGCGTCTTATATTGTAATCGTTAACTATTTGTTTCCTTGCTTTTTTATATCTTTTAAATTCTTTTTCTGAGTCGGCATTATAATGTTATTTATCCTCATATTTTTGCAGTGCAGCTTAAGTGGTCAGATGTGAGGAACCTTTGCTGTGGAAAATGAAAGCATGACTCTATGGATGTGTTGATGTAAAAGGAAGAATACAATTTGAAATCAAGGCTGGATTAAATCTTTTGGCTGGTGTTATAAAAAATTATTAAAACATTTGGAAATATTTTTATTTTCTTTATATACTTTGGTTTTGTTATATAAAATTTATTAAAACATTTGGGAACATTTTTATTTAATTGTATATCTTGCTTTTGTGTCTTGTATTGTAATCGTCGTTTATGAAATCGTCTTTATAATCTTTTATATTTCAGCTCCAAGACGAATATAGTATACATGCAAAAATGTGTCAAAATAATGGTGGGTTAAAAGAAGAAAACCATCCTGACCTCATCCAGTGGCTATTTGAAATCTATAACTTTCTTCTTTAATTAAAAAAAATGGGGAGTGAAAGTGTAGTTTATATAAATTCCCGATTGACACAACTGCGTTATTAAACAGCTAGAATTAAGCCTCAGAAAATAGCCCACAAAGACAACGAACTATGTAGTTTAACACGTCCTTTATAACTAGAGTAACCCGACTAGCCGACACTCGACCGCAAATGATCCATTATAATAACGAAATGAAGACTTATGAAAATGATATTTATTACAACTGTGAGTAAAAGAGGATAATCTATCCAAAACAATTCATTCCAAGGTTGAAAACATGATTATAATGATCAGCCTAATATAAGTCCATGGACAAAAGAATCCACGAACGCCAGTATTGCAGAAGCCTGCCAAGAATTCAATGCGGGCGTGAAATATTGGGTTTTTTATTTAAGAGTAGCTTAGTTAAGCAACATCATCATCATCGGCACTACAACCGGGATCTGGTCTTGGCTTATTTAACAAATCTCTCCAGGCTCTGCGGGTTCCGGTCTACGCCATCCCTCCATCGCAGATAAGGTCTGCCGCGCTGTCTCCTTCCATACATCATGCCACAAAGGCCTTTCCTCGCTTATTAGAGCTAGGTGTTCCGCCCACCGGAGTCTACGAAGCTTGATTTTTCTTACAACATTAGCTTCAAGGTAGATTGCGTACAACTCATGGTTGTAGCGTCTTCGGAATCGTCCTCCCTCTCATACGGGGCCAACAATTCTCCTTAAGACCTTCCTCTCGAACGCGACTAAGAGTTCAGAATGCCTTTTATTGTGCATTCAGATCCATATATGAGTACTGGTGAGACCATGGTCTTGTACAGTAGTAGCTTGGATGTTCTGGATAAAGTTCGGGATTTAAAGAGCCTTGATAGACCATAGCAGGCTTTGTTGTGAGTGTTATAGTTTAGCGTTGAGTGTGTACAATTTGAATACAATTTTTTAATTTGTTTAACACTCCCACTAAAAAGTTAACTTCAAATTGATTTCACAGTTACGATGTTTTCTGGCTGTGTTGTGAATTCCGTGATAAAATATTGTTTGAATTGTTGTGTGTGGTGACGTTTTAGTTCCTCTAGTGGAGTTTTTGTAGACCCTTGGCATCTTGTATGTTGAGAATCCTTCTTTGTTCCTCGAAAAATGCTCTCGTCAGGGGCTTGGTCATCAAATCTGCTTGCTGGTTTTTGGAGGCGACATGCTCTAAAGCAGGAGGGGCTCCTCGATAGTATAGTGGTTAGTATACCCGCCTGTCACCCGGGAGACCGGGGTTCGATTCCCCGTCGGCGAGCCTCTGGCGCAAGACTAATGACCTTGCCCAGAAAAAATAAATCATTATGGAAAATTTAACAAGCCTTAGGACTAGCTAAATAAGGCCAAGACCGGTCCCCGGTTGTAGTGCCGATGATGATGATGCTCTAAAGCAAAGATTTTGTTCTTGAAACTGTCGCGTATGAAGTGATATTTCACGTCAATATGTTTGCTCCTTTTGTGGAACTCGGGGTTTTTGATGAGCTTGATGGCGCTCATGTTGTCGATGAGGAGGGTGCTCTCCAGATCTTGGCACAGGTTGAGGTCCTCGATGAGTCTCTTCATCCAGGTGACGTCCTTCACAGCTTGAGTCGCAGAGAGATATTCTGCCTCAGTGGTAGAAAGTGCCACCGTCTTCTGCTTGCTGGAACTCCATGACACGGTTGACTCTCCAAACCTCAGAACAACGCCAAATGTTGATTTTCGGGTCTCGACATCTCCTGCATAGTCTGCGTCACTGTAGGCCCGGAGTTTGTTTGTCTGCTCGGCTGGAAAATAAAGACCATACCCACTTGTACCTTTCAGGTACTTGAGTATCCTCTTTACCGCACTCCAGTGGATTTTCTTCGGGTTCTCAAGATGCTGGCGGGCACTATTGACTGCAAAGGTGATGTCTGGTCGGCTACCTACGGAGAGATACATAAGGCTTCCCACGGCTTGTCGATATGGAAATTCTGGCGCCTCCCTGTCACCATTTTTGTGCATTTCTGCACTCATTTGATGATGATGGTCTGCCGGAATTGCAACAGCATTTGCGTGCTCCATGTTGAAGCGCTGCAGAATTCTCTTGCAGTAGGCCTCCTGGTGGAGAAGAATTGAACCATCTGTCATCCGTTCAACCTGTAGCCCAAGGTAAGTGCTCAAATTTCCAAAGGTAATATCGAAGTCCTGGCGAAGTTGGATTATTAGTTCCTCAATCATTTTCTCATCTTTTGCAGCAATCAATCCGTCGTCGATGTGAATTACCAGCATCAACTGATTCTCAGGATCTCCGTTGGTGAAGACACAGTAATCAGCTCTGGTTGGACGTAGTCCAGCTTTGGCCAGGAACTTCGTGAGGTGTTTGTACCAGCATCTCGACGCCTGCTTGAGTCCATACAAACTTCGGATGAGTTTGCACACTCGGCTGGTACCATCTTCATAACCTTTTGGCTGCTTCGTGTAGATGACTTCTTCCAGCTTTCCATAGAGAAAAGCTGTTTTAACGTCGAACTGTTTGAGGGAAAGATTTTGGGAGGTTGCAAAGGATAGAATGAGGCGAATGGAATCAAATCGGGATACGGGACTAAGAGTCTCATTATAATCGACACCAGGAGTTTGACTGAAACCTCTGGCAACAAGCCTGGCCTTGTATCGTTGGATGCTACCATCAGGGAATTGTTTCACCTTGTAACACCATCGATTGTCGATCACCTTCTGATCTGGTGGTGGTTCCTCCAGAAACCAAGTGTGATTCTTCTGCAGCGAATTGATCTCCTCATCCATGGCTGTTTTCCATTTTTCAGAGTCCTCGGATTTGATGGCGTCATCGTAGCTTTCAGGATCAAGTTGGCCAGTCACTGAAATCAAACCAGAAGGATACCGAACCGGTTGGCGAATTTGGTTCCTGTTTCTCAGATTGTAGTTTTGCAGTGGTACAGCTTCTTCGAGTGGCTCTTCATCATCCGTTAGCGCATACAAGGGTTCTTCAGCTTCGCTTCCAGAATGTTCACCACCGTTCACCAAGTTCACGATCTCTGGCTCCTCATCAATTTGAGCAACTTGAGGAACACAAGGTCGTTGTTGCTGGCTCATTGCTCGACTTGTCTGCTGAAAATCTTTGTCCAGTGAATTTCACATCTCGAAAGGTGTTTACCTTGTTTTCAGTAGGAAACCAGACTCGATACCTTTTCGTCGTTTCGTCGTAACCTACAAATATGCCCTTTTTGGCTTTGACATCCCATTTCTTTCTCTTTTCCTTGGGGATGTGAGCGAAAACTTCCTCACCAAAAGACCTGAGTGAGGCAAGATCTGGTTTCTTTCCCAGCCAGAGGTCGCAAGGTGTTGCTCCATTTTTGCTGCTGGTTCCAGTCCTGTTCAAGGTGTAGGCTGCGTAGAGGATTGCCTCTGCCCATAGCTTCTTTGGGAATTCTCCTGCATGAAGAAAAGTCCTGGCCGACTCAACAATGGTCCTGTTCTCGCGTTCTGCTGACCCTTTTGCTCTGGTGTGTAGGGAACCGTTGTTTGGTGTATCACACCGAGATCACTAGTGATTTTCTCCATGTCCCTGTTGGCAAATTCTAAACCGTTGTCAGTCCTGATGACCTTGATGCCTTTTTCTGCTTGGAGAAGGAATTTCTTCAGACACTGAGCTGTTTCCGACTTCGCCTTGATGAAAAACAAGGTTCTCCAATGGCTGAAGTCGTCCTTGATCAGCAAGAAATAACGAGCGCCTTCTATTGATGTGTCAGGCATTGCGCCGCACAGATCAGCATGAACAAGCTCACCAACTCGTTCGGTTTTTGAGGTACTTTTTGGAAAAGGGAGCCGGTGCATCTTGCCGAGGGTACAGTCGTCACATTTGACTTTGTCGTCCGTAAAGGGTAAGTACATCCTCTTCAAAATCCTTCTAACCTGCTCGAAATTCTGATGAGCTAACCTTTTGTGCCAGGTGAGGAGTGTTTCTTGTTTGACGACGACGTTTGCCTGGTGCTCATTCGCCACGATTCTAAATTGCATCTCGAAAAGTTGATCAAATCTTTCTCCCACTGCAACGATATTTCCATCTTTCAATAGATGGCAAGTCTTGCTGTCTGATTTTTGAGACATGCCTCTGTCAAGGGCTGCTCCTAGGGAGAAAAGATTGAAGCCCAGATCTGGAACATAGAGGACGTTACTCAGCTATTTCAGCTTCCAGATTTTTCCGTCGAAAACTTCAACCTCGATGTCTCCAGATCCCACAGCTGCGATCGTTTTGTCATCACCAACTCGAACAGATTTTGGCTGCTGAAAATGGACGAAATTTGAAAAGCATTCGCGCCGATGAGACATGTGGTCTGTAGCACCAGAGTCGAGGTACCAGATGCTGGAACAATCCAGGTTGTCCGAACCGAGAGTCAAAGCACTGATTAGCGCGTCGTTTTTCCTGTTTGAGTGGCCCTCCTTTTCTGCCTTTCTCTCATTGGCAGCTTTTCTCTTGAAACAGTCTTGCTTCCAGTGGCCCGGCTTCTTGCAATAATGACAGGATTTTGAGGATTTCTTCTCGAAGTTCTTTTGTCGTGACTTCCCAGCTATAAAAGCCACGTTGTCGCTTGCATTTGCAGGCTCTAGCCTGGATTCTTCGACTGAGAGTCTGGAAATAAGGTTGGTAAGATTTCTCTCATCGGGCTGTGTTGATTCCCATGCACTGATGAAATGTTTGAAGGTGGAGGGAAGAGCCATTAAAATTTTTGTGATTATCTGCTGATCAGAAATTTTCTCACCCATAACCTTCAATCGATGTGCAAGGTTTTCCAACTTAGCAACGTGTGTAGCAATGTTGTGAGCTGGGTCCTTCTGAACACTGTACCATTGTTGAAGTAGCATGTGAATGCTGGTCTCCGACTTTCGTTCATAAACAGATGAAAGTTTGTCCCACATTTCCTTGGAAGTCGTGCAGTTGATGGTGTGAAGTAGCGGTTCCTCGTCGACTGATGTGGCGATAGTACGCTGTCCAAAAGTGTCCAATTTTGTCCATGAGGCACGTGCTGTTCGATGAGCTTCGGTTATGTTTTCCTCTGGAAATTCCTTTTCTCCGCTGACGATGTCTCATACTCCACTAGAGAGTAGAACGATGCGTACCTGGAACTTCCACGTACTCCAGTTCTCAATGCCTTTGAGTTTGGTTATCCTTATTGATTCGTTCTCCATCGTGGTGTTGTAAAATTTCACTGTTGCACGAGGGCGGACTTACAACACGAGATTTTAAGCGAAAAGAATTTAAACAACACAAAAATATTTATCGTTCCGCGAACCTGGGCCCATAACTCGTTGAACAGGCAGGGTGAACAATAAAAATAAAACGCGATTGTTGTTTAAATTGAGGATATATATTTTACACGTCCGAACGGCACGAAAGCTGGATGCTAAGAAGAAAGAAGTGAAAGTTGAAAAATGTGAGTTTGGCGTTTCTTGGTGTGGATGACAGTTGTGTGCCTTAAGGGCCTGAATGCGAACGAGAAGAGTGAGTGTTATAGTTTAGCTTTGAGTGCGTACAATTTGAATACAATTTTTTAATTTGTTTAACATAAAGGATTGCACTACTTCAAATTCGTGCTCCACTACCCTGATAGTTTGACCAACGTTAGGTCCTCTCTTCGCAGATGTTGCTACCGTGTACTTAATTTTTCCGTCATTAATGTACAGTCCCAGTTGTTGTGCCGCCTGCTCGATCTGGGTGAAGGAGTCCTGTACAGCCGATTCGGTTCTACCGATGATGTCGATGTCATCTGCGTAGGCAAGTATCTGGCTGGACATGGTGATAATAGTCCCTCTAGTTGTAACGCCAGAGTCACGGATTGCTTTCTTCAACGCCAGATTGAAGAGGAGGCAGGCCAGACCGTCCCCTTGTCGGAGTCCATTAAAGATGTTTATTGGTTTGGACAGCAACCCCGATATTTTTAATTGACTAGTTACGTTAGTCATGGTCAACCTACAAAGTCGTATCAATTTGTTTGGAATGCCGAACTCTCTCATGGTATAGTTCTACCTTGGCTATGCTGTCGTAGGTGGCCCTAAAGTCTATAAATAGATGATATAATGGAATATTAAATTCCAGACATTTTTCCATCGCCTGCCTTAGGGTAAATATCTGATCAATCGCTGATTTGCCTGGGGTGAAGCCACATTTCTTCTGACCAATGATGATATATGGGGCTATCCGATATTGTAGGATATTGGAGAGTATCTCATAGGCGGTACTCAGCTATGTTATACCCCTATAATTGCTGCACACTGTGATATCTCCCTTCTTATGTATGGGGCAAATTATTCCACGACGCCAATCTTCTGGCATCTCCTCTCGCTCCCACACGTGCATACCGATCTCATGAATTGTGTGATGTAACGCTGTCCCTCCTTGTTTGATCAGGTCAGCTGGTATGGCATCAGCTCCGGCGGCTTTATTTGATTTGGGCTGTCTTATGGCTTTGGCTGTTTCCTTACTGCTTGGTGGCGGCAGCATTTGGTCTTGATTTTGGCCAATAAATAGAATATTTTACGAAAATTGAACGTTTTAGTAGTTTAGAGGTACAATGTTAGCCTGACAAAGAATTTGCGTAAACATATATTAGTGCGATGGTTTTTACAAGCGCCTTCATTGGACAATCCACAACAAAAAGTTATTTTAACACCGTCAGAAGAAGGACAAACTGAGCATCTTTTACGTTTGATTTTTGTATTCTCTAACATCGCAATCCGAGTCTTCATGGCCATCTTCGGACCCAGACACGTGCCCCTCGACTTCTCACTTTCAGAAACTTCGTCTTGAATCCGGTGACGTCTTTCTCGTAAAAAATACGAAATGTTCACTGCTTGATCCGCCAATACACGTCTTTTTATATACTCATATTTTGAGCTTATGTGTATGTTTGAACTTGTGGTCGCCGTCCTCTTGTTTGGGATCCGTTGTAACCGTATGTCATATAGCCATTCATATTGTTACCGTACATTATCGCGAGAGTAGATTACCTTCGAAATAACTGCTGCAGAGGGAGTTGTTTTGTATATAAGAGTGAAAAGGGTTCCGCCGAATTGTTGGCGTCTTGACTTTATTAACACAAATGTGTACAGTACATATTGTTACGAATAGGGAAGCTAACCAAAACCCAATAATAAAAAGCTGAAGGATAGCACGAGCACTATTAATAATAACGGAGGCAACCTCTGTGGCAGGTAAGGTGCTGTAGTAATCTACATTAAAGGCGCCAACATTATTAATCTCAGATGCAAGATTGGTGGAATTCGAATACATCCGATGGTACTACATTTCTGTAGTGTAGTGATCCTAAATCACTACTCCCATCCAAATCCCCAATATTACCTATAATCCCAATCCAAATTCCATATTGAAACATATAAGCGACAAGTTCAAGCAAAAGTTAATTTGTTGCACATTGATTCAATTTCCAAATACCTTACCCTTACTCATAATTCCAATCCAATTGAATCATATGCACGATAAATTTAAACGAAAGTCCATTTGTCGTGCATTGATTCAATTCCCTATAACCATTAAAATTATGAAATGCTTAATTTTAAATGCATTTCGTGATTTCTCCTTCCGGGAATTTATTCAAGTAAATTCCTATACACTTCCCAGAATCCTATTCCAATTGAAGCACACAAAATCTTGTTTGTGCTTCTTGGAATTTTCAAGTAAAATTTTATACAATCTCTGTTGCCACAGAGTATAAAAGGGCAGCACCTTTTGGATTCGTGATCAGTCCCACGACCAAAGCGCAGATTATCAGATGCCAAAGGCGTTATCTGCGTTTACTACCGCACTCAAGACCTACCGGTCTTGTGCGATATCTTTCCCACCATCCACCCATCCAAGTAGTTAGAGAACAATTGAACTAACCCTGTCCATACTATCCTCAGATACGTCCTTCCCCCATTCTTTTCAGATGTCTTGAGACCGAGCCCAACATCTTCATGGATGTGGGTGATTCTGGTTATCACAAGATGACCAGAAGCCAGAGACAAGATGAAGGACACATTTGTCCTTGTCTCCCTAAATTCGGCCTCTTGCCACCACATTTTTTATTTATTTTTTAATTTTTATTTTAGAATTCGTGATCAGTCGAAATCCAGAATGCCCAAGCTATGACCAACACGAGCAATCAGTATCAGTCAAAGAAATAATGTACTAACAAGTGGAAATAAATTATTGACCAAGTAATCATTTTCTTAATTTTTTGCTGAGAGTGGCTCTGGTTTCAACGATCGCCAGTAATAACAGCAACACTGCCCGATAAGACGCCCATTCCAAGCCCCCTGTCACCAAGGAGCTCGCGCCAATGGAACGACCCATCCGAAAGATCCCCAGCAGAGGAAGCTGCAACGGCAGTCAATCCGACTGCACTCAAATAAGGACCAATCCGGCCGGAAAAGACCCGTCATATTATTCGACAAGTGTTTGCAAGTCACCTATCAATAGGTTCTTTCTTAAGGGAGAACTGAAAATCAGTTACCGAATTCCGGGTCATATTTCCACACAATATTATGTTTCTAAGTGTTATTCATTCACTATTTTATAGTTGTTGCTCAGATGGTTGAACTTGAAAACGTTCATGGTGCTGATCAACTATGGTAAGGTAAAGTTTACGCCCTACAAATGTTGTTTCCTTCCTACTTTTTTGTTAATTTATGTTATTTCCACGTTTAATTTCATAATCTTTTGAGATTTGGCCAGTACTTTTGTTACAGACCACATTTAATGCTCCTTTGTAACTGCTCATTCTCTAAAACTATTAGACGCAAATGCACCACCATTTGTATAAAGCACAATGTAACTACATCATCATCATCATCGGCACTACAACCGGGAAAATTTTCCATAATGATTTTTTTTTTCCTGGCAAGGTCATTAATCTTGCGACAATGTAACTACAACAGTTATATAAAATAATACATTATTCAATAAGTTTCCAGTCTGTCAAATAGGTGGTACTATTATAGGACACTGTTGTAGAGTAGTAGAGACGAAGGGAGGATACCACGTGGTTGTACGGACGTGCACTGAAGCGGGTAGTTGAAGAAAAAGACTGATGATGTGCACGTACATCATCAGGAAGCCTTTGCAACTTGAGGAAAAACAAAATGGTGGATGTTCGTCAAGCTCAACCAATTTCATTGTCGCCGGTGTGCGCATCGGATGTACACTAATGTAGAACATTTGATGTCCAACACTTCTCCTCGATGAGCGCACCAGTGCGAAAAATTTACATCAGATTTAAGAGGTAGAGACACCTCTCGTGTTTGTATGAGGAGGCATCTACCCATATCCACCAGGATCCGGTTTTTACTTTCGGCACTCCGTTTTGGTGAGGTGTGTGAGTCACTGATAGCCTGTGGTGGATGCCGTTTTTCCTTAAGAAGGTATTGAATTCGTTGTTGACGTACTCGGTTCCGTGGTCGGACTGTACGCTCTTGATCTTCCTTCCAGTCTGTTTTTCGGCAAACGCTTTAAAATCTCTGAAGGCGTTTAAAACCTCGCTCTTGCTTTTGATCATTTTCACTGTGCACCACCTAGAACAATCGTCGATGAACGTGACGAAGTATACAGACCCGCCCAATCTTTTGATGCACATTGGCCCGCAAGTGTCGGTGTGAACCAGGTCCAATATGCCGGTTTTTCGCGCTGACTCTGTAGCGCGAAGTCGTAGCACCTACATGGGCGCTGGGTTCCACTTCGTTCTCACAAAGAAAACAAGTTCCTTTCCATTCGTCGATTGTTCCGCCGCAGCAAATTGTTCACCAAGGAGCTCCAAATGATTGGTAGAATTAAAACACACTTGTAATATATTTAATTCGTTTATTCAGACCGCGGCATATTTCGAAATGAACTAGGTGCACTTCCTTGTAAAATAATTATACTCATACACGTATCTATTACATTGGGCACTATGCCTCGAAAAATAGAATAAACACGATAGATATCAACGACGCACTCGGCTAGATTCGCGCTACCGTGCGCAGCGGTGAGCGGGAGATCGCCTGTGACCAGGCTGGTCAACGGATGTAAGACGACTCGATGATCGTCATCTCATGCAGAGATGATTTCGCTAAGGAAAAAAAAAAGGAAGAGAGAGAAAAACTTTTCTCTTAAGGGTGTAACTAGTGGCGCAGTGGTATATGTGCGCGATCGAACAGATTCAATGTTGTTGCATGTGTTCGAAAACAGGCAGGCGGTAAGGACAATAGGGAAAAATGACCACATGCGACGCTGATAATGCGGGTCATTGTTTACACGATGCCTCGTCGCTATTTTCGACGTTAGGAGAAAAAGGTGCTAAAAGCAAATTGGATGTTTATGGCATCTCTGGCTGCAATAGAAACCGGGTTCATATTTGCATTAGGAAATGCTGGAGAATTTGGTTTCAGCGTCTATTGCGCTAATTATATGCAGCTGCTTGGGTTGTTTGTTGGTAAGACAAACAAAAAAGGTTGCCAGGCAATGTGTATGAAAAGGTATATGACGCGGCTGGGAAAATAGACGGCGCGATATTTATGGTCCCTGTCATGACGGTTACATTGAATGCAATCCGAATTATTTTGTTTACAGGAATTTGTCTGGTACCGAATTGGTTCAGAATACCAAATAAGCAAACAAAGAAATCTTACGGAAAATTGTATGCGAAGGGATGCATGAAGGTAAGTTTTCTTTATAGGGATTTTATGATTACAGATGGTGATCTATATAATGCGTGAAGCATTTACAGGTACTAATACCGTTATGGGGGGTTTTCAGGTAAGTAGACCGTAGGGTTTGGCGGAAACGCTACAACTCCTTCGGGAATGGAAGTCTGGTTGTTTTCCCGAGAGCGCAAATACCGCACTTCATGTCTTATGCGGGCTGCCTGAATAACGTTCCTAGTATATTCCCGTTTCTGTGGCTCGAAGTTAAATCCTTAATATTCAAGTGACCCAGTCTCCGGTGCCAGGTTTCCAGTACTGATACATCCGGGGTAGATGTAGCGGCGGCTGCATGGGTTTCTTCCAGGCTTGTTGGAACGTAGTTCAGGTCGTTTTTCCTTACAGCCTCGAAGATTACCTCCCGTTTTGAGTTCGTTACTTTCGCTCCTTTATTATCGAAGGTGATTGTGAATCCTCTGTCAGCGATTTTGCTCACAGACATTAGATTCGCTCGCAGATCGGGGACGTGTAGAACGATATACACTTTTACGTTTCGATATTTGCATTTGTATTGGGTGATGATGTTTATGTCGCCTCGTCCGGTAATGTTGGTTGAGGCACTGTTGGCAAGGCTTAGTTTCATCGGATGAATTTCGTTGTATCCTTCGAATGCTTCGGTGTTACTCGACATGTGGGAAGTGCTTCCGCTGTCCAGGCACCACCCCTTAGTGACAGTCGACTTAAAAGCCTGAAATCCGTGTTGCGCTGAGTTCGTGTAAGCTAGTACACTTGTACCGTAGTTGTACGTCTTGTTTTCCTTTCCTCGACCTTTAGAAGATCCCGGTCCTTTTATATTGAGAGAGCGGGACTTGGCGACTTTGTGCCCGGCTTTTCCGCAATGGTAGCATTTGTAGGAAGGCTTTTGTCTGTTTCCGGGGTGTTTGCGTCCATGGCGTTTATCCTCCTATTTCTATTCCCTAAAATCATAATTCAGTTTTCCCGTGGCGCCGAGTAATTTTATGCTTTCCCCAAATTCGAGGTCTTGGCCATTTATCACCAGTTGTGGAACCGGTGATTCACTTTTCTTTGTGAATGTTGTATATAAGTATAAGTCGACGAGATTGGCCCTTCCCCACCGCTGGACCTTTTCCAGAAGCCGATTCAGACAGTCGATCTGGCTACATCTCAGCTGATGCGACGTTGATGCACTAATCGGCCGATAATTCGAAAAAGGGCAAAGAAGCATACTATCATCCGCAAAACTGAACACTCGGTTATCCGTTGACTCCAACAAATCATTTATGTGAAGCAACAACAAGGTTGGAGCCAAAATGATACTTTGATGCACCCCGGAATTAACAGGATACAGATCCCACGACTCGTCGTCCACCACAAGCTGGATCGATCGATTCTCGAAGAAGCTCTTCGTCCAGTCGCAAAGCTGCTGGGAAAGTCCGTATGAACGTATCTTGCTCAGCAATGATCTGTGCGAGAGGCGGTCAAAAGCCTTCGAGGTATCCAATGCGACCGCCCTTGACTCACTATGACCCTCAACCGCAGATGTCCATATATCGATTATAAGTATAAAAAGATCTCCCATGGACCGCCTGCCACGGAATCCGTATTGACGATCATTCAGAAGCCCGTTGCAGTCCAAATATTTATAATAATTAATTCGGTTGTGTTGATACATGGACTCAACGGAAATATTTGTATTCCGACACTAAAAAAAAAAAAAAAAGACTCTGGTGTCAATGGAAGTTCAGTATCTCGTAACTACGTTTCTATCTACAATGTTTATTTTTATACTTAAGCACTCTTTTAAATACTTACTGTTTTCTTAATTCAATTGAAAGTACATGCTTTTTTTGGTCATTCAGCGTCCAGTTTTTCGGATTTGGATTAGAATTCAACTAATTACATTCGGTAACCCTAAGGGGGCAGTTAGACCTGCTATACCATTAAGTTATTCCTGGTGCTTCCAGTGAAGTATACTATTTATAGTATTTATATCTAGTATAAACGGAATTTTTATATAAAATAACTTCAATTAAATAACTCACACAAGACGAGAAATCTGAAATTTGAACGCCATAACTCTTCAATCGAAATGTGCAAGTATATCTCAGACACAACAGATTGATATAATAAGCCACAAAATTGACCAAGCACTCAAGCGTCCGCAGGCGTAAGTTCGTCTATCCCTGTTTGTTTTATGTACGAGCACATACAATATATTATATTCGTATGTAAAAGAATTAGTTCTGAAGGTTCATCTTACGAAGTTCTTGAAATGCTGCGAATCAGAAGCGTTTAGTTAGTAGCTTAATCCCGAGCTAGTGGACCAGAAGCTTAGCGTCGGTCGTCTGAATTTAACATAATTGCAGGTGTGGACATATGTGGATGCTCACATATCTGTGATGTTGTTAATACATGTGACCTAATCGAAAGTATTGGACGGTTCATTTACAGCAGCGGTTAACTAATTTAACTACGTTCGATTTTGATCTAGTTTTTGTAATGACCTCAAATATTCGGCACAAACATGAAGAACAATAATCTTAATCGTTGCTGCTGCCTAGTTCAACACAAAACTACAGATTAATTTTCAAAAAACAGCCAGTAAATATTTATTTAAAAACTAGTGTGAGCTTAAGTGGCGCTCTCAATGCGGATGGATCGGATCACCAGAGTACACCTCGTAGTCGGTCGAGTAACAACGAGTAGTTTCTTCTTAAACAGGAAGCTCATTGATGGCTGCACATTTTTCTCGGTTTTCTTACGTTGATGAGAAAATATTCAAACTTTTTGGTCGCCATTAAGTGTTATAAGTTTATGCCTGTTTGCATAGCGAGTGTATAGTATATAGTGTTTGAATAATTAAAATTCAGAAGAGATCGCTTCGTTATCACTTGAAACGACATAAATCGCAGAGGAAGGAAGATACGTTAATTGACGGTTATCTTGATTCGAAAATTGTTGTCAGCGAAACAATTGAATTGACCGTGGGTGTATGAAGTTCATGTATATTTCTACATATGATAATAAAGTAGAACTATACTAAGATAAGCTCATTTTTGACATTACTGCCATTCATATCAACCTAAAATTTTTCCTGTTGAGTATCTATTGTAATTAACACACAAATAAGTTGTCTAGGGGCTGTTTGAGTTCTTTAAATAACCCAGTGTGGCAAATGAGTGATGCGAAAAGGGTGTAAATGATCAGAATTATACTTAATCCCAAAGTGCGTTAACTTGTGATCTCAACTCTTGGACAGTGCAGAAGCTTAAACCTTTATTTTCAATTATTAGGAAGTCCGGAACAAATGAAAGTTATCTATATGACGGTTATCAACTTATAATTAAAATTATGTTGGATAGACTGGCGGTGACTTCTTTATTCAACTTGGTAAGACGATCATATACAAAATTTAAGGATCTCGTTTTCACAGCGATCAGTGAGTCTTGTTTTTAAAGGAAATAATTTTGTAGTCAAAAAGTCAAGACTTTCAATAAGCATTTTGTAACGGTTCTTTTTAATCATTACCATCATAAGTTCTCTTTGAGTTATCGGCCTTGCAACTTGGAAAGCAGCTTCCATTGGTCATCATGTCCTTATAAAATATTATACAATTTTGAACAAGCTTCATTATCAGGTTTTAAACGTAATTTTGAGAATGTAAATAGGAGCAGTGTTCATTTAAAGTACAGAACGCGAGAAAAATACAAATTTATTGATCAATCCATGTATTTATAAAAAGGAGCATGCAAGTTATATATTAGAGCGTAATTTGCCAGAAAAGTGATTCGGCAATTACGATTGTTTTACCGTTTGTTCAGTTTAAAGTTGAGTGTGTGAGGTTTTTGTTTTATTTTATTTTTTTTTTGTAATATTTTTCTTAGAAAAAACGATGGTAGTGTTCCGGTAATACTCACACCGAGAGAGAGTTCCATAGTTGGGGTGCAAATGAACCCAAATCCTTGGAATAATGTTAGGAATTTCCGCGAAACACTCCCCATGATATTATCTGCAAAAGAAGTAAAAGTACTCCAAACATCTTCGATAGGCTTGAGACTGTATTGTTCGAATTAGTTTTCAATTGTACTGATTACACATCTCTTAGTATCGATTGCTTACGAAGAACTCAAAACATATTAACAATATTCGATTTTTTTTTTTTTTGGTTTCGGTAGGAAGGGAAATATTCAAAAGATACTTCTAGACCGATCCAGTGGCATGCCGGGTTTTTACCGACTAAAACCACCTCCCGCCAGGCACATATTCCCGTTGATCCTTCCGGAACTTTCTTTTAGATATTCCACAGCAGGGCGGGACGGAGTTGACCTCTTAGTCCGCTCGTCGCGTCGCAACTGCTGCATCATTCCACAGAGAATACCATTTGTTACAGACCATGCCTGTTTTGAACTAAGCTTGTATTCTATTACTCCTCCCGGAGTAACTGTCCGTCTCATATGTTTCTCCAAAATCGTTCGCGCGGTCACGAATCTCATGCACTCTGTGAGTACGTGTTCCGCATTTTCTATTTTGCTTTCGCAATACAAGCAGTATGGGTGATTCACATGCTTATACTTGTGCAAGTTTTGCCAAAAGCATCCATGTCCTGATATTAGCTCAGTCTGGTGGTAATTCAGCTCGCCATGTTTTCTTTTCACCCATGGTTCTATATCAGGTATCATGGTGTAGGTTCATCTTCCTTTCGTGGAAGAATCCCACCTGCGTTGCCATTCTCTTAGGCTTGAGAGCTCTAATTGTGATCGCATTCTCCGACGATTCTCTTGGGAGACCTTATGCAGTGCAGCGTTTTCCTTAGCTGTAATGTCAGGTGGCCTGTGGGGGTTTTCAGGGCCCGAAGACCCTCGCATCATCTTAACCCCCATAAAAATCCTATAAACTCCTTAGCTGCCCTTAATTCGAATCCGTGGCAAAATTACACAACCTCGCCACAGCATTCTTCACCACCCTAAAATCCTGAAAACAATTCGGTTGTCCCCCTGGACAACCGACATAAATATTCCATGATAGCTGAGGAGCTTTTCCCCAGATTCGGCAGAATGTGTTTACCTTTTTGACCATAGATCCATCGGGCGATCTTCCTATTTTCTAATGCAGCGTAGCCATCGTAGGTTTCCTGCAAATGACCTTGTGTTATTTTAAACAACACACAAGTCACCACATCGACCGATAGGGTGTTCTAATGATCAGAACAATGTGTACCCAAACACCGTCTTAATGTCCATTATCTTCCAAAACACTGGCTGGGCTATTGGCCGGCTTGCACATCTGCAAACCATATGTCTAATAGCCCCGTAATAGGACATAATGAGTGGGATAATAAAAGATCAGTCTCGATGGCGAGCGATCTTCTGCCGATTTAACATCACAGAAGAATCTAACACCGTCGCATTTATTATCCCTTACACACCGCCCATAAAATGTTTCTGTCTATTTAATGTAGACGGAAGAAATGATTTTCGTCCGGGCGGCAATTTCTACACAAATTATGTGGCCGAAAAGACAAACACACAATAGAGTACCCTTGAGTGTCTGTCTACATCATAGAAAACCATTCTCATGATTTATGGCCATATTTTCTGCCAGCCTAAATTTCCGTCCCTATAATTGAACAGATGTGCATTCGGATTTTCCTTACGCATCAACGGATATCGGCACAGTCACCGCTTCCAGCGAGGGGCGTGTCATACTGGTCGTACGATTACTGAAGGGATTTCACGGTTGGAATTTTCCAGTTCGATCGCCATTGTCATCACAATGAAGCGATCCGATTGGCTTTTCGATGGTACAGCATCTCATCCTGCCCTACAAGGAACGTTGAGAACGAATCCAAATTCACAGTCGTTACCAACACGCCAAAGAGATAAGACGTATACCTGACAACAGGAGAAAGCAAAAGAAAAGAAAAAATAATAATAAATAAATAAATTCGTCGCGCGAGTGTAAGTGAACAAATGTGGATTACACAGTGTGGCCGCCACTGAGAGCGGTTGTTTAAAAAATAAAAAAAAATAAAAAATAAAAAAAAAAAACATTATGGAAACAAACAAAGTGCTAAAGAGCTCGTCGCCTTTCATGAAAAGGGGCCAGGCATACCTGAAAGCGATGACACGGAGCCGACTCGAGCGACAGCCGAGTATTATAACAAAGCGGCACAAGCCAAACTCAGACGGCGAAAAAAATGCAAAAGGAAAGAAAAACGAATACACAGGCGCAGGCAACCAATTCAACGAATTGGTTGACCTTGACCCAAGTGAAATCGAATTACCTGCTGAGGAAGAAAACAATATCACAGGTACTGCAACAGATCCGCCGGAATTAGAAAAACTCCTTGCGGATATTGACACAAAAAAAGAGGAACTCAATAAACAAAGAGAAGCAATCCTCAAATTAAAAGACCCGGTGCAGCAACAACAAAGCCAAGAAAATACAACAGCACAACGGAAAAATCAGGAACAACATCAGGAAGCAAACAAAAGGCAGCAAACAAAGGAGATGCAGAAGCAGCAAAAGAACCAGCACATCGTAACCAACAAAAAGGAAAAGGCGCCGCCTATAATACTTACGTCCATGGAAACAAAGGACGTTATAAAATTAGGTGAGTTAACTTGCAAAAATTTCAAAACAAAAAAAATTAATAAGTCTAAAATAAAATTAATGTGCGATGATATTGAAGGTTATCGCAGAGTCATGACTGCTTTGGGTAGGACAAAAAGCGAGTACTACACGTACACCCCGAAATCGGAGAAAATAATGTCCATGCTCCTAAAAGGCGTTGATCCATGTTTTTCCCCTGAGGAGGTATTAGAGGAATTAAAAAATGTCGAAACCGACAATTTAAAATTTACAGGTGTGAAACCCCTCTCTACCGCCAACTCCAGAAAACGCAATTGCAAATTGCCTTTCTTTATTGTATCACTGAGTCCCAACAGTAAAGTTGATGCTCTCCGATACATCAAACACCTCAACCACCAAACAATAAGTTGGGAAAAAATTAGAAAAATCGATCGCGTATTGCAGTGTATGCGTTGTCAACGCTTCGGGCACGCGGCATCAAACTGCCACATGCAATTCAGGTGCGTAAAGTGCCTCTCCGACCATATCATTGGTGAATGCCCCTTGGGCAAGGAACAGCTTCCAGATAGGAAAACACTGTCCTGTGTCCTCTGTAAAAATATAGGTCACACTGCTAATTTTAGAGGTTGTCCTAAATTTCAACAAATGAAATTAAAATTGGAATCCAAAAAGAAACAAGTTGAAGAAGAGAAAAAAATGAAAACTCGTTCTTACAACAATTTCGTGGCTCCTTGTGTGTCATATGCACAAATGGCCGGTGCTCCTAAGCAACCAGCATCCATGGAACAGACATATAGTAATGCCTGCACCAGAGGCACATTCAGAAATAATAACAATGTTATCAACCATGCAAGGACAATTTGCCGGATTTTAAAAAACACTGACTGGACAAAGAGCACGAATAGATACTGTCTATTCAACCCTGTTCTCAAATAACTCTCCACATCAAAATCTTCAACCCTCCGTCTGAACTTAACCTAAAAATTATAGCTGTGAATGTAAATTCACTAATCCACATCGAAAGAAGGGATAATTTAGGCAATCTGCTCCAAGTCGAATGCCCAGATGTGCTCTTGGTTAGCGAAACTAAGCTAAACCAAAGGCACAAAATGGGCTACAAAAATTATAACATAATTAGACGAGATCGACCACACTCTATTCGAGGGTGTGCGGTCGCTATCTTAGTTAAGAAAGGTCTTCACTATAAGGTCGTTTACAGCACGGAAGTACACAAATTCCAGGTGCTAGAGGCATGCATTATAGACATTCCGCTAAAAAGTCAAAGGCATCTATATATAGTCGCTGCTTACGCTCCTGAATCTGTTCAATGTACCCAATTTATCAGTGAAATCGATACGCTTTTCCGAAGTCTCAAGTTAGATTTGGAAAACAATTACTTTTTAATGGCATGTGATTTTAACGCCAAGCACAGTGCCTGGGGCAATCTGACCTCGAACACCAGAGCCAATGCCTTGTTTGATTGGTGGCAAACAAATGCGATCGAGCATAAACTAGAATTGTACGCTACAAGTACACCGTCTTATCCAAGAGGTAACTCCTTCCTGGATTTACCTATGACAGATTATCGAGTTCAGTTACCAGATACCGAGGTAACTACTCGAAATTGTCTTCGCACAATTGAGTACAATAGCGATCATTACGGACTTGGAGCCGTAATACATGTGCCAAACGAGTACCATCTACTTGAGCAGTACGACCAGGTACACTCTTTCGATTTCCGAAAAGCACATTGGTCGCGCTTCGATCGCATAGTAAAAAGAGAAATACGCAACATTGGCATAGACTAATAGAAACCTCCGTAATGATGAAATCGATCATAACCTCCTAACTATGAACGATATTGTTACTAACACAATGAATCGTTCCATCCCCAAAGTAGCTCATATGGATGGCTATACCCACCGATACAGAAATGCAACTATCGATGCTTTGTATAGGCAAAAGAGCACCCTGCTCTCAAAGCTGAAATTGTGCTATAGGCAGTTCAGTGACCCAAATAGCAATGAAATCAAAACAATCAAGTCCTTGATTAAAAATCTTCAAAAACTGATTCGGGATAATTACCGAGCAGGAATAAATGAGGAGTGGAGCAACAGAATTCGAGCTGTCCAAGCAAACGGACCGAACATGTTTTCACAAATCAATAAAATATGTAGAAGAAAAGATCACAATGACATTCCCTGTCTCCGAATTCCACGGACTCCCGAGAATTGTCAGATAATGCTGAACGCAGGGCTCACCTTAGAGCACATCAACTCCAGTAGTAATAGTAGTCGAAGATCCGCAAAAGAAAGCGAATTCAATTGGAGCCTGTTTCGAAGCAGTGTACAGAGTTAACGAATCAGTTCATGCTAACACTGAAATTGAAAGCAATGCCCGTCAAAGACATTGCTCGCTGCGCAATCAACTTCACAACTGGCGATCCGAAAACCAGAGTTTGATCACATTCGGCGAAAATAATACTTTATCTTTATTAGAAAAGGGATCCCTCATAAAGTTATATATAGTGGAGAAGTGCGCAGGTTCCGGGTGCTGGAAGCCTGTGTCGTACGCATACCCCTTCAGCAAGGAAGGGGTTTGTATGCGATTGCGGTCTACGCACCCGAGGAGCACCAACATAATCTATTTATAGCAGAGCTCGAGAATCTCTTCCGATGCTTTCAATTGCACCTGGGCAAAAATTACTTTATCCTAGGGGGAGATATGAACGCCAAGCATAGAAATTGGGGAAACCATATATCTAATGCCAGAGGAAATCAGTTGGCTGGCTGGTTAGATCAGTATCATATTGAATATAGAACTGACCTGCTGGCTACCGAATATCCATCGTTCCCTAGAGGTAGATCGTTCTTAGATATCTTGCTAATTGACTCACGACTGAGACTACTTAACACCAACAGAAAAAACAGAAACTGTTTACGGACGATTGATTACGACAGTGACCACTGTGCATTCACGGCAGTAATGGAGCTTCCGAGCGATCTCGCAGATCTGGAGGAATTCGTGATCCCGCAACCCTATAACTACAGGGCAATACGATGGCCGCGGTTCACCAGATCATTAAAAAGAGAACTTCGTTCGAATGACTTTAATCTGCCAGTAAACAGAAACTTGACAAATGACGAAATCGACAAATACATCCAACAAATGTACGAAACCGTAAAACGAACAATGGACAAAACAATTCCCCAAACATCAGTAACAGATAACATAAACATGTACAGAAACGCAACAATAAACGCACTTCACAAGAAAAAGAGCAGACTACTATCGAAACTAAAACAATTACACAAACAGTTTACAGACAGACAAGACCAGGAGATAATATCACTGAAATCCCGATTAAAAAACCTCCAACAATGACTTAAAGCTAATTATAGATTAGCAACAAATTTGTATTGGAACAACAGAATTCGAGCTATAAAAACTAATAACCCGAATATGTTCCCACAAATAAATAAAATATTCAGGAGAAATAATCAAAACGAGTTTCAGTGTCTCCAAATTCCACGTACTGATGTAAACAAGCAGCTGCTAACCAACATTGGCATAGATACAGAGAACGCTATCCTCAATAATGAGCTCTTCGTGATCGAAGATCCTTTGGAAAAGGTGAACGCTGTGGGAGCTGTCTTTCAGGAAATGTACAAGGTGAATGAAAGCATTCACCGAAATCACGACCTGGAGGACAGAGCTCTACTCAATCACCTGCACCTACGGAATGAAATTTCACTTTGGCAATCGGAGAATCCGGGTTTTACCGAATTCAGTGACGATAATCTGTCAGTTGACATTAATGCCAATGGAGTAGTGGCTAATAGCCTTTTAATAACAAGGGAAGGAATCCAGAGTATCTTCGACTCATTAAGAAGCAAAAAGTCAGTGGGAATAGATGGAGTACCTAACATCGTACTCAAGAACCTGCCCCCAATGGCAATGGATATATACACGGTCCTGTTTAACAACGCGTTGAATAATGCATATTATCCCGCGCGTTGGAAAACGGCTATCATTCAGGCCATCGCAAAAAAGGGCGAAGACTGCACAAACCCAATGAACATGCGTTCGATAAGTTTACTCCCAAGCATCAGTAAAGCATTTGAAAAAATCATTAACAAAGGTCTGGTAAAATGGGTAGACGACAATAGCATTATTCCAAATAACCAGTTTGGCTTTAAGGCGGGTCATGAAACCACACATGCCGCAGCTAAACTGGTCTCCGACATACAATGGAATAAATGTAGGAACCAATGCACAGGGGCCTGTCTGATCGACTTGGAGAAAGCCTTTGATACCGTCTGGATCGAAGGGTTGTATTACAAACTGGTCAGACATGGCATACATAAGCCTTTACTATATGTACTTTACGATATGTTAAAGGACAGGAGGTTCGTGGTCAAAAATGGTAATGTGACCTCTAATAAAACGTATAATATCAAGAATGGCTTGCAACAGGGCACGGTACTCTCTCCGATTCTTTTTAACATTTACATTAGCGACTTATTAGAAGCACTTCCGCAGGCTATTGCGTACGCAGACGATCTCATAATTTACAGAACAGCTCCGAAAGTTGCGATCATAAATAGGTTAATACAGCGAGACTTCAACAAAGTGCAGCGCTATTGCGATGACTGGAAACTTAAGATCAACTTCTAGAAACGTGAAGCCATCCTATTTAGAACTCTATTATATAAAGCCACGAACGACACAAGGAAAAACTGGCGAAAGCTAGTTATCGTGGGACCGCATGGAGATAAACTGGAAACCAAGAGTTTAGTTAAATACCTGGGCATCTGGCTAGACCAATATCTGTATTTCAACAGACATGTAGAGGCTGCTCTGGTCAAGGCTAGAAAAACGTTTGCTATGACAAGGAGGCTATAGCGTTTGAAATAATAGTGAAGAAGATCGTGTGATTCGAACTGACGCTATGACAGCTCGAATCACGAAAAAAATTGTACCTAAGCGTTACACACCAGGCTACTAACCGTGTTTAGAACTTGATTTCCAAACTCGACTATATTCCACTGGTATGAATTATTTTTATTTTATCGCTTGGTATTCGGTTCTGATGTATTTTTCTTATTCGATTTTTTTTCGTTCGGTGTTCTTCACTATTTTTGCTTGTAAATTGTGTATATCTGTTAGAATCGCTACAAGGCTATTTCACAGTAGCCAACTTGACAGCAGGGTAAAAGTCATATGCTACATGACGCTAATCAGGCCAATGCTCATATATGGTTGTCCAGTATGGTTTAACATAGGTCCAAATTTGATGGAAGAGATTCGGGTGTTCGAAAGGAAGTGTCTCAGAAGTTGTCTCAGATTATATCGGACACCGGAATCGGACTATAAAAAGTATTATTCAAATGAGACTTTATATAATGAAGCGTACATAAATAGGGTGGATAATTTTATGATTAAATTAATCAGAGGACATATTGCGAGAGCAATAAGCTCGTCCAATGACATAATTTTCGGGGCCTATTATCCAAACACTCTGTACTATGAGAGCGTGCGTCGCAACGGCTTTGTTCCACCAGAGGAGTTCCTTGATTTGGATATGAAAGGGCTTATACAGGATAGATCCGGAATTCCGCTGATCTATCATGTAAGTAGATCATCCGTAGACGGGCGATTGTGCTACGACCGGGAGGTAACGCGCACCGAAGAAGAGCTCCTGCGCTTCAGTAGGGCTATCTCCCATAGAGACCGGGAAGATAGTATTAGACAGCGTCAACAGTTCTGGTGGTTGAATGGCATATAAAGACCTGGATACCAAAGTCGGCATAGAATCATAGTATCATCAGCTAGCTTACATAGACTTAGCTTTTCTAGAATTAGGGTAGTATAAGATTTAAGTTAAGTTAATTTAAGTGCTTTTAAATAAAATTAAAAAAATAAAAAAAAGGTAATTTAAGTAGTTAAATTTTAAGAAAAAAAAAAAAAAGAGGTAATTTAAGTAGTTAAATTTTAGGAAAAAAAACAAAAAAAAAATTGACAAAGTTTTTCAAATTTTTCTTTGTCTTTCAAATAATTATAAGTACCGCCACAAAGTTCTGTCGCCGAAAGGCAAATTATACAAATGTTAAGTAATGTTTAGCTTAGAGCGTCTGCGAAGGACCAGTAAGTTATTATATAAGATAATTAAGCTAGAATTTAAGCATTTTTTGTCTAGCCTTTAATTTAGAAATTAAGAATATAAAAAGAAAATAAAAAATGTTTTAAAAATGAAAATGAAACAATCGCTATGCCTACGATTTCCATAAAGCTAATTTTTGCCTCATCAATGACTACCTAGGCCGCTTTACGTTCAAGTACGATCACCTATCCCTTGAAGATGCTATCACTTATATACCAAAATCGTTTTTTTCTATTTTCCTATTCGTTCCCTTTTCTAGATAAAGAACATTAACCTCTTCCCCTCAATTGTACAATCTCAAGCTTCGCTCCCTGCGTAATAAAATGAATAAGTTATGGGTCATCGTCTCTCGGAATCGATCTATATCTGACTACTCCAACTTTCTTGGCTGGTACCTCCATTTCACGGAACTTTTCAACACACTTTATCGCAACTATCTCATCCAAACTCAGGCCAATATCAAAAATGCAACCGTTACCCTATATCGCTTACCTTAAACTCTCATACCTCATCTGATCCTGTTACTATTGCTAACTTCTTCACCCTTCACTTCGATCAGTCATTCACTTATGACTCCTTTGTCCTGACCCGTCATACTTCAACTACCTACCTAACTTTTCCATTGGGCCCCTTGTGCACAACCGCTTTGAACCGACGTTAATTGAATCCAAGCTACTGGAACTCAAAGATGAGTATACACCGGACCCTGATGGAATCCCTGAAATTCTCCTAAAGAAATGCTCATCCATTCTCTTTGCTCCTCTCTTACTGATCTTCAATCACTCACTCTCTCAAGGCGCATTGCCCCACATTTGTAAAACTGCCTTCATCACCCTCAACCACAAGAGGGATCCAAAAAACGATGTCGCGAACTACCACCTTATCGCCAAACAATGCCACTTACCTAAGATTCTCGAAAGCATTCTGTACGAATCTCTTAGTTTGCGTTGCAAATTTTTTATTTCACCAACCCAAGTGGTTTTCTCGATGGCCGATCAACTACAACCACTCTCGTTTAGTTCACTTCCTTTACACTCTCAGCACTAGAGGACGGTTACGAGGTCGATACGGTTTCAACCTCAGTAAAGCATTTGACAAAATATCCTACAATCCAATCCTCTTTAAATTATTCGCCTTCAGCTTCGAATCTGGATTGCTGAAATGGTTTTCTTATTATCTAATGGATAGAATTTATTCCGTTCGGTTTAGGTCCATGATATCCAAAGTAGCCACTTGACATCGATAAGGTCATTAAGAATTCCAGTTTGTACCTATACGCTGATGATACCAAGTTACACAAGATCATCGACTCACCTCTTGATTCTGCACTGTTGCAATCTGATCTTAACAGCTTCTCGACTTGGTGTGACAAAAATTGCTGTGTACTTGACATCGCTAAATGCCAATCTATAACCTTTTCCTGTCGGCGGCGTTCCTATACCCTTCATAACCAACCTCTGACCATTGTCCAATGTATTCGAGATCTTGTGATCCTTTGCGACAGTGAGCTTAACTACTTCTCTCACATTGATGAGACGATCAGGAAAGCCAATTTTGCCCTCAGATTCATGAAATGAATATGCCAGCCAGGTATGGTCTCCTTATCACAAGATCCATATCTGTAGAATCGAAAGTATTCATCGTCGCTTCCTTCGGTTCGCTCCCCGAGGACTAGTTCGGGAAAACCCCTCAATCCTTCCCTCGTACAATAACCGCCTCAAATTAATCAACCTCAGAACCCTTGAGGAGCGCGGGGTAGTGGCTGGCATAATGCTCATTCATCGGGTCCTCTCCGTCTCGGTCGACTGCGCCCAGCTCCTTAACTTAATTCCTCTGAACACAAACCCTCGAAATACGCGTATTATTTTCACTGCAATCTGTTTCGTTCTTACTTAAGGTTATTTTACACATTGTTTTAATAGAAGCTTTTGGGTATTAGATTATTTAGTAAATTTCAACGTAAGGTATGTGACGCGAAGGATGTATCAAACCGCGAATGCAAATCCTGCAGATAATTCCAAACGCGCTTTCTTAAACCACACCCGACTCTTTTCACTGATTATTTAACCTCGACTTTGTATGTACACACTCGCGTACGCACTCAGGTGCGCACACTACTGGGGATGGAGACGACTCTCCTACCTGGCGGTTGAATTACGACTCAACCGAGGGTTGAAATCCGACTCTTGATTCAATCCCCAGTTCGATGGTGAGTTTGTGAGAAAAGAGAGAACATTTCTCTCTATGGTGTGGTAAAAAGGAAATGAAATGTTTCCTTTCTTCCAGTGACCAATGGAAGCCGATCTCTGGTACGCAGTGGTGTTCGTGTGGTGATCTGAACAATGTGCTAGTGGATCACTGTTTGCCCATGCAACAAGCTCATGAGAAACGAATTCTGAAACATTAAAAGGAATTCAAACAAGGGGAGAAGCGGCCTAGGGCTTCGTTCTGTAATGAGGGTTCTGCTAAGTAAATAGCTGCATTGCTATCAAGAAAAGGTGCTAAAAGGAAATTGGATGTTTATGGCATCTCTGACGGCGGTAGGAACCGAGTTCTTGTTTGCATTTGTAAATGCTGACGAATTCGGTTTTAGCGGCTATTGCGCTGATTGTTTGCAGCTGCGCCAACAAGCTGCTTGGCGTTGCTTTGTGTCGTTAGACCAATGGGTCGCCAACGAATGTGCATGTAAAGACAATTTTTCTGCACATGTGATGCTCGGATTTGCTTGGGAAGCAAGGATGCCGTTTTTCCAATTATGGCGGTAACCGAATTGTTCTCTTTCAGAATGGTGATGCTTGGCCTTTAAAATATTCCTTTCGGAAAATAGATATGATGGGCATGTACTTTAAAGAATTCTTGTAGGGAATTTTATGTAATGCACTAGGTGCATTAAATGTCCTTAAGAAAAGGAAAGGTTTGCAGATTTGCAAAGGGAGTTGGGGTGCAAATATGGGGGGTTCTTCAGGTAAGCTTTAAAGAACTCCCACAGTGTTACTATTGGGGCTTAGCGACGCGTTGCGATTTCTAGAATTTGCCGTAGTAAATTGTCTCACACCTGTTAATTTCAAGGTATCGTTTTCGAAACTTTTTAGTTCTTCGAGTACCTCTTCGGGAGTAAAGGAAGGATCAACTCCGTCGAGGAGCATGGAGACAGTTTTCTCCAATTTAGGGGTGTATGTGTAGTACTCGCTTTTCGATTTCCCCAATGCCATTTTAATTTTGCGATACCCTTCTAAATCAACGCATGTTAAACTGATCTTAAAATTACTTATCCGTTTTGTTTTAAATGTTTGGTATGTCAACTCACCCAATTTTATGAGATCCTTTGTCTCCATTTTGGGAGTGGGGTGCAAATATGGGGAGTTCTTCAGGTAAGCTTTAAAGAACTCCCACAATGTTACTATTGGGGCTTAGCGACGCGTTGCGATTTCTAGAATTTGCCGTAGTAAATTGTCTCACACCTGTTAATTTCAAGGTATCGTTTTCGAAACTTTTTAGTTCTTCGAGTACCTCTTCGGGAGTAAAGGAAGGATCAACTCCGTCGAGGAGCATGGAGACAGTTTTCTCCAATTTAGGGGTGTATGTGTAGTACTCGCTTTTCGATTTCCCCAATGCCATTTTAATTTTGCGATACCCTTCTAAATCAACGCATGTTAAACTGATCTTAAAATTACTTATCCGTTTTGTTTTAAATGTTTGGTATGTCAACTCACCCAATTTTATGAGATCCTTTGTCTCCATGTAAGTGATGTAGATAGGAGGTACTTTCTCCTTTTTTTTTTTGACTGGCACCTGCTGAGATGGTTCCTGCCTCTGATTTGGTTCCTGCTGTTGATGTGGTTCTTGCTGTCGTTGTTGATGTGATTCCTGTTGTTGAGTTTCCTTGGCTTGTCGTGTGTTCTTTGTCTTCGTGGGTTGCTGTTGTCTCTGTTCTTGCTGTTGCTGTTGTACCATATTCGTTTTTCGCTCATTCTGGCTCAGATTGGATTTTAGTTTAACAATTTCCTCCATTTGCTTATCCAGTTCTTGTTTTTTTAAGACCAATCTCATGAGTGAGTCTGTTGAGTACCTCGACCTGATTGCTGGCGCCTGCATTTGTTTCGCTGACAGCTAGTTCTTGGAATTTATTTCCAACCGCTGAGTACTGGGCACCATAGACTTTGTCTTCGTCGTCGCTGTTGACACTCAACGTGTCTGTATCCTTGTTTAAAGGCGTTTAGCCTTCAGATTTAAGTCAGTATTTTGCCTTCTCTGAAGCACCATTTTGGCATCCATTTGATTTACGTCCATATTATGGATATATTTTTTTATTGCGCGAGTGACAGATAGAAAATCAAGTTCTAGAGTTTATTTATTATATTGTGCACATACACAAACATGAACACTTCGTATGTCGCGTCTTGGCGCTAATTGTTTTTTTAATTATTTTGGGTGCAGAGAAGTCTCAAGTGAACCCGTGCTCATTTAAGATGTGTAACGCGGTTTAATTTAGAAAGAATAATTTAACAATAATTTAACAATAATTTAACAATAATTTAATAATAATTTTAAATACTTTTTAGGCCGTTCCGTTGGACGGTTAATCAACTATCATCTGTCGATTGTCGACACATCTACACCCGATGGTGGTCACTTTGGTACTGATATTGCAGATTGTACTAGCCCGAGCATATGCGGGTATTAAGAACCAGCATCTACGGTTAAAATCGAGGAAAATGAATTTACGAAAGCCTTGGCTTTATGTTTTGAGTTTGTGGGTAGTTTTCTGCTGACTACCACTAACGGAGAGCAGTAGGAGCATCTGAAGTTATCGCTTATAGCATTTAACCTGATTCAGCTGGGTACTCAAGTAGTTTGTTGGTTGGGTCCTTTCTCACTGTGAACCTTCTTCGCGGTCTTTATTGTTTGAGTCCAGGCGCTTCTGATTCAAATTTTAACAAAATTGTTTTTTTGAACTCTGTGGAATTAAAGCGCCTCTATTTAAAATTCTTATTTTTATTCTGTAATTTGTTCGTATTTTTTATCAAACCAAATTTTAATTGAAGAAGAATAATACCGTTGATTGACTCTCCGCTTGCCTTAACATTAGAATTCATAAAGCCAACCTCTGACCACGAAAAGATGTAAAAAATTTCCGCAAACCGTTTTAGATGGAAGCTCTAAATTTCCGGATTTGCTTCTCCTTCGATAATTGTTATGTTATTTTTCGCTATAATTGATTTGCCTATTCTTTTGTTCCTTTCTATTTACCTTCATCAATTTTTACAATAGATACAATTTCAGAAGCAGGATAATTGATTTGCATCAGGTTGATTGTTCGTGAAATATGTTTAAGAGTTTCGCTGTTCAATCGCCATTTGAGGGATTGGTAGAGCAAACAAAAAAATATGACGGAGCCCTCATTACGATGTTCATTCAGAGAGGTTATAGCGTTTGAAATAATAGTGAAGAAGATCGTGTGATTCGAACTGACGCTATGACAGCTCGAATCACGAAACAAAATTTACCTAAGCGTTACACACCAGACTACTGACCGTGTTTAGAATTTCATTTCCAAACTCGACTATATTCCACTGGTGTGAATTATTTTTATTTATCGCTTGGTATACGGCTCTGATGCATTTTTCTTATTCGATTTTTCGTTCGGTGTTCTTCACTATTTTTGCTTGTGAATTGTGTGTGTATCTGTTAGAATCGCTACAAGGTCCTATTTATTGAGTTTTAACGTCTCTTCTCTTTGGCAAGTCAAATCTTCTTGTTGAAGACAAATACTTCACTTTTAAACCCACGTTGACGATTGATTTGTACTAAGTTGATTGTGTATGAAAGATATTAGAAGAATGTTATTGGATGATCTTCATTTGGGGATCCGTAAAGATAACACAATTTTGACGAAGCCTACCAAACGATTTTCAGTCAAATAATGTCCAAAATATTGGTATTATTTCCCCTTTGGTAAGCTAAATCAGATCGGAATAAAAAAGGAAACTACTTTTAAAACGCAATCTCACAAGTCGTCTCCGATCAACAAAGATGTGTTGACGAGTCAGCGATGTTTTTTAATATTGGCGAATAGCGTTCACATGCGCCTTCTGGTATTACCTAAATACCACAACCAATTAGAGGTTGACAGTGTGTCGCATGTGGATTTCGTTCGAGTTTATTACCAATGGTTTTCTATTAAATAAATTGTATCTTTTTGTCGCCGAGATAACGCTATTATTATCTCATCATTTTCCTAACTCTAGTACGGGTCTTCCGACAACGTCCGATACGTAGTCATACATTTCCCCTGACCATATCGTGGAACCTACTGAGTCAAAGTGCCACCTACGAGGAAATGGGCAGGAGTCCAAGGTTCAAGGTCATTTGGATCAGAGGACATGGGTGAAATGGGACGGGAATTCAAGATGGCTTCTATTTCGATAACATAAGTCTCTAACTGCTCATAAGTAAGCAATGCGTCACCTACAGTTCTTTTTAAGTGGTGCTTAAATGATTTGACGGCCGCTTCCCAGATTCCTCCAAAGTGAGGAGCTCTTGGTGGTATAAAGTGCCAATCAATTCTCTGACCACTACAAATGTTGACCACGGCATTTTGATGTTCTTTCGAATTGAGCAAATTGTAAAGGTTATGGATCTCGTTTTTGGCTCCTACGAAGTTTGATCCATTATCAGAATGTATTTCGACTGATTTTCCCCTTCTCGAAAAGAAGCGTTTTAGGCTCGCGGTAAAATCCTCGGTAGACAATCCCCCAACCAGCTCCAAATGAACAGCTTTCGTGCACAGACAAACGTACACTGCTACATAAAACTTCACTCGACCCTTATTACGATGTCGCTTTTCTTTAATGTAGAAGGGTCCACAATAATCTACTCCTACACGCAGAAAAGGGCGATTGGAAGTTACTCTTGGGCAAAACACCCATCGGATAGTCGGCCAGGAGCGGTTTGGCTCTAAAACAAGGCAGGAAACTGTGAATGGTACGGCGAGTTATGCTGCGGCCATTTAGCGGCCAATACTGTTGGCGTATCGAATACAACGTGGTTTGGATGCCGGCATGCTTCAGTCTAATATGCTCAGCCTGTATGATTATATTTGTTATGTGATGGTGAGCTGGCAATAAGATGGGATGACGTTGTTCCTCCGATATGGAAGAGTTGGCAAGCCGGCCTCCGACCCGCAGTATGCCCGCAGAATCCAGCACGGGCTTCAATGGTCTCAACTTGCTCGATGCTGAAATGGGCTGGCCAGCTTCAAGCGCCGCAAGCTCATTCCGGAAGGGCTCTCTTTGAACCAGACTTATAATGGTGTCGTGTGAATACAAAAGCTCATCAACGTGCAATGGCCCCTCGCTTCGAGGAAGCTTGGCCTTGGCATTGTTTACGAAGCGGATCACATAGCCCACCACGCGTTGCAATTTGTCGAACGAACTGTACTTTTCCAGTATATTCCAATTTTGAATTTCGAGAGTCATGTAATAAGCATAAGACGTCGCAGGTATCGCTGGTTTAAGCTCAGGGATGTCTACCCTTGCGAGAGGTGAGCTTGGCCACTCTGAATGGGGCTCTCGCAACCACGAAGGGCCCTCAAACCAGAGGCTGCTTTCTACAAACTCCGACGGAAGTTGCCCACGAGAAATGAGATCTGCAGGATTATCCTGCGATGGAAGGTGATTCCAATAGCACTCGGGTACCGTCGATTGTATCTCTGATACACGATTTGCGACAAAGGTTTTTAGTTTGTATGCCGGGGTGTTTATCCAGTGTAATGCAACGGTGGAATCAGACCAAAGTAACACTTTGTTAACCTTTGTTGAAACGCTAGCTCTTACGACGTTATATAGGCGTGCTAGCAATACTGCGGAACATAGTTCTAGCCTGGGCACTGTTAATGGTTTTAGAGGGGCTACTCGAGATTTGGACGTAATTAACCGAGTGTGCACCTGGCGTTGCGGATCTATGGAGCGCAAATATAAGCAAGCCCCGTGGGCCCTTTCACTAGCATCACAAAAGCCATGCAACTGCACATCGATTGCATTTGGAGTAGCCACTCCACGAGAAAATTTGAGAACTTCAATTAAGCGCAATTGATCTTGATAGGCAGACCATGAGGAGTGTATTTCCATTGGAACCGATTCGTCCCACGCAACTCCAGCTTTCCATAGTAACTGAATAAGGATCTTAGCGTATACCACCATGGGGCCAAGAGGACCCAAAGGGTCGAATAATTTGGATATTTGAGATAGTATACTCCTTTTGGTGGCGCTATTTTGTTTGACTAAGTTGACTACATAAAAGAAATAGTCATTTCGAGAGTTCCAACGTATGCCCAGTGTTTTGATCTCCGAGTCAGGATCTAACGACATGTGTGAGCTATCAGGGTGCTCTTGGTCTTTGATGAGTAATGCTGGATGATTTGAGGCCCATTTTCTTAAGCAGAATCCTCCTAAAAACGAAAATTCTAATAATATATAACAAAACAAATGACAAACGACAACAAAACTAGTGACAAACGATAACAAAAAAGGCAAGTGCTGCCAAACATGCAAATTAATTATAAATAAATTATAAATTATAACAACAAGAAATAACTAACAAACAAGTTATAACAACAAGAAATAACTAACAATATGAATAAATATAATTATACTAATTGACAATATAATAACAATAAAAACCAAAACAACTATGATGATGTGACTGCTTTGTTCGCGCCTGACGCGACACCTACACCATCTGTTCCAAAAAACCGGAAGGGAATAAAAGGAACACACATAGTTAATTAATCTTTGGAAAAATCAATTTATTTATTTGAAATAAAATCCTTGAACTGAAATTCATTAATTTTCTCCTTCGGCAGATGCATCAAATGACTTTTGTATGCCGCTGACAAGGATGTTGTTGAAGGTGGCGGTCGTCATTCGGTGAATGTCTTCAATTGATACAAATCGGTTTCCTTCATTTCCCACAATGAGAAGATGCATTATCTCACAATAACACTCAACCGCCTGACTTTCAATGTGCAGGTCGAACACGACGAATACTTATTAGCAAACGCTTCAATACTTGAAAATATTACTCAGCATGAACGGTTGTCCCACTTGGAACGAGTTCCTTGTGGATAATTCCCTTGGAATCGAAATATGAGCGTTATCTTGGTTTTTGACTTCGGAAAAAACACGTTTTTTTTCCGTAATGAAAAAAATACCATATTTCATCATCAGTTGCAATAGTTTTAAGGAATTTTTAGTCAATTCAAGTGTTTTTGATATTGTCTTTGCAACGTTTAATTCGGTGCTATTATTGGTCATCATTTACTCTTAATTAAATTTTATTAGACCAAGTGTTTCACCAAAATGCAATGAATTGTTGTTTTCGGTACGTTATGCTCCATTTCCACGAATCTCACTGAGGACTTCTTGGAAACTCTTACAAAATCACGTTCTTTATTAGCGCCAAATACCTCCTTGAATCATCGATACCACATAAACACTAGAGAAGCGATTATCACTATAAGCTTTCATTAGCTGTTCAAAGGTTTCGATATAATTTATATCAATTGTAAAACAAAATTTAATATTGATACTTTGGTTTTCGACCAGTGCACAAAGACGTCTGTCACATGTAGCGTTGTACGAGGGTTGCCTGTTATGTTTCGGGATTTGGCAACCCTAGTGTTGCAATCCGGCAATTGACAGCTCTGTCGTAAAGTTGGACATTTTTGAGGTTATACGCACTCAGAACGTTTTGACATACGAGCGCTATTTGTGTTGTTTACGGTAACTTAAAAGATTCATCTCGGCCCAAAAATGGAATTAAATCGTCAACATTTTCGTGCGATTATTTTTTACAACTTTCGGCGTGGATTAACTCAGCAACAGTGCATGGATGAACTTAATTCAATTTTTGGCGATGAAGCTCCATCAAGGACCAGTGTTTATCGATGGTATGGTGAATTCAATCGTGGTCGTAGTTCACTCCAAGAGGAATTTCGTGAAGGTTGTCCAAAATCAGTTGTTGTTCCGAAAACCATTGATGCTGTGCGCGAACTGATATTGGAAGATCGTCATGTGACCTATCGTGAGATTGAGACAACCTTAGGCGTTAGTGGGACCAGCATACATTCAATATTGCATAAACATTTGACTGTCAAAAAAATTTGTTCGCATTGGATCCCACACAATTTGTCAATCGCCAAAAAAAAAAGGCTCGTGTCAATTGGTCGAAAGAAATGCTCAAAAAATACGGTCGCGGTGCTTCGAAACACATCTATGACATCGTGACAGGCGATGAATCGTGGATTTACGCGTATGAGCCCGAGAGTAAACAGCAGTCGACTGTCTGGGTGTTTCAATTTGAGCCAAATCCAACAAAAGTTGTTCGCGCACGAAGCACTTCCAAGCAAATGGTCGCCTGTTTTTTTCGGAAAAACTGGACATGTCGCAACCGCACCACTAGAACAACGCAGAACAGTCAATTCTGAGTGGTACACAACCATTTGTTTGCCTGTTGTCTTCCAAGAAATCAGGAAAACCAACCGCCGAAGACGGATCACTCTTCACCACGACAATGCGAGCTCTCACACATCGGCTGCGACAACTGCATTTTTGAGCACCCAAAACATCGATTTGATGGGTCATCCGCCGTATAGTCGTGACTTGGCACCGAATGACTTCTTTTTATTCCCATACGTAAAAAACAAACTGAGAGGTCAACGTTTTTCGACACCTGAAGAAGCGGTTGCTGCATTCAGAATGCATGTGTTGGAGATACCTCAATCAGAGTGGCAAAAGTGCTTCGACAATTGGTTCACACGCATGCAAAAGTGTATAGATCTTCATGGGGAATATTTTGAAAAACAATAAAGTGATTTTCGATGATCAATATTTGTTTTTGTTCTCTAATCCCGAAATATAAAAGGCAACCCTCGTATTTCGTTTTCCACTGAACGAAATGGCACCAAACTGTGACGGTTTATGAAGGAAGGTTCACACTATACATGTATAAATCAATGACCAATCGGCCGATAGCATCAACAATTCTATCTGTATAAATCTACGGCCTACTCCAACCTCTTTAAATGGTCCATCAACGAAAAACCAAACCGTTTTTACCGAATATTTTACGAAGCCTATAACTTAATGATGTACCCAAACAAGCAACTAGGCATTGAGACCTAACCTAACACTCGGCACTTAGTCGGTTTAACAAACCGACATAGCTGTGAGTATTGTTTGAAGGCACACGGTGTTGTATAGGTGCTTGCTATTATCATAAAGCCCCCTTGTATCTCTGTTTGCTTAGTGGTGTCGGGAAATATAAGCAAATCTTATTAGCACTACCAATGTTCCCGACAAACCATCACAGATCGATGGAAAACGAATCAACAAATATACCAACAGCTGATTACTGTATAATATGAATGCCGTCACAAGTCACATATACAAATTCCGATGTTGCCATTCGGGTCTCAAATGAAAAAGAAAACGGAACCCATTTCAACCCTCATCTTAATACTTCAGGAAAGTTGGCTAGTAATGAAAATCGTTTACACAACGCAGAAAATGTTTACACTAAGGTGGAGAAGACTCTGGATTACCGCAAGTGGAGGATTGGCCCGTGAGAGAATGTTGATTACCCAGGCGTTTCGGCAGTGTACTTTTTTCAGTCATCAGTCGAATTTTTGAATGTCGACATGGGGATAAAACCACTTTAAAGAACTGTTAAATTGTCAAAGAATGCCATGTTGGTCATGCTACGAAAATTCGAATAGATCGAAAACTTGAAATTTGTCAAACTTAGAAGAGTTCAATATAATGTCGGTGGTGATTCAGTGATTCGAGCAGATCGAGTAGGGGGTTTCGAAGATCACCAAACCAGCGCCTCAATCTCCTTCCGGACGCACCCTCCGGACAGAGTACCCAAAACCTATGTTTGTGAACCAGCAGGTGTTCGCCATGGCAGCAAATTTCAACAACGCGTTCCATGTGTTTAGGAACTTGAGGTGTGCGTAATCTGTTGGAATCGCCAGAAGATGAAATATTTTAGTATCTGAGAGTGACACGCCAACCATTTTTTTGGATTTACGCGTATGAGCCCGAGAGTAAACAGCAGTCGACTGTCTGGGTGTTTCAATTTGAGCCAAATCCAACAAAAGTTGTTCGCGCACGAAGCACTTCCAAGCAAATGGTCGCCTGTTTTTTTCGGAAAAACTGGACATGTCGCAACCGCACCACTAGAACAACGCAGAACAGTCAATTCTGAGTGGTACACAACCATTTGTTTGCCTGTTGTCTTCCAAGAAATCAGGAAAACCAACCGCCGAAGACGGATCACTCTTCACCACGACAATGCGAGCTCTCACACATCGGCTGCGACAACTGCATTTTTGAGCACCCAAAACATCGATTTGATGGGTCATCCGCCGTATAGTCGTGACTTGGCACCGAATGACTTCTTTTTATTCCCATACGTAAAAAACAAACTGAGAGGTCAACGTTTTTCGACACCTGAAGAAGCGGTTGCTGCATTCAGAATGCATGTGTTGGAGATACCTCAATCAGAGTGGCAAAAGTGCTTCGACAATTGGTTCACACGCATGCAAAAGTGTATAGATCTTCATGGGGAATATTTTGAAAAACAATAAAGTGATTTTCGATGATCAATATTTGTTTTTGTTCTCTAATCCCGAAATATAAAAGGCAACCCTCGTATTTCGTTTTCCACTGAACGAAATGGCACCAAACTGTGACGGTTTATGAAGGAAGGTTCACACTATACATGTATAAATCAATGACCAATCGGCCGATAGCATCAACAATTCTATCTGTATAAATCTACGGCCTACTCCAACCTCTTTAAATGGTCCATCAACGAAAAACCAAACCGTTTTTACCGAATATTTTACGAAGCCTATAACTTAATGATGTACCCAAACAAGCAACTAGGCATTGAGACCTAACCTAACACTCGGCACTTAGTCGGTTTAACAAACCGACATAGCTGTGAGTATTGTTTGAAGGCACACGGTGTTGTATAGGTGCTTGCTATTATCATAAAGCCCCCTTGTATCTCTGTTTGCTTAGTGGTGTCGGGAAATATAAGCAAATCTTATTAGCACTACCAATGTTCCCGACAAACCATCACAGATCGATGGAAAACGAATCAACAAATATACCAACAGCTGATTACTGTATAATATGAATGCCGTCACAAGTCACATATACAAATTCCGATGTTGCCATTCGGGTCTCAAATGAAAAAGAAAACGGAACCCATTTCAACCCTCATCTTAATACTTCAGGAAAGTTGGCTAGTAATGAAAATCGTTTACACAACGCAGAAAATGTTTACACTAAGGTGGAGAAGACTCTGGATTACCGCAAGTGGAGGATTGGCCCGTGAGAGAATGTTGATTACCCAGGCGTTTCGGCAGTGTACTTTTTTCAGTCATCAGTCGAATTTTTGAATGTCGACATGGGGATAAAACCACTTTAAAGAACTGTTAAATTGTCAAAGAATGCCATGTTGGTCATGCTACGAAAATTCGAATAGATCGAAAACTTGAAATTTGTCAAACTTAGAAGAGTTCAATATAATGTCGGTGGTGATTCAGTGATTCGAGCAGATCGAGTAGGGGGTTTCGAAGATCACCAAACCAGCGCCTCAATCTCCTTCCGGACGCACCCTCCGGACAGAGTACCCAAAACCTATGTTTGTGAACCAGCAGGTGTTCGCCATGGCAGCAAATTTCAACAACGCGTTCCATGTGTTTAGGAACTTGAGGTGTGCGTAATCTGTTGGAATCGCCAGAAGATGAAATATTTTAGTATCTGAGAGTGACACGCCAACCATTTTTTTGACGCTAATTTTTAATTGGAATTGTCCAATGATTTATCTATAAACGTCAGCGTTTTATTAAATGTTTCTGGCGTTCATAATACGCGCTGAATGCATATTACAGACAATTTCCAGAAAGACTGAATAGAAAGAGTCACTCTTCGCGAGTCTGGAAACGTATTCAAAATGCGTTCCTCGTAGATAGCTGCTGCACAGGCCAAGTCTGCATCACGAAGCTCTGTTAATATCACTTGCTGTTTGCAAGGTGCTTAATTATGCCCATAAATAAGACCTGGATTTAATTTAGAGCTGATCAAATAAAAGGACAACAACACACATATATCACTGAACATAATTAAACTACCAAGTCAACAAAAAACGTAAATGGGGACTGACGTGGGATTCCAAGCGGTTTTCGAACACGTATGTCACGTAAGAGTTGTAATTGCAAAATCTTCAAAGAGATTAATCGAGGCGACAAAACGTGTGATTACTGATTTTTTTTTTTGTGCACACCTGAAACATTGGCTGCAATGGCGTTTATGTTTTTGTCTGTTTGTAAAATTAACTTTGAGGCTAAAGTTATTGATCAATCTTAGATACTAAACTGATCTGCTTTACTCCAGCATAGCAAAATGACTTCAATATTCTTAGAGTTTTCTATGTCTTCCCTTAGATATCTTTGCATATAACAAAGCTAATCTTAGTTCCTTATATACCTGTTAGACTTTTTAAGAATAAAAAAAAAATACATCTCCGGATATCACAATATTTACGATCGTACATCACACATAAGATCTTAAAGGGTAATGCAGGTTGTACCTTATTTGTACAGGAATAAATCAATACCAAAATGTTTGTGTCCAACTCTTAGTATTTTAATCAATTACATGATAAATTCGCTTCATTCTCTGCTAGCGGTTTTTCGGAGCTTATCAAGCGAGATAGTTATCATCAGCACGATATAATTATCCTGATTTATGAGGTTTGAACAATGAAATGTACAGAGCGCATCAATAGAGGGTAGGACATGTGGGTTATCTAAACACAACCGAGACGATCACCTGCATGAAATTGATATAAGGGATCATGTCTTTTTAAACAGCCGTTTATATTTATCAAGTAGGCATCTTTATTATGGTAACAGTTGTACGGGGTTGTATGGCGTCGTGGAATAAATTTATTGTCTCATTGGCTCTAGCTTGCTTATTTACTGGGATCCATATAATCAGATCACCCTGCACCTAATTATAGAGCACGTGTTCTTCAAAAAGAGAATGGTAAATTATACTTGTAATACTACTATACATTTTGCGATGTTAAAGGAGAATGCTATTCTAATGCTATGACGGCTAGAGCTACAGCAAAAGTTAGAAGCAATGCCTAAACGCATACGACCACTTATCATTATTTGTCGATTTTACTTATCTTCACCATATTTGCGTGTTCGTGTTTCGAGTTTGATGAATTGTCACACTACTATTGTTACGAAGGTGTAACACACGCACTCAACTTGTTAAAGGAGAAACACACCGTACAAATTGTTAAACGTTTTTGCAGCTAAACCCACTCTCATTAAACACAACTTCTTACTGCACTCATTGAAATGTATAGGATTTGGGAGCTCACGGCTAACGATATCTTTGCTGATATGTTGGCTTGTTTGATTTGTTAGAATTTAATGTTTACATGTTGCTGTGGAATGGAAATGACGGATGTGAGATTGAGATGAACTTATAGCTCACAGTCACATCGTGACATTGTAGACAATCTGAATTTTGTTTAGTTCTATAATTCACAGTCAATCGGAGCCGTGCACTGTTGATAGGGTGAGCAAAAGAATAAAATAGGGTTAGTCATAAAAAGTTTTTTTTTTTTTATTACACTTCTCTCGGGAGAGGCGAACCTACAGCGCTGAATGGGCACCCCTAGATGTCGCAAAATAACTGTTACAGTTCTTTTTGAACAGTTGCAGGTTGTAACGCTCCGGGAAAACTAGCGCGAGAAGAGAGTTCCGTAGCTTTCCTGCTCTGTAACGGAACGAGTTCTGATGCAAGGATGTCCGCTCCATCGCGTCGGGAGAACAATCTGGTACGATCCATCGGATTGTCTTGTGGAGCGAATTTAAATGGAATTGTGCGGAATAATAGCACGAATATCCGAAGAACAGTTCCCGTGATAATATCTGTAAAACAGACAGAGGGCGACTACGCGCCTTCGATGTGATAGCGGCAGGGGCCCCAACGTCAGCGACGCTCCCCCCCCCCCCCCCCCCCCACAGCATCCGGTCAGACGGATCGCTCGTCCTTGCACGCTCTCAAGTAGGTCGAGGGCATGGTTAGGAGCCGAGCTCCAAACATGAGAGCAATATTCGAGCGCGGGTCTAATTTGGGAATGGGTACAGGAGAAGCAGTTGGACCGGAGTAAAATATTTCTTAGCTCTAAAAGGATAGCTCAGTTTTCCCGAGGCTGACCTGGCGATGCTCGACACGTGTTTATGCCACGATACATTCCCACAGACCGTGACGCCGAGCAATTTCAAGCTTGCCCCAGATTCCAGGGCCTGGCCATTCATCATCAGCTGTGGAACCGATGATCCACTTTTCTTTGTGAATGTTGTATATTGTGTCTTCGCTGCATAGAAGTCGACGAGATTGGCCCTTCCACACTGTAGGTCTGTGGGGAGGAGTATGTGTGCCGACATTGGCACCGGTTAACTCTTATCCCCATCATGAGTTGTTCGCCGCGTAAAACACTGAGCCGAAAGTCATCACTAAGAAATGAACGAACGCCGCCTCGTTCGTTCGCAACCACGGGTAAAGGTGCAAGATAAACACCAGGACACTGCGACACAGCTGGGAAATGAAATTGCTGAAATAAAACACTCAATATTGTTGGGAATATGTCTAATCTTGTGTTTACTTAACTTTTAAGTTTTAGAAATCCAACAGTTATAAGTTAAATCGATTGTTGCGTACCGAATTTCTTCTAGGGAAAATTGATATACCGCGTTAATTGCGTGAATGTCCTTGATGGGCAGATGCTTGATGTTGGATGCTTGATGGATGCGATTTGCATAATCGAAAGGTAATGCAATCGGTGGGAGAATGCTTGGGGAAGTTATTGCGCTTGCATGGTAAAAATGATGAAATTAGTGGAACTTTACGAAGGAAGATTTGGAGGTAGGTTGAAAAAGGTAGCAGTGGTGTTAGTAGAAACGCCACAGGTCCTTATCTAGATCCTGATTCAGAGAGTCAATCTGTCTACATCTCAGGTGATGTGACGTAGATGCACCAATCCGTTGTCTCCAACAAATCATTTATGTGAAACAAAAACAAAGCTGGTTGGAAAGTCCATATGAATGAAGTTTGCTCAGCAATGCCCCATGCCAGATGCGGTCAAAAGCCTTGGAGATATCCAATGCTCTTGACTCAACATGCCGCTCAATCTCAGATGTCCATATATCGGTTATAAGTGTCAAAAGGTCTCCCGTGGACCGCCTGCCACGGAATCCGTATTGACGATCATTCAGAAGTCCGTTGCACTCCAAATACTTAATTACCTCAGTATTGATGACTTTTTCCATCAACTTAGATAACATAGACAGTAATGCTATCGGACGGTAATTTTGTGGGAGACACTTTTTTCCCGTCTTTGGGATTGGCTGAACTCGAGCGATTTCCCAGCAGGGAGGAAAGGTCCTCCGTGCATAAGATAAGCAAAAGAGTCTGCCAAGAACCGGCGATAGTTTTGGAGGGCTGTTTTTAAGGACTAATGCTGGTAGGTTTGAATTCGCGGAAAATAAATTCGCGAACACACCAGCTAAATCCTTTGAACCTGTGACTAACATCCCGCTGTCTGTCACCAACAGAGGGAAAGAGGAGGAAACGAAGTTACCGCTGAGAGGTTTTGCCATTGACCAGAAGGAGCGCGAACCAGTCGGGCATCAAAGGAGTTTAGTGGTCTCTCTGTCGTTGCGAGCTTGTGGGGGTATGGGATCGCGACGCCAGCATGGGCGAGAGTTCTACCTCGTCCTCACAAAAGTATCCTGTCGACCACTAAAAGAAATCTGTTCATCAGCAAGGGGGTTCATAACACGGCACAGCGAATTCCACAGCACGTAAAATGTTCACCAAGCGAAAGCGTCAAACATCGGAGAAGTAAAACACACGGATTTAGTTTATTCCTTTTTTATTGTCGAATTAAGGTTCACTTTCGGGCTTCACCATCTTTATTTAAGCTGATGCGGGTATAGCATGCGTTTAGTGTACATTAAGTATCCAAACAAAACAAAAAAAAAACTCAATAGAACTGCAACCGCCTCCGATTACAGTAACGGAATCGAAGCACACACGGAAAGGGGAAATAAAAAACAATAAACAGCACACACTTCGACTTTGACTATGACTCGCGAATCTTGACTCCGGGGATGTGTTCACCCCGAACGCATGCTACGGGGGTTGAAAGAAAACGCCGATGATGAAGTGCGTTCGCACTGGCGGGTGAATTACGACTCAACGATATTCAATCGTTGTCGAAAGAAATTCAGCCAGTGAAGCTGGCTCTCTTAAATTAAGGATGCATTTCCTGTTCCAAGAGAGACGTAAAGTCTCTCTTTGGAGTAACCAACAGATCTCATACAGAAGATCGCCACAGTACACATGTATGTGTGTACACTGGTTCTTTTATGGATCAAAGCCATGGGAAAGACTCTAAAGAAAGAATAGGATAACGTGCATTCATGGGATGCGAGTCTGGTAAAGCAAACGAAACCGAAACTCGTCGGAGGCTAATTGAATCTTTGTTTGAGATGTGCGTCGCGGCTAAATAAATAGACGCAAAGGATTTTGGCTAGATTACCTGGAAATGGTGTTTATGGCATCGCTGGTAAGGGTAAGTATTGAATTCCTATTTGCATTTGCTCATGCTGTAGGGTTTAATTGGTTCCAAGAGATGCGTTTATTTGTTTTGGTCCCTTGGTTGTAGGTCGCCAGCCAATGTGTTTGTCTGGTGATTTATGATACACATGATAGAGCTGGGATAAGCCAACTCAAGGGTAAGGTTTCCTGATTATGCGGTTGTATTATACATGAACCGATGAATTTTCTTTCAGGAAATTTATGATAAGCTTGGAGAGAACTCTTATAGGGGATTTTAAATGCGAAGTTATGCATGCAGGTACGAATTCTGTTTTCCAGGGTAAAGCATTAACGATTGCATTAGCGAAATTATGTGATTGGATAGAGCTATGGGTGCTTTTTAGGACGGCGAACCGTGGGGTTTGGCGGAACCGCCACAAGCTTTCTTCGCGGTATCAATCGCCTGGTTGCACGCGTTTCTGATCCTAACAAAATTCGTTTTGTTCACATTGGTGGGATTGGAGCGCCATTGCTTAAAAGTCCTATTTTTTGCCGCTGTAATCTGCTTGCATTTTTTGTCAAATCACGGTTTATCACATAAACTTCGTTTGATGGAACGTGGAATGTATATCACCACCGCGAGAAGAATAATCTTTGTGACCGACTTCACCCATGCATTAACATCGGGGTCTCCAAAGCACACGTCCGACCACGGAAAGGATGCGAAGAAATCTAAAAAATCGTCCCAGTTAGCAGGCCCATACCTCCATACGTGGCGAAGCTGCTTACGTCGGTTGTTCGCTTGTAATGCAACTGGTTACGCGACCGATACCATGCGAACCTCGGATGTCAAAAACAGATCCAGGGTGTTCGTATAATTACCCCGGGTATCCGGCACCCGGGTAGGTTCCTCCACGAGTTGAGTCAAATTGCGGCTAACAGCAAACGTCTCCGCCAGCTTCCTAGCCTCGTCGGCTCTTTTAGAATGTACCAACCAGGCGGATTTTATACATTAAAATCGACAAGGACGACCATTTCAGAAAGGGTGGTTGATATGTATCCAGTTGACGGTACGTAAAGGACCTTCAAAAAGTGTCGCCGGTCGATTGTCATTCGGAGGGCAGTAAATACAACAAAGAAATTTAAGGGAATTCATCAGCACGATCTTCAACAGCACAACCTTCCATCCTTTGGCAAGCTAGATCGGACCGCATGCATACGCAGACTCCACCCTTAATACGGAATCTCGAATGCAAATCGTATCCTGAGCATCGAAGGTATGTCGAATCAGTTGGCAAAACGACCTGGGTGTCAGTTAGCGTAAGGAAATCAGCTTTCGTTGTTTTCAAATATTGCTGGACGGCGTTTACATCCGTATTGGTAAAACCAATGCCCCTGATATTACATTTCTTAAAATTCAGTTGTTTATCGAAATATTTGCATGATGTTCCCCCTGATATAGTCCCCCACTGGCGTAGCTGTGAGTATATTCTATCACCCTACTCACGCTGACATTTAAAGAGTACCCTGAAATGTCAGAGCACAGCACGAGCGGTCGGAGAGGAGATGGATAAGAAAAGGAGGTATCAATGTACACTGCCCTTAAATGCCTGGCCATTAAAACGACAAGGAATCACATTATCAGGTAGTGCATTCCACATTCGTGTGGTTCGCAAAAGAATGACATTTTCGGGTATTGCGAGCAATGTCTGAGTTTACCTCAGCAAAATAGTGAAGAACACCGAACAAAAATCGAATAAGAGAATACACCAGTGCCGTATACGTTAGCGATAACATAACAATTCACATCAGTGGAGTATAGTCGAGTTTAAAAATCAATTTCAAAACACGGCCAGTAGCCTGATGGGTAACGCTTAGGTACAATTTTTGGTGATTCAAACTGTCATAGCGTCAGTTCGAATCACACGTTCTTCTTCACTATTATTTCAAACGCCATACGACCTCCACTTGTTTTCAACGATGCAGAATGTCATTACTGGAATACTCTTCACTTCTGTTGGATATGATTCGTTTTTGCACTCAAATGATTAGTTGTTTTTTGGACAAGGAATCCATAATTTGTATGAATGATGGGAAAATGTTATAGTTTCCGGTGAACAATACTTTGAATAATATATTCTTTGATTGATGAAATAAATCCATTTTTTTTTTTCGAAAATACCACCTTCTAAGTACACACTCAAAATATAGGTGAAAAATGATTAATAGATAGTCTACTACATATCATTTGAAAACATTTCTGAAGTATCATTGATATATCGCTCACCAAATCCTATCTTAAGACGCAATAAGTCTCACGACTCCTAGTTCTTTTATTGTTAGGTACATAGTCTGTCAAGACAAAAAGCCCTATTGAGTCATTCATTGAAATTTGATGATAATGTTGCTACTGTGATTATGTACCAAATATGTTGATTCAATATCTGGTACTACCGCTTGTTCATAAACCTCTTATAGTTTACCTTCTGCTGTTGCTAGATAGTCGGTTTGATATAAAAGTTAACAGGAAGAGTTTTATTAAGTTTTTAATTTTAATTTGATTTAATCAGCTCTTGTTATTGTAGATAAGATCTGAGCTTATTATTGTTGCTTTTTCTTTAAATCGCTGCTTCTGTTGGGGTAGCTGACCGACGTACACCAAAAAGTAATTCGGGAATGTGATTTTTTAATAAATATATTAATTGTATACAGAATGCGGTAGAACTTACTTTTACAGTTTTATGCTAACTTCATGTTACGGAGGGTTTGAAGAGTACAATTTTATTTAAGGTGGTTGTGGTTTGTAAGTACACCGAATTTTTTAATACCACCCTATTGTTCATATAACCATTACAAAATATGCATGTATTCATAATATAAAAATGTATGACTGCATTGCATTCATTCCAGACGAAAATTATACAATTCCCAGACACTTTTGCGACATGTTAGGATCGTGAGAAGAAAAAAAAGATTAAACCAATATTTAAATAAGAATACGTCTAAGGTCTCAATTAATAACTACTTCTTGGTAATCTAATTATCTCTAAGAGATTATTTATACTGCGCACAAAAAGATAATTAATTGTTAAATATATAAATTAATTTGATTTGTTCATTCATTGTATTTACAGGAACACTGACTTGTAAGTTGTTATCGTTTGACAATATTGACAGAGCGTACAGTTGTAGATTACTTCAATTAGTTACCGTATAAAATAAAGAAGTGAATACTGGACTAAGCATGTTTGCCAGAGCAACCTGAAGACCTCGATAGGAGAACTTCCTCTGGCGCCCTTGCCTGGTATCGGCTATGATGATAAGATAGATAGATTAAATATATGACAGAATTAATCTTTGAGATTTTTGCCAAACATGTTACTAGAGCACATGAAAGAAATGCGAATCTAGACGCTGGTAAGCAAAAACGAACAAGGCGTCTAGATATTAAGATTATGATAAGCTTTCTGCGATAAGGAACGGCGAATCTGTGGCTACTTGTAAAGAGCATCGTTCACCGACAGGGCAATGTCATTTGATCTAAGGCATAGCTCAGTTACTGTACAACCTGGTACTTAACATCGGTTACAGCCAGGAACATATAGTGTCACGGTGGTGTAACCGCTGGTAAATGGGCAGTATTAATATAATCCTTTTTCTTAGCAAAAAAAAACACCGAATTTTTACCATAATTATTTTTTATTCTTGATTAATTGTTATCTTGAGTGCTTTTAAATTTAATTTTAAAAAAATTACAAATTTACTAAATAAACATGAGTGAAAAAAATGAAATCAAGAATCACCATGAAGATGTCCATGTGGAAGCCGATGGCGCAGATAAAAAGCTATTGTCCAATGGGACTAAGGAGATAATAAAAGCTAATGACTTTCGGAAGGGAACCAAAGAAAAAACACGCGACAAAAGTGATGGTAAAACCACAGATGAAATTGACAAAATCCTAAGAGACATGCCCATCACAGACGACATGACATGTGGATTTTGGATTTTTAAAGGAGCGTTTTTCCAAAGGTAAGTTTCGAGTTATTTTTGTTTTGCTCTTTTGGAATAAATATAAACGATTTATTTTGTAAAAGTCAAGTCCTTTTTTTCCTTGATCGTAGTGGAGATCAATTTCTTTGTTCTATTTTGATATTTGGTAATGCAGGAATAGAGATGAGACGTTTCTTCTATTTTGAATGATAGAATGACACGGTATGGTTCGGGGTTCACATTAATTTTACTACGATGCAGTACATCTGCTTTTCATACTCATGACCAAATACATATATAATTTCTTTTTTAAATAACATCCCTTATTGGATATGAATCTTAACAATTTAATTTAATACTATGTTTGAATTGTACTTAATTTAGTTTAGACTAATGACCTAGCCCGGAAAAAACAAATCATTATGGAAAATTTAACAAGCCTCAGGACTTGCTAAATTAAGGCCAAGACCGGTTCCCGGTTGTAGTGCCGATGATGATGATGATGAAGTAAAACGTGTAAGGGTTTACTGGACCAGTGATTAGCTCCCAAATCGATTTTAGTATGTTCGAATTTAACATGTTAATTCATGAGGTTTCGCCACTTTTAGCCGTCTCAATTCGTGGGTAATATCCACGAGCTGAATAGCTTCTACGTTGGTGTGATTATGTATGCGTCTTTCGTAAGTGACAACATATTCTTGGATAAGTGACAAAATATGCAGATATAATGCAACCCCTATATTTGCCTTGTAAACGGCGATGGAATAAGATGGAGTAAAGTAGTTTTTACACCTCTTAAAAAATTGTACGCATCATTTTTTCGAATTAGAATTTCTGCCTATTTTTGTTTAGAATCGAATTAAGTCGAGCCCATGTACGAAGAGTTTCTTACCTAGGTTGATATATATGACATTCATAGATATATTTCATCAGATTCAATCACCACTGAACTACATCTTTCCCAAATGTTTACTTCACAAGGTAGCGAGCATAATGATACATCTAAAACTCAGTTTATTTATAATTAACCTATATTTTCAATATACGACATCGGTGTCACGTGAGACTTCAAATCAAGCTTCACACAGATATAATAATTAATTTTTGTTTACTTGCTTGAATCCCATATTTATTAATGAAAAAATACCGTTTTTACAACCTAGATTAAATACGAAGATATTTCTTATAACGCCTTTGTTTTCTAACGCAGTCACTCTTCAAGTGCATTTCGGTGTACAACTAGTTTTTACTCTATTTGCTTTTGTTTTCCAATTTCATCATCATCATCATCGACAGTACAACCGGGAACCGGCCTTGGCCATATTTAGCAAGTCCTGAGGCTTGTTAAATGTTCCATGATAATTTGTTTTTCCGGGCAAGGTCATTAGTCTTGCGCCAGAGGCTCCCCGACGGGGAATCGAACCCCAGCCTCCCGCGTGACAGGCGGGGATACTAACCACTATACTATCGAGGAGCCCATATTCCAATTTACGTCACTAAAAAACAAACAAAAAACCAAAATAATTGTTTTAGATACCTTAAATATTTTTTATAATCATAATTTAAAATATTAATTATAACTATTATTATATTTTTAACATTTTATTAGTCGATCCCTCTTTTTTTTTTCTGTTTTCTTGAAGAACAAAATTGAAAATTTGTTTAATACCACAAGAATGATTTAATAATTAAATATCTATTTATTCTATGAAAAGTTTTTGTTTTTCGGACAAGAAAAAACTCTATACTCTAGGCCAGAGTTAGAGCAATGTATCAGAGAGACGTTTGCCACACACATTGCAACTACGTATGAATAAACTGTGAATTATTAAACAAGCAAAAAATATTCACGCTTCTTACAACTGACCAAACATATGGATAATGCTTCTGTGGCGGTTCCGCCAAACCCCAAGGTTCACTTACCTAAAAAAAAAAACACATAACTCCCATCCAATCACATAATTTCGCTAATGCAATCGCATTAGCACCTTAAGTGCTTTACGCATCTAGGGTTATCTAAAGTATAAGCTAAAAGGCTTCAGTAAAAGAATTCTTACCTTTTCTTGCATTTCTTCGCATACAATTCCTGTAAGAGTTCTTTCTTACCTTATCATAATTTCCCTGTAATAATATTCATCGGTTCGCATATCATACGACCGCATATAAGGAATCTTACCCTTGAGTTGGCTAATCCCAACCTCAATATGTGTACATAAAAGCTATCTATGCACACATCGGCTGTCGACCCTTTTAGCCAGCGATGAATAGTCCAACCCCAGCTGCGTGTAGTTAGCACCATCCACGTTGAGACTATTTCCCTAACTCACACCATGAGTAAACAAAAGCCCGCTGTCCTTCAGCAGGCATTCTGTATCCCAAATGCACCTACCACCTAATGTTCACTCAGTTAAACTTTTTTTTTTTTTTTTTTTAATTTTAAAACCACATTTATTTTTCTAATTCTTTTTACATGTATAATATTAGGGGTAAATGTTAAACCCTTTTCTACAATCACAATCCTTAAATTAACTTACGGGCTCTATGCGAGCTCTCTAAATTACACATTACAACTTGATTTTTATATATGCCTTTCGGCGTACATCTTTTTTTTTTCTTATATATATATATATATATATATATATATATATATGAAATAAGTCATATATTCGAGGGACTCCTCGTTTACATCTATATTTACATATTATTATTACAATTTTTTTTTTGTTTTTTTATTTTACTACTATTATTATAACAAACAAAACCTTCAAAACGAAACGAATAAAACATAAAATAAGAAATAAAAAATAAAATAGAATAGCTACACAAAAGTAATATGGAAAGGCGGACAGGGGGAGGGGGGACAAGAGGAAGGAGAGCGTTGCTCTTGAGAGGCATACTATATCTGAGGAAATGAAGTCCTCTCCTCGTTAAGAAGCCACCACCATTTGGTAGATGTTCGATCTTTGGCTGATTTATCTCTTTCACTGATCGCCGTGCTAAAACGCATGCGGTCTGGGGCATTGGAGATATCACTATCATGGAGAATTTTTTTGTCCCTGGTACCACGGAGAGCATGGTAAATAATGGGGACTCCATGCACGTCTTGGATAAGGCCTTTTTGATCCAAGAAAGGGAACGCTTCTGGGGGAATAAACCCATTCTGGAGGGTATTCTCCAGATACATATCATTGGGATAGAATGCTCCCGAGATAAGATTATTATCACTGCACATTGCCCTTGCTGTGTGACCACGAATAATTTTAATTATGAAATTGTCTATCCTATTTAACCCTGATTTGTTATACAGGATTTTGTTGGGATAGCATTTTTTGTATTGCGACTCTGGTGTTCTATAAAGTCCGAGGCAGGAACGCAAACACTGCCGTTCGAACACACGAAACTTCTCCATATAAAGTGGAGATATGTTATACCATACTGGACAGCCATAAATCAAAACTGGTCGGATGAATGCCGAGTACGAAATTATTTTGACTCTGGGGTCAAGAAGACTACTCCGGAATAGACTTCTTGTCATAGAATATGCGCTTTTAGCTGCGGAGAGGGACGCTGCTACGTGCTTATCAAAATATAAATACTGGTCTAGCCAGATACCAAGGTATCTAACTACAGTTTTCACTTGTAGTGGAAGATTATTGTTACCTACAATAGAGAAGTGTTTCCAGTTGTATTTTGTATCCCTCGAGGCCCTGGATAGGGGCGTTCTGTAAAGAATAGTATCGGTTTTCGTCGTCGCAAAATTGTTTTATTTTGTTGAAGTCATCTTGAAGGTGCCTATTGATGTCGTCTATTTTTCCTCCTGCTCTGTACACCACTATGTCATCGGCGTACGCAATGGCGTTTTCGAGAGAACTCACTAGATCACTAGTGTAAATATTGAATAGAATGGGAGAATTCACAGCTCCCTGCTGTAAGCCATTTTTAATTTGGAAGGTCTTGTCGGAGAGTATGTCCCCGCATTTCACCACAAAATGTTTGTCCATTATCATATCATAAATAATGTATAGCAGATATTGCGGCATACCCAGGTTTGTTAACTTATAGACAAGTCCTTCTAACCATACGGTGTCGAAAGCCTTTTCAAAGTCAACCAAGCAGGCGCCTGTACATTGTCGCTTTGCCTTGTTCCACTGTATATCGGAAACAAGTTTCGTCGCTGCATAAACTGTATCATGTCGCGCTCGAAAGCCAAACTGGTTGTTGGGGATGATATCGTTTTCATCACACCAACCTATCAGTGCTTTGTTTATAATTTTTTCGAAGACCTTGCTGATGTTGGGAAGCAGGCTGATCGAGCGCAGATTAGCTGGATTGCTCTTCTCCTTGCCCTTTTTGGGGATAGGGTGGACTACTGCAGTCTTCCAATGGGTTGGATAGTGTGCATTGTTTAGAGCGTTGTTAAACAAAGTAGTGTATATGTTCACTGCTTCGCAAGGCAAATGCATTAGAACCACATTTGGAATGCTATCTATTCCAGATGATTTCTTATTTTTTATTGAGCTAAATATGTTTCTAAGTTCATCCTTGCGCACAAACATATTTGTATTTTCATTTCTGATGAGAGAATCCGCCGTATTATTTTCGCCGAATGAGATGAAACTACGGTTTTCGGATCGCCAGTTGTGAAGTTGATTGCGCAGCGAGCAATGTCTTTGACGGGCATTGCTTTCAATTTCAGTGTTAGCATGAACTGATTCGTTAACTCTGTACACTGCTTCGAAACAGGCTCCAATTGAATTCGCTTTCTTTTGCGGATCTTCGACTACTATTACTTCATCATTGGAGTTGATGTGCTCTAAGGTGAGTCCTGCGTTCAGCATTATCTGACAATTCTCGGGAGTCCGTGGAATTCGGAGACAGGGAATGTCATTGTGATCTTTTCTTCTACATATTTTATTGATTTGTGAAAACATGTTCGGTCCGTTTGCTTGGACAGCTCGAATTCTGTTGCTCCACTCCTCATTTATTACTGCTCGGTAATTATTCCGGATCAGTTTTTGAAGATTTTTAATCAAGGACTTGATTGTTTTGATTTCATTGCTATTTGGGTCACTGAACTGCCTATAGCACAATTTCAGCTTTGAGAGCAGGGTGCTCTTTTGCCTATACAAAGCATCGATAGTTGCATTTCTGTATCGGTGGGTATAGCCATCCATATGAGCTACTTTGGGGATGGAACGATTCATTGTGTTAGTAACAATATCGTTCATAGTTAGGAGGTAATGATCGATTTCATCATTACGGAGGTTTCTATTAGTCGGTGGGTCTATGCCAATGTTGCGTATTTCTCTTTTTACTATGCGATCGAAACGCGACCAATGTGCTTTTCGGAAATCGAAAGAGTGTACCTCGTCGTACTGCTCAAGTAGATGGTACTCGTTTGGTACGTGTATTACGGCTCCAAGTCCGTAATGATCACTATCGTACTCAATTGTGCGAAGACAATTTCGAGTAGTTACCTCGGTATCTGGTAACTGAATTCGATCATCTGTCATAAGTAAATCCAGGAAGGAGTTACCTCTTGGATAAGACGGTGTACTTGTAGCGTACAATTCTAGTTTATGCTCGATCGCATTTGTTTGCCACCAATCAAACAAGGCATTGGCTCTGGTGTTCGAGGTCAGATTGCCCCAGGCACTGTGCTTGGCGTTAAAATCACCTGCCATTAAAAAGTAATTGTTTTCCAAATCGAACTTGAGACTTCGAAAAAGCGTATCGATTTCACTGATAAATTGGGTACATTGAACAGATTCAGGAGCGTAAGCAGCGACTATATATAGATGCCTTTGACTTTTTAGCAGAATGTCTATAATGCATGCCTCTAGCACCTGGAATTTGTGTACTTCCGTGCTGTAAACGACCTTGTGGTGAAGACCTTTCTTAACTAAGATAGCGACCCCACCCCGTCGAGTAGAGTGTGGTCGATCTCGTCTAATTATGTTATAATTTTTGTAGCCCATTTTGTGCCTTTGGTTTAGCTTAGTTTCGTTAGCCAAGAGCACATCTGGGCATTCGACTTGGAGCAGATTGCCTAAATTATCCCTTCTTTCGATGTGGATTAGTGAATTTACATTCACAGCTATAATTTTTAGGTTAAGTTCAGACGGAGGGTTGAAGATTTTGATGTGGAGAGTTATTTGAGAACAGGGTTGAATAGAGAGTATCTCTTTGTCCAGTCAGTGTTTTTTGAAATCCGGCAAATTGTCCTTGCATGGTTAATAACATTGTTATTATTTCTGAATGTGCCTCTGGTGCAGGCATTTTCCCATTACTATATGTATGTTCCATGGATGCTGGTTGCTTAGGAGCACCGGCCATTTGTGCATATGACACAAAAGGAGCCACGAAATTGTTGTAAGAACGAGTTTTCATTTTTTTCTCTTCTTCAACTTGTTTCTTTTTGGATTCCAATTTTAATTTCATTTGTTGAAATTTAGGACATCCTCTAAAATTAGCAGTGTGACCTGTATTTTTACAGAGGACACAGGACAGTGTTTTCCTATCTGGAAGCTGTTCCTTGCCCAAGGGGCATTCAACAATGGTGTGGTCGGAGAGGCACTTTACGCACCTGAATTGCATGTGGCAGTTTGATGCCACGTGCCCGAAGCGTTGACAACGCATACACTGCAATACGCGATCGATTTTTCTAATTTTTTCCCAACTTATTGTTTGGTGGTTGAGGTGTTTGATGTATCGGAGAGCATCAACTTTACTGTTGGGACTCAGTGATACAATAAAGAAAGGCAATTTGCAATTGCGTTTTCTGGAGTTGGCGGTAGAGAAGGGTTTCACACCTGTAAATTTTAAATTGTCGGTTTCGACATTTTTTAATTCCTCTAATACCTCCTCAGGGGAAAAACATGGATCAACGCCTTTTAGGAGCATGGAGATTATTTTCTCCGATTTCGGGGTGTACGTGTAGTACTCGCTTTTTGTCCTACCCAAAGCAGTCATTACCTTGCGATAACCTTCAATATCATCACACATTAATTTTATTTTAGAATTATTAATTTTTTTTGTTTTGAAATTTTTGCAAGTTAACTCACCTAATTTTATAACGTCCTTTGTTTCTATGGACTTAAGTATTATAGGCGGCGCCTTTTCTTTTTTGTTGGTTACGATGTGCTGGTTTGTTTGCTGCTTCTGCATCTCCTTTGTTTGCATCCTGATTTTTCCGTTGTGCTGTTGTATTTTCTTGGCTTTGTTGTTGCTGCACCAGGTCTTTTAATTTGAGGATTGCTTCTCTTTGTTTATTGAGTTCCTCTTTTTTTGTGTCAATATCCGCAAGAAGTTTTTCTAATTCCGCCGGATCTGTTGCAGTACCTGTGATATTGTTTTCTTCATCAGCAGGTAATTCGATTTCACTTGGGTCAAGGTCAACCAATTCATTGAATTGGTTGCCTGCGCCTATGTATTCGATTTCTTTCCTTTTGCATTTTTTTCGCCGTCTGTATTTGGCTTGTGCCGCTTTGTTATAATACTCGGCTGTCGGTCGAGTCGGCTCCGTATCATCGTGTTCAGGTCTGCCTGGCCCCTTTTCATGAAAGTGACGAGCTCTTTAGCACTTTGTTTGTTTCCACAATTTTTTTTTTTTTAAACAACCGCTCTCCGTGGCGGCCACACTGTGTAATCCACCCTTGCACACACACTCGCGCGACGAATTTTTTTCTTTTTTTTTTTCTTTTCTTTTGCTTTCTCCTGTTGTCAGATATACGTCTTATCTCTTTGACGTGCTGGTAACGACTTCCACTCAGTTGAACTCTCAGGCCATAAATTCGTTTTATCCTACATAGTTCTGGATTCGTTTCCCAGTAACCTCTCACATAAAGAAAGAACTCCACGATCCCTTTTTCCTTTCTTTGTTTCAGGTTCATTCCCATGGCCTTGTGTATGAAAAAAACTAATGTGATCTTCACTCACACATACACATGCATTGCCATGTCTTTCTTCCTTGTTTTCACCACGAGAGAAACACTTTCTCTCTTGGGAAAACTCACCCCAAAACGATTAAATATCGTGAGGTCGTCTTCCATCCTTCAGCGCGCGCGCATCGATTATTTTTATCATCCCCCGTAGGGTGTGCACCGGAGTCTGCACCCCTGCGGGACGTGTCCCTTACGCGAGTCGAATTTCATCCGCCGACCACGGTGGTCGAACGAATTCCCGCTCTCCGGTGGGCACGAAGACGCGTACATACCCGAATATACCCCGGAGTCGTTGTCGTAGTGTTGAGTGCCTTTTATAAACGAGACCAATACATTTTGTACAGTGCAGTAAAGTCGCCTAATTACGTGTTCAGTCAATTGGCAATTATTAGTAAGTTCAAAATACCGCTGAACTTGAACAATAAACTTAATTAAATTCAGTGAAACATTCCGTGTTTTATTTCCTTTTTTGTTTCGGTGTTTCGTTTGTGCTTTTCTCCCAGTGCGTCCATTTTATCCTACATGTGTTACCTTATCGTTATTTTGGTTCAGTGTTTTACGCGGCGAACAATTATGATGGAGGAGGAAGTGAACGGAGTGTCCGTGTTAGGCACAATACTTCCTCCCCACACTTCCTTCCATCAGCGTTTGCCTTAGGTCCACAGATGTTTGTCTTGCATAGCATAACGTATCATCAACCTGGACATTATTACGGTTTAAATAAGACTGTAATAGTAATAGTTGTTAAGTGCGACTTTGTGTTTGCTACATTGTTGAGTAGAGTGGGGCACATAGATACATAGATGATGCGATTAGGGCTTATGATCATTGGAATGTATTTTTGCAGTTGGTTTAAAAATCAACTATCTAATTAAATAAAAGCATATTGTGAAAATACGAAAGCAATTAGATACGATTAAAAAATTTATAGAAATGAGATTAAAAAAAAGACATAAAACAAATACCCGATTGATGGTTTACTCCAACTCCGATGTAGACTCGAGCAGTTCTTGTTGCCAGGAGAAAATTTGTTTATAGAATACTGAAGATCTTCATCTCCTGCCGACCCTCAGCTGATGTTTACCAAGGGATGGGCCACCAGTCGCTCGCAGGGAGCTTTGCCGGTAAAAGATTATTTTCGTTGCTCTCATTTTTCGAACGTGACTATCATCATCATCATCGGCACTACAACCGGGTTCCGGTCTTGGCCTTATTTAACAAGTCTCTCCGTCGGTATCAGGTCCTTATCCGAGACTTGTTAAATTGTCCATAATGGTTTGTTTTTCCGGGCTAGGTTATTAGCCCTGCGCCAACGTGACTATAGATAAATTTATTTTTAATATTGTTATTATTTACTATTAACAAATAAGACACAACAAACGTCAATAAAACCAACAAACATTGAGCCTAGTAGCTGAAATTATTGTCCATATATCTTGTAATTATAAACTAATGTTTAAAAAATACAAAATTTTTGTTTTCAATATTGTCATGGGGTAGAATCTTCGTAAGTTCTATAGATTGAATTGTTCTATTAACCTTTTACGTGTGGACAATCTGTATGTATGTAGTACTGATTATGTTATTGCATTTTTTGGGAGATTCAGAGTGTTTTAGGATGCGATCCTGGTTGTGAGGCGACCAGAGAGGTATACTTCTCTTCGCCAAATCACTGTCTTGGATGAGTGATGCCCTTGCGTAAATAGACGCATAGCCATTAGAAAAAGGTGCTAATGGATTGGGATACTATATGCAATGAAGATGATATATCGTATCTTGGGTCGGTGGAAGAAACGAATCCCTTGTCTGCATTTGCGTATGCAGGGTAATTCGTTTGTGGCAAAGCACGAAATTGGTGATTGTTTGTATTTAGGAAATGCTGGAGATGCGGTAATTGTTTGTCGATTGAACAAACGAATCGCTGGGCGGTTTGTTGCAGCTGTAAAAACAAGCTGTCCGACATTGCATTTTAATGATGACAAAGGGTTCCGAATAGTTTGGGATTTATGATGCATATGCACATTAAAGAATTCTTTTTAGGAATTGTAGATAATGTATTGTATGCATCAAATGTTCTCGGAAAAGGAAATGTTTTTAAGGTCCAATGCAATTGCATTGGCAGGAAACAATGGGAGTTGGGTTGTAATAATGGGGGTTCTTCGGGTAAGCTTAAAAGAACCCCCTCAAACCCAATCAAACCCTAGCTCAAAGAGAGATCGTAAACATTGTTTGTTTCTTCTGCAGGCAGTATTGTATATTGAAAGAAGGCTTGCCGTTATAGGTCATCTTGTGGAATGGGGGTATATTACACTACACATGGCACAAATACCATAACATTCGCCTGATGAATGCGGTGTATGAGATGTTTTTGACTCTAGAAGCAAGAAGATTATTGCGAAATGCGAGGATGTATCTAACATAACCGGTAATTTTAGTTTTTTGCTTAGCACCAAGTTGGGAGCTAGATAATATTGTGCGTGGCTGTTGTTTGGTTTATGAAGGTTAGGGGAACTGGCTTGGCTAGCGTTCGGCTCGACTTTGTAGTCAATACAGCCATGATCGAGCAAGAAGTACATACGTCTGTTGCCCAACGGATTATTATACAATTTTTAACCAAAGAAGGCGATGATTTTTTTGACAAGTAAATGCATTTTTGTTCTCGATTGAAGGCACAGTTTGGAGATGATACACTGTCTCAGAAACTTGTGTATACGTGGGCCAGAGAATTTAAAAATGGGGGAGAACGTATCGAAAACGAAAGTCATGATCGACGTCCGAGGACTACTCATACAGATGACAACATCTGTGCAGTTCGAGAGTTAGCAGGGTGACCTGTATTTTTACAAAGGACTCAGGATAACTTGTTCTTATCTGGGAGCTGTTTTTTGCACAGAATGTATTCCCCAATGGCATGATTGTTGGGGAACTTTGCGCATCTAAATTTCATGTTGCTGTCGTTGCAACGTGGCCAAAGCGTTGACACCTCATGCATTGCAACACGCGGTCGCACTTCTGTGGGGTTCAAGTAGGTGTGCCAAGACACGGGCACTGTTTCCATTGAATCCCTATCAAGTTCTGCTGCAATAATTGTTCACCCGAGAAAATGGAATATATAAACGCACTGAATGTTGTTTTGAGGTTATTTCGTTTTTTTATTGTACTGTTTTTTTTACTTGTTAACATAATCGTTTTCTATTAATTCACTTAACTTAGAGCTTATTATAAATATTACTAGATTGATTAACGGGACACTGCGTTCGTCTGACAACACTTCTCCTTTACCTCTGACTCGAGCGTGTGCAACAGCGTGCACACGCCGCGGTAGTTGAATAACGACTGACTTGAAAAAGGGATGAAGATGGGTAATTTAATACACAATACAACCAATAGAGATCATACTTCTGCTCTCTTATTGCCACGCCCGACGATGTGTGGTGAATACATCGGTTAATTCTATAGTCGACGAACATGGGAGAATGAGAGAACAGAAACACAAAGTACTATGATCTCGGGGTGGGTTTGGTTGTGTGTGCATGAATCAATGCATCTCTGAGACTAGCCCACTGACCCAATTCGGTGAATGTGGTGATCTCACAATGCATTGAATGGTAGGAAGACAGAACCGTGAACGAGGGGAAAATTTAGCTGGTGCTATTCACCTGCGAAAAGAGAGCATTGATCGCCAACGAATGGAGTGTCTGGAGAAAGTGAATAGGACGCCGAATTGGCTAGGAAAATCTGATCGTGGGAACTAAATTAAATACTTTGATAATTTGCCCAGCGATTGCATGATTATGCAACCGCGTCGTTTGGTCAGACTATTACGTTGCTAACCGACATGAAATGCGATTTCCGGTGGAAATCTCGTGGGTTAGCGAAATGGAGTTGCCGTATGGAAAACAGGTAGCTAAACTCAATTATTCATTATCTGCATAGGATAATGAGTTTAGTTATGCGTCCGTTTAACATGATTTACAGGTGGAATAGCTTATAAGGGGAATATGGGTAGAAATGACGCGCCGAAAGCGGTCGAAATAAGGTATGAAATTATGGGTTGGTTCTCCATGTGGTATAGAGAACCCCTACACTTCTTTATTTTCTCCCAACTTATTGTTTGATAAATGAGATTTTTAATATGTCTTAGTGCAGCAATTTTACCGTTAGGACTTAGAGACAAAATGAAGAACAGCAACTTGCGGTTGTCACTTCGGGAGAGGGCGGTGGAAAAATATTTAACACCTGTAAATTTTGAATTGTCGGTTTCGATGCTTTTCAATTCCTCGGAGGAAAAGGACGGATCAGCTTCCTTGAGGAACATGCACTTTTTTTTCTGATTTTGGGGTGTACGTGGAGTACTCGCTGCATGCTTTTCCTAATGGATCTTGAATGGCGTGATCGTTTTTCACTCGATGGTATGGACCATATATATTATTGTTTTTTAATCGTTTTGTTTTAAAAGTGTTGCAAATTAACTTACCCAGTTTAATAATATTTTTAGCCCTCATGAGGTTAACTTCTTTCCTATTGGCTGGTGATTGCAGGTGATCTTGTTGTTCAATCAATTGCTGCTCCTGTTGTTTCTGTTGCTGTCGTTGTTTCTGTCGTTGTTCGTTTCACTTGTGGGGGTTCCTCTAATCAAATCCTTATTTTTTTTACCAGAGTGGCTATTCATTTGTCTCTCTCGATGTGCTTTTCGTTCCTGTCTTCGGCATTGGAAAAGTTCGTTCCTTCTGTCGCCAGTTCTTTAAGGTTGTTCCCTACTCCAGAGTAATGAGCATTATTACTATTACTATTTATTGGCTTGTTGGAACCCAGAAGTTCATGACCTCACCGACTCGACTCCGCCATCGTTCCCTGTCCTGTGCATTCTCCTTCCACGCTTGACCATCCGATCCGATCTCCTCATGGTCAAACCTAACATTGTACTCCTATCTCCGTCGCGGACGTCCTGCCAGTCTCTTTCCCTTTGGTCTACCGTCAAGAATTCTACGCACGGTCCTATAGTTGCCCAATCGCACCACATGTCCGGCCCATCTTAATCTTCGCGTCCTGATTACTCTCACTATTGCAGGTTTGTGATATAGCTCTTCCAATTCGTGGTGGTGGAGTTTCCTCCACTGTCCTGCCTCCTCGTCATATTTACCTCCAAAGATACCCCTTAAAACTTTATTCTCGAATACACGGAATTTGTTTTCTTCCTGTTTTGTGAAAGCTCATGTTTCGTATCCGTATAGAGCAATCAGCAGCTCAAATGGGCGACCTGTTTAATCTCACTATTGTAGGTTTGCGGTTTAGCATTATTGGGAAAATTAATTCCTCGTCCTTTGTATCAGACTCTAGGTGCTTGGTTTGAAGATGCGGTTGTGCTTTGGACCTTTTCGGTAGCACCATTTTGAATCTAGCCTGACCATCGTCCATAGTAGGCAGTACAGTCAGTCACTTTGTTTATTTCGATAAATGTTGTATTCACAAGTATTTACGATTTTTATTTCATTATACTAAGCGCATACACACGTACAGGAACACTGTTTGGCACGTATTGGCACTAATTGCTTTTTTAATACTTTGGGTGTAGAGATACACGATACACAGTGTACTGTTTAATATTTGCACTTGTGGGGGTACAAAGTATGATGCCGAACATGGGCACGGATTCACTTCACCCGCCAACACTTACGTCGTCAAAAATTGTCACCAAAAATTCCAGCACCAAAAGGAAAGAAATGAAATGCACTGGTATTGATTTGATATTAGTATTTTCTTTATTTAACATTCAATGATTCGACATGCACAAATAAACTGATAAAATTTAACTGCTTTCTTGAGGATAATTACACCGACTTTTCGTGGCAAATATAAACTTTACGCGTGTTGAGTGTGCGCACTCGACGTGGAATTCGACTTGACAAGCGCCGTGACCGATCACAGGGAATATTGTAAAACGACTGACTGTAGTAACGCGACGAGGGATAATTTAACGACACGGTGCGGTGTTACCGTCACTGATGGTGGATGTGTAACGACTGACTCGAATTAGGTATGTAAATTGAGATTTCTGCTTTTGGCACAACGATCAGCCAATGGTGATCGTGCTCTCTTGTGCATCCCTCAAGTCCCCACGCTCATCGAGGTGGATAAGTACTTGCGTATTCGTTCGACGTCGATGGGCGTAGAAAGGATGAAGAAATCAAAAGGGAAGCACAATAACCCTGTGTTGATCTGGCTTAGTGTGTGTGTATTAATGCAGCGTCTGAAAATTATCCACTGACCTAGTGCGGTGGTGTGGTGATCTCGAGTGCATCGAACTATGGAAAGACAGAATTGTGAGGGAGAGGAAAATGTAGTTTGCGCTATTCAGCTGTAAGAAGATCATTGATCCCCAGTGGATAGGGTGTCTGGGGAAAGTCGATAGGACGCTACATCGGCTAGGGAAATATTTGCGTGGGAAAAACGCTCAGGAATGCGGTAATTACCCAAGCCATTGGATGATGATGCAACCGCGTCGTTTGATTCAACTTGGTTGTTGCTAACCAACATGAATTGGAATTTCCGGTGGAATTCTCTTGGGTTAGAGGAATGAATTTGCCGTATGGCAAAAAGGTAGCTTAATTCAATTATGCATTACCTGCATAGGATAATGAATTCAGGTATGCTTTCTTTTATAGGCAAAATAGCTGAACGGTGGGATAGGGGATAATGGGACGCGCTGTAGGCGGTCGAAATTAAGTTGGAATTGTGGGTTGGTTCTTCATGTAGTATAGAGAACCCCCGCACACTCACTTCACTTTAATTTCTGTTTTGCTAATACGATTGTTACCATTCAATGTCTGTCAAAGCCATCCACTTTGATTTGTGATGTTGAGCATTGTCGTGTGCCATCGTCTTTTTCCGACGCTTGTCAATGAGGATGTACCTGATAATGTGTCACATTCTGCTGAACAACTGTCGTTAACGTTGCTCTCACTAGACGGTTGCTTTCGTTTACGATGTTCATCAATAGACAATTTCCTTCTCTGTGGCGAGGGTGTTCTGGGTGGCTTAGTATTGGATTCAAACAAGGATCGCTATATGCTAATTTCGTTTAATGGAGCTGTGGTTGGTCGTGATGAGAGTATGACAAACACAATTATAGATTTTGTGGAATTTAGGTTACCAAAAGGCATTGAATGTAATAAATATCCGTCAGAATATGTTACATATGTTTTACCTTCGGGATGCAAATGATTAGACAATACTAGATTGGGTAAACTATTTGTTGTCATTGTTGTTGCTGTCGAATCTAGATCTTGTGTTGCAATTGGTTCCACCAACTTCTCATAAATTGTATTGTCAACGAGTAATTTATGTCCAACAGAGGACGAAGTAGTCCTAGACATAGAAACTGGTGCTGTCGTCGGAACTTTCATTAGAGTATGGATATAATAACCTATCGATGGATCAACTGAACCATTAGACGGAGGAATTGGTATACCAAAAAGATGGCGTTTATCTAGGTCTTATTTTGATAGAGTATACTTTTACTGCGAGGTGATTATAGTAATTGGGTAATTGAAGAAGAAGGATTGGTCACAGCATAAGTTATTTTGTTCGGAGGTGGGACTGTTTTTATGAGATCTAAAAGATGAAGATGAAAGACTTACTCAGACCTTACTGATTGATAATATGATTGCCTCAGATCCAGAACTGATCAGATTCCGACTGTTATGTTGTGATGTATTAATGATCTGGCTTTATTGGTGGCAATTTGGCACCCGAATGTCCGTTAGTGTAGTGTTCTATACGTTTATATATCTATAGTATGTGGTATTGTATGAGGTTGAATAACCGGCCAAGAATATTTGTTTAGTGTTGAGTTGTGTGAGGTTAAATGCCCACCCCGAAAAAAGGTATTGTATGTGGTTTTGTGCGGGGTTAAATTTTCAGTAAGAAATACATATTGTATGTTGTGTTGCGTGGGCTTAATTTCCGATCGAGAATATTTATTTCCGGTTGCGTGGTGTCCGATAAGTATCCAGCAGAACTGATTTATGTCGGGTTGTGTAGAGACAGATAAGTATCCAGCTGAATAGATTTATTTCGGGCTGTGAAGTAACGTATAAATATCCAGCCGAATAAATTTATGTCGGGTTGCTTTTTGTGGGATAAAAATGTTGTATAGTGCAGAATGGGCTCCTCGATAGTATAGTGGTTAGTATACCCGCCTGTCATGTGGGAGACTGGGGTTCGATTCCCCGTCGGGAGCCTGTGGCGCAAGACTAATGGCCTTGTCCGGAAAAGACAAATCATTATGGAAAATTTAACAAGCCTGAGGACTTACTAAATAAGGCCAAGACAAGTTCCCGGTTGTAGTGCCGATGATGATGATGATGATAGTGTAGAATAAAAGTGTCAGGATCGCCATGTAGAGTAAACGTTGTTTAGATGTATAGTCAGAAAAGGGTCAAGGCAATTAAGACACCGTGAGCCGAATCAAACTGTTTCTAGCAGGGGTGGAAAGTCCTAAAGTGGGGTCTTTTGCTCAAGAAATAAGGGAGTGCACGAATACCAGGGATTTCTACCAAAAGTCAACAAAGGTAAAATCGATAGCCAGGGCACGAATGCCATAGGTTTACGCCAAAAATAGAAATGACAAGCAATACAGATTGTGGTCTGATTGACCTATCTAACCTATTCTTCAAAAAATCTGTTCTTAAATACGATTTCCCCCCTCAACATGTCCGATGCATACCAATATCAAGCAGGTCACATGTCATCATTTTTCGGCTGTCCAAATCATGACCTGAAAACTATGTACGTCATTTCAAATACTCATTGCACTTTGCATGGCGAATCCAAAATGACTCACCTCTTAGATGACATGTTAATAGGTGAGTGTAATGCACTGTGACGTCGTATACGATATATGATACATATCCATCGGAGCGCCTGGGAAATGAGTATTGTCATGTCATTTTTTGGCTTTGCTTTGGCGTGTGCCGTCCGGCATTTTATTTCAAGATCGTGGATTTTGGAATGAAACTGTGGGAGGAAGCATTGTGCCAAACAGGGGCACTCGGTTCACTTCCTTCCACCAGCTTAACGAAGACAAAGTTCCGCGGGAAAGGAAGTTAAACGCACTGATTTAAGCTATTAATTAGATCATCACTTTATTTGTTCCTTTAATGGCTGGAGCAAAACAAACTACTTTAAAAATAAGCACTATTAATGTCTCCGCTAATGTAGACATCACACTTTATCAGACTACGGACGGAGGATATTGGCGTTTACCATTTTGCACATACACGACTGGGGCTGAAAACTTGGCTACGAGATGTACGCATCGTCATCGGCGCGCAACGAGGAGCGGAAGACGAAGATCCGACCGGCTCGGTCGGGTGATGGAAAACGACACAGTGATTCAACCCTCGTTTGGGGTGAGTTTGGTGGTGTGGTGAAAAGGAAATGAAATTTCCTTTGACCAGTGACCAATGGAAGGCGATTTCTGGCACGCAGTGGTGTGTGTGATCGTACACATCACCGTGTTTATCGATGCATTTCGCAAAGGATAAACGAAACCTGAAACGAGGAAAAAAGAACAAAGGGATCGAATAGATCATTGTTTACGCTGTGCATTGGGGCTATCATAGTCCGCAATTCATCGGAGAAATTGTGCTGAAAACAAATAAGAGCATCATTACAGTCGTGGGTGAGTAGTGCGCATGCGTTAATAGATGCATCGCCATTAGAAAAAGGTGCTAATGGGTTTTAATGTTTATTGCCTCTCAGACTGCAGTAGGAACCCCTTTCTTGTTTGTACTAAGAAATGCTAGAGGATTCGGTCCCGATGATAATGCTTGGGATGCGGTAATTGTTTGTCGATTGGACAAACGAATCGCGGGTCGGTTTATTGCAGCTGTATAAACAAGCTGTCCGACATAGCATTTTACGATGACAAGGGTGCCAAATGGTTTGGGATTTATGATGCCGTATGATGTGAAGAATTCTTTACAGGAAATTTGAATAACGCATTAAATGCGCAAATGCTGTAAGAATTCTTTTAGGGATTCTCAGATAATGCGTTGGATGCATTAAATGTCATTGAGAAAGAAATGTTTCAGGTATGCTGGTGATTGGGATGCAAATATACGTTGCGAATATGAGGGGGTTCTTCAGGTGAGCTTTAAGAACCCCCACAAAACTATCGAGAGTATATCTTTCTGTATAATAGATCCATACGCATGTTCGATATGTAAACATTCTAATTGGCAAGCAACTAATCGTAAATTATTTGTTGCACTTCCCCCCCTCTTATCATTACCGTCTTCTCAACATTTTCTTCATCTGTCTTCGGTTATACCATTGTCTTATCCCTGCCTTCCTTTTCTGAATCCTCTCCCTACCTTCTTTGTCTAAACAACCTTTTCCTCTCTATCTGTCTCGCTCGTGTTACATTCGCTTTGTTACTATCCCCACCCCACCTCCTTCCTTCCCTTAACCCAATAGATACCCCCGTTCGTCCCCCTCTCTTGCCCTTCGCCCATGACCTCTCCGCCTCTCCTCTCCTTATCCTATCCCGTCCTCTGCTACTCCATACGCCCTTCTCACCTTGTTTCCACTCTCTCTTCTTCGTCTCCACCCTGTCATTTGCCCTTTTAGTCTCCCTCAAGACCTTCAATCTTTCTGTGCCTCTCGATCTAGTTTTCGTCATTCCATTTTAAGTTTCGCTACTGCCGCCTTGAGCCGCCTTCATAAAGATCATACAGTTTCTCTCCCTATCACGTTGGATATATTCATCAAGTTTATTTAAAGAATGAAAGAAGACGAAAGGCTTACATAAGGCTTCGGTTGTAAGTCACTCTCGTTAAGTTTGAAAACGTGTCCTCTCCTTCGCTAACCTACAGTCGCCTTTTTTATGGAAACATATCGTTTTAGATTTGCCAACCAAACAGCGTACGTTTGTCTCTATGGGCTGGTGGGTTGCATATTCTCAATGACTTACGCTTACTTCAATGGGACGATCACAACAATAGAAAAACGCTTTAAGATCCCCTCAAAAAACACAGGAATAATTTCTGTGGGGAACGATATTAGCCAACTTTTTGTATCAGCAGCTTTGAGCTATTACGCTGGCAAAGGTCATCGACCACGATGGATCGGCTTTGGTAACTCTTCCTCTATACCCGCCAACTGCATGATTCAAATGTGGTTTCATTTTTAGGTCTGCTTACAATTGTCGCATTCTGTGCATTGAATGCGTTGCCGCACTTTCTCTACGGTCCGGGTGAAGATGCAATATCACTGACGAAAGAGTTTGGTGCGACACCTGATGAGAACGCAACCCTAGAGGCTTTAGAAACTCAACGATCGAAGGTGTTATGCAGAGATAGAGGTAAGTTGGTCTATCGAATTAACTTGTGTAAGACATCTTATTGTTCTCCGGTTATCTGGGTTAGGGAGCGGATTGGAGTGCAACATGGGCGAGGGAAATTTGGCGCCACAAGTCGTCCTTTTCGTAGCACAACTTATTTCCGGAATCGGAGGGTCGCTCTATTATACTTTGGGAGTGGCATACATGGACGATAACACCAAAAAGTCGAAAACACCTGCGCTCTTAAGTAAGTTAATTCTTGAATATATTTAATCTATTTTACAAACCTTATCGGCAAGTCAACGACAACAATGATGAAGCAGTAGTTGACATGTTTGGTGAATACGTCTGTAAGCCGCTCACATACAGTTTCATTGTTGTGACAAAATCTATAAATCAGAGTGTAGCAGATTAGGGGATCTAGCATGAAAACAAAGCATCTTAAGCGATATAACAATGGAATATTGTACGTTATTGTGTGCGGAAGATAACACTTTTGTTTTTCTTTACACTCTGTACTAAAAATGTCCTCCAATGCAATGCCAATTAATTCCCATTATCTTTGCTAGTTTAATCGGTCGTTTTTTTAAATTGCTTGATAGATTAATGTTGAAGTTTTACCGTGAATTATTTTTAGGTTTATCCTATTTCCTGCGGATGTTGGGACCTGCACTCGGATACGCTTTAGCATCATTCTGCTTGCGTTTGTATGTGGCTCCACAATTGCATCCTGTGATAGGGCAGAAGGATCCCCGATGGTTGGGCGCTTGGTGGATGGGATGGTTAGTGATCGGTAGCCTGCTGGCGCTGTCAGGAATATTTCTGACAATGTTTCCCAAGGAACTACCGCGAGCAGCTGCTAGGAAAATTGTTGAAGCCGAACGGAAGAAACTGAAAGGCCAGGAAAGCAAAGAAGTGGAACCTGAAATTCCTGCTTCTATGAAAGACATGCTCAAGACTTTCAAACGGCTGATCGGTAATCCGACGCTTATGTGTAATAACTTCTCATCAGTATTTTACTTGTTCGGATATACTCCATATTGGATATTTACACCGAAATATATCGAAATACAGTATCGGCAATCTGCAGCGACTTCGAGGTAAATACCCCATTGCCGTCAGAAAGGAAGCTTTCTTATTTAACCTTGAGATGTGTTTCTCAGCTTGGTGACGGGTACAGTGGCCCTCGCATTTTCTGCAGCTGGTGTCCTGCTTTCAGGAATTGTGATATCTAAATATAAACCCAGAGCGAGATACATGGCGGCATGGAACGTGGCTGTGGGTTTTCTTACTGTGGCTGGAATGCTTACATACGCCTTCATAGGTTGTCCTGGAAATGAGAATTCAGTTGTTGTGAATATACACGACAGGTTAGTATTTGTCATCGCAGGCGGAAATCTAGTCTGTCTATTTTCATTTGGTTTAACTTATACAGGAGTGTGACTTCAGCATCTACTTGCAATTCAAACTGTTATTGTGATTATGTGAGGTATTCCCCAGTTTGCGGAGAAGATGGAATGACTTACATATCACCTTGCCACGCGGGCTGTAAAGCGGAATACGTCACGCGAAAAGGAAAAAAGGTAAGTGAAAAGTTTATTTTTTGACAGCGAGTTGGAAGCATGCCGGCTCATTAGTCATTGGGTCAGAATGAAGGATATTGTATTTGGGCGGAGTTTCAGGTCAGAATTTACTTCGACATACAAAGTTAGATGAAACAAGTCTGTTACACGCAAAGCCCTCCACCTCTTAATACTTTTTGTAACATTTTGTAACAAGTTCAGGTCCAAGAAGGAAAAGTCGGCCAAGGATTATTATATTATATGATAATAAATTGTACCAATTTAGATTACACCAAGCCAGATCAAACCACATCAGCTTAGAAGGAGTACGATTGAAGTAAGTTAGATTAGACCAAGCCAGATTATTCCAAGTCGAATTAGATCAAGTCATACAACATCTGTTCAGATAAGAGAAGATTTGTAAACATACAAATGGCGTAGCCATATAAAGATAACTGGGGCAAGGAGAGACCAGACAAATACACATAATACAAAACAAGTTCACACAAATTCAGATCAAATAAGAAATTCACTGGATAGGTATTTGTAAATGAGTAAATTAGTATTTTATTAATCTGAAACCATTTCTCACAAAATGCTACGTACTATTGATTGATTGAAGGCGGAACCCCCATTTTTATTTAGCTTAATGGAAGCTTAAAATTAACTTAGCATAAAACCTTACAGAATATCTTAAAATCTAGAGTAGTGGTTAAGACATTATTCAATTAAACAATCGAAAAAAAAGGAGAAGAAAACCAGGAAGTTGAAGATTACTGGCGATAGGGGAGGTAGGAGGCCAGGGAAGAGCGAGTGTTTGGGGGGGGGGGGGGGGGGTAAACGCGGCCTTTGTGCGACGGTGGAGGGCATGTGTACGGACTGATAAGCGGGTGGGGTGGGGGTGGGGTGGAAAGGTTTAGGGAAGAACTAGTTTGAGACAGTGAGAGGAGAGGATTGCAGGGTAGGGGGGTTATTGGAGGGAGGGGGCGGATTTAGGGCGGGTTTATTCTGATACGTCGTTTAAGAGCGGGAGTGGAGATGTTGAAATCGAAGGAGGTGGGGAAAGTGTTGGCCTGTCGTAGCATACGCGAGATGGGTTCGTTAGCGCCGTAAGAAATGTGATGAGCGGGCACGTAAAACAGTCGAGGGTTACGTACGTTACGGGGGTTTGTATGCAATGTTAAAGTGGAGAGCAAGCTTGGGCAATTGATTGAGCCAGACAGAAGGCAATGGACAAAGATGATGTCGGCATGGATTCTGCGCTCTTCAAGTGTGTTTAGATTGGTTAGAGGGAGCCGGCTTGTGTATGGTGAGAGAATCAGCAGATTTTCCCAGTTTAGTCCGCGGAGGGGAAGGCGCAAGAAACGACGTTGAACACCCTCAATTCTGCGAATGTGAGTCACTTGATACATGGACCAGACCTGACTAGCGTATTCGAGTAGTGGCCGGACACAAGTTGTGTAGAGTTGTAGCGTTTGAAATAATAGTGAAGAAGATCGTGTGATTCGAACTGACGCTATGACAGCTCGAATCACGAAAAAAAATTTACCTAAGCGTTACACACCAGGCTACTGACCGTGTTTAGAATTTGATTTCCAAACTCGACTATACTCCACTGGTGTGAATTATTTTTATTTATCGCTTGGTATACGGTTCTGATGTATTTCTCTTATTCGGTTTTTCGTTCGGTGTTCTTCACTATTTTTGCTTGTGAATTGTGTGTGTATCTGTTAGAATCGCTACAGAGTGGTCGGGTGCCATTGGGGTTAAGGAATTCCTTCGAGCAGCGTTTGACAAACCCAAGGGCGGCGTTGTCCTTGAGGATTATGTAATCAATATGTGTGGTAAATTTGAACTCCTTGTCGCATAGGACGCCCAGATCGCGAATCAATTCAACCGATGTTATCGGTTGGTTCAGTAAGAGATAGCAGCGTGGGTGAGTGGGGGAACTCTTCCGAGAGAAGGTGATTGTGTGACATTTGGCGATATTCATTTCTAGGCAATTATTTTGGCATCAAGTCGAGAAGCTGTCAAGATCCGATTGGAGAAGTGGGGAGTCCAGGGGAGAGCGGATCGTCGTTGAAATTTTGGAATCATCCGCATAAATCGAGATGAAGGAGTGATTAATGCAGGAGCCTATGCCGTGTATGGTTAGGATAAATAGGAGAGGGCCGAGATGACTGTCCTGGGGGACATTTGAGGTTGGGAAAAAAGGATCAGAGAGGGTGGATCTAAACCGCACGCGGCAGGTTCGATAACTGAGATCGGATGAGACCCATTTAATCCGCAGGGGTTCGAAACCGAGGGAAGATAGCTTGAAGAGAATGAGGTTATGGGAGATTTTGTCGAAGGCCTTGCTAAAGTCGGTAGCGACTACATCGACCTCATCGCCGATTTCTAGGGAAAGGAGTGTGTGGCATCTGAATTCGACAAGGTTAGTAGTAATGGACCTGCCTGAGAGGAAGCCGTGCTGGTTCGGAGAGATGATGGGTGCGTAGCGAAAACATAACGCCTCATTTAGAAGGCCTTCGGGCAGTTTGGGAATGCGCGAAAGCTTGGCAATGGGATGATAATTGGATATCATCATCATCATCATCGGCACTACAACCGGGAATCGGTCTTGGCCTTATTTAGCAAGTCCTGAGGCTTGTTAAATTTTCCATGATAATTTGTTTTTCCGGGCAAGGTCATTAGTCTTGCGCCAGAGGATAATTGGATATATCTTCTTTTTTTTCCTTTTTATGTATGGGGGTTATGTAAGAGGATTTCCAAAAGTCAGGGAATAGACCTTGTGCAAGGGGTAGAATGAAGATTGACGCGATCGGGAGAGGGAGAGAAGAGGAACATTTTTTAAAGAGGATAGCAGGGAGTCCACCTGGGCCGGGACTGAATTCGTCTTTCAGTTCTTCAAGTTTTTTTATGACTTGGTGTTGTTGAATGTATAGAGGGATGAGAGGGCCGAGTGAGAATTCAGACATGCCAGTAAAGGAGGAGGGGTACGGCTCGAACGAGTCGTCCGTGAAGGATAGTTTGAAGAAGGACGCGAAAAGATTGGATATGGTTTGGGAGTCCGTTGTGGTAGTTGAGCCGTAGAAAAGGGAGGTGGGATAGGCATCAGATTTCCGTTTGTGGTTGATGAAGTGGAAGAAAGATTTGGGGTCGTTGATCAGGTTGAATTGAGCTTTGGCAAGGTAATTGTGGTAGATGAAGCTGTAAAGCTCGGTGAATTGGTAAAAGTAACCCAGATAGCTGGAGTGGTCAAGGGGAGAACGCGTGTTTAGGAAAGTGTTCCACAACATATTCCTCTTATTACGAAGAGTGCGTAGTTTGTGGTTATACCATGGGGGCGATGAGAATACTAACCTGTGTCGGGAGTATGGGACATATATGGATATGGCGTTGTGGATTTCTGTGTAGAGCGAGGCCGTCTCTACACTTATATCATTTACGCGGAGTGTGATATTGCTGAGGTACTCATTTATGAGGCGGAAATTGGCTTTTCGGAAGTTGAAAGAAAATTGATAGGGGGAGGTGTGCTGTGGGCTGAGTAGTCGTGGTATAAGGATACGAGAAGCGGGGGGTGGTCGTTATCAATAGTTGAGAGGGTGTGGGGATTAGGGACGACTGAGGAATTAAAGGGGTCTGTCGTGAACACTAGGTCAAGTTGTCTGCCCAGATGGTTTTGGACATTGATTACTTGGCAAAGGCTAAAGTCGGTGAGGCTGTCTATAAAAAGACATTCCTCTGTAGTAGTGGGGTTTGAGATGTAGTGGCAGTAGTCGTCAGACAGCGTCCTTTGGAGATGGGGGAGATTAAAATCGCCAAGGACTACAATGTCGTCTTGGGAAGAACTAGGCTCAGTTATGCGGTCGATTGCCGCAATAGCGAGTTCATATGACTCGATAGCTTGCGATGGCGGTATGTAAAAGCATATGATGTACACGGACTTTGAGCAATGTTCAAGTTTTATTGCGACATAGTCGAGGTTGGGAGAACAAGAGATGGTGATAAGAGAAGATGTAAGTCCGTTTTGGATGCCAAGCAGCACGCCTCGGCAGGGGGTGTCAGGACCGGAATAATGGACCTCGTCGTCCCGAAAAACTGTGAAGGGGGGGGGGGGGGGCAGTTCCAGACTATTGATTCTGGAGGTCAGGTTACTTTCGGCCAGTGCGTATATATCAAAGGGAAAGGCGTGAGTATTTTGTAAGATCGAATGGGTTTTGGACCGTAGTCCTCTGACATTCTGGTAGTAAATGGTTAGGGTAAGGGTATTGGGAAACCCCGTAAAAAGTGGACTGGGCAGCCGTTTAGGGCCTTAAAGACTTCTTTTTTGTGAGTTCATTCAGATGACTTAAGGGAATGTTGTGTGATCTTGACGGGGAGCGGTAGGAGGGGATCAAAAACTGGAAGGGCAAGGGGGGCGGGGGCTGCGGCGTGAAGGTGAAATGGGGCGAGGGGGTAAGAGATTCGATCTTGAGCTCTGTTCGGAGGACAAATGGGCTGTGCTTTCATGGGCGGGGCCTAGTGTTATGAGAGTGTGCGGTCTTTGGAAATTGGTGTATTTAGCACATGCTTTTAGGTCAAAGTCGGAAAGGGGCTGGGGTTAGGGGCTGGATGTGATGTGCGGGGAGTGGTTAGGTCGGTGTTGGGCAGGACGACAGGAATTGTGTTGATTGCTGCACCACAGGTGGAATGACCTGGACTGAACGCTTGTAGGCCATCAGGATCATCTAAGAGTGAGTTTAAGGGATGTGAATTCAGCACCGCCTCTATTTGCATGAGAAACGTTGAAGAATCATCGTAGATGACTAATATGTCGGCGATTGTATGTTGAAAGTGGTGTTTTACTGATTTCGCGATGGCTTCCCATTTTCTGCCCATGTGAGCACGGTGGGTTAAAGATCCACTGAGTGCCATCATTGAGGAGCTAATGTTGTAGTTGAACAAATTCTTCCCAGGCACCCTTCAGGATCTGTTTAAGGAGAATGTCTGCTCCCTTAAAATTCGCCCCACAGTCACTTCGCAGAGTTTTTCAGAGCATGGAATCTTCGGAACGCCACGAGGAAACCTTTTGAGATGTAATCTGTGACGGTTTGCACGTGAACAGCCGAGCTTGAGAAGCAGACAAAGACTGTGATCCAGCCTTTATAATATCTAGCTCTACGTTCTTAGGTGAGTTTGAGCTTAACTGAACCCGCGAAATCTATAAGAGTTGGCGTTACGTTTTGAAACAAGCAACTGACCCATGACGTGTTGAGAACGAATCCATCGTAAGAGAGCGCATGTGAGGCATTTGTGTATAAGGTCATGATAGGTACGAACGTGAGTTGTGTGCAACTGTGCACTGTCCTAGCGTGTGCGACGGCAATGATTCGAGCCGAGAGTCTGCTTTCCTTTGGTAGAATAGCCAAATGTTTGCTGTCTGTGAATTGTGGAGTCGTTCTCCAACTCGAAGAATTCTGGGTTTGTCAAACTTCTCTGTGAGCAGTGACAGAGCATGTAATTTTTTACTTATCTAATAATCTACTAGTTCCAGATTCTTGATGTGATACCAATGCTCAGCTGTGAGGGAAAGATGGTAACCCAGATCCAATAAGTTGGGGAAAGACGAGGGTGACCTGAAAAGTTTCCGACATCAACGTGAAGATAGCAGCACTGGTCAATAAAAGCTAGTGAATGTAGTTGTGCATCTTTTGACAGTTACTCACCAACCTTTCAGCCATTTTGGACGCGTAGTTTTTATTTGACAGTACTTTGAGTGAGTCGATGTTTTTTGCTTTTTTTGGAGGCGATTCCCGCTTTGCAGTCCACTGTTTTGACTGTATTTTTGTTTCGGCCGTAATGGTATATTTTGCAAAGAGAAGACCTAACGCTGGGTAGTGGAGCACGAATTTGTGGTAGTGCAATCCTTTAACTACCTTGGGTCAATAGTATCAGCCGATAACAATATGGAGGAAGAAATACACGATCGGCTGATTAAATCCAACAAAGCCTACTATGGTCTATCAAGGCCCTTTAAATCCCGAAATTTATCCAGAACATCCAAGTGACTACTGTACAAGACCATGGTCTTACCAGTACTCATGTATGGATCCGAGACCTGGGTTCTCAATAAAAGCCACTCTGAACTCTTAGACGCGTTCGAGAGGAAGGTCTTAAGGAGAATTGTTGGCCCCGTATGTGAGGGAGAACGATTCCGGAGACGCTACAACCATGAGTTGTACGCAATCTACCTTGAAGCTAATGTTGTAAGAAAAATCAAGCTCGGTTTACTCCGGTGGGCGGGACACCTAACTCGATTGAGCGAAGAGGATCCTGCCCGGAAAGACCTTTGTGGCAGAATTTATGGAAAGAGACAGCGCGACAGACCTTGTCTGCGATGGAGGGATGGCGTAGACCAGGACGCCCAGGGCTTGGGAGTGCCAAACTGGATGACATCGGTTCGAAATCGGTACCGGTGGCGAGATTTGTTAAATAAGGCCAAGACCGGATCCCAGTTGTAGTGCCGACGATGATGATGATGTATTTCTGTATCCAAGTTTCATCGACAGTAATTAATCGACGCCAAAACTCGGATTTATTGCGCCTAAACTGCGCTAACAGAGCGCGTTGGAAATGTTCGCTCGAACACGTTTTTGGTCTAACGTGAGCAAACGCGGCACCAGAAGCGCGGACAGCTTTCCCATGCCGAAATCTTGATTTAATATGTGACAAACACGTTTTTTTTTTGGATATTTTCATAGCCTCTGCTATCTCTCTCACTTTAATTTGGCGATCGTCTAGCACCATTTGGTGTACTTTAGCGATGTTATCGTCAGTTGTTGCAGTTTTTGGGCGTCCTGAGCGTTCATCGTCTACCAAGCTCGCGCGGCCACGTTTAAATTCAGCTTCCCAAAATATCACTGTGGTAAATTATGGTGCGGAGTCCCCATACACAGAGTCCAACTCATCTTTGAATGGTGTAGATGTATTGCCTTTCATAAACAAAAATTTAATGACAGATCGATACTCAATTTTGACATTTTCACAAAAAAACTCACATCGACTCACTCAAACGACTGTCAAATAAAAACTGCACATCCAAAATGGATGAAATTTTGGTGAGTAACTGTCAAAAGATGCACAACTACATTCACTAGCTTTTATTGACGAATTCTGCTATCTTCACGTTGAGGTCGGAAACTTTTCAGTCCACCCATGTATGTCACGCAACAATCCCTAACGACGCGCGAACACTTGATGATATTCGCCACCTGACGAGCCGATCTCTGAGGACGAACGATCGTTATTGGCGCTAATTCTGAAGTCGCGGGAGTAGATTTTAAATTAGTACAGATACGTCACTTGTGAAATGAGGTCCATGACAAAGACCTAAAGTGTTAATTCGAGTAAACAAGCGATAGGTCAATAGGAATGAGTTGATAAAAACCACAGATTTCATAGCAATTTCTAGGGCAGAATTTCATGAGAAAATAAGGTCAACGCTCCATAACTCGGTTAATTTTTATAAGAGTAATTATCTAATTTATTCCTCAATCATATTTATACCACAAATGTGATTTGGCATCACCGACTTGAATACTAGAATGACTCCAGCTTTATCAATTTTTGATCGGGCTTATATAATGTGAGTAATTTAAATTAATGGAAGTAAATATACCTATGTTATATGACAGGAAGAACAGCCAAAACACAGTATGCACTTGGTCCAAGTGGCATTGAGGTGAACCTACTGTAATCTATTTATCGTTACGTAATTCTAAAAAATTACAGATCTTGTTAGAATTTAACCAAGGATATTATATTATTAAATATTTATTGTTAAATTTTAGCGTTTAGTGTCAGGGCTTCTAAAAAATTTAGCAATAAACCAGAAGAACTACTTTACAGAAAAATTAATAGATTTATTTAGCCTTCAATGCAGATAAAATTTAAATGTTACGTTGATTTCTACTTCCACACAGATATATTTAGACTGCAGCTGTATTCCAGTAAACAGCACGAGAAAATCTCCAGCCTTTGAGCGTCTGACAGCTCTCAACAGTAGTATAGTAAGGTCGGTAGAAAATATCACCGACCATGATCTTACAACAGAATCTACACTCCCTCCTGACGTAAGCAACTTGCAATATTATTTGGCAATTATCTTAAAAGATATCTCTCTCACAGGTATTCCTAGGTGCCCAGGCTATCCCTGGAGCTTGTCCAGTAAACTGCTATAGTTACTTTGTAATCTTCCTAGCCGTGATGTGTGCCCTTAAGTTTATCGGTGCGACGGGACGTGCATCTAACTTCCTAGTATCAGTGCGTTGCGTTCCCGAAAAAGATAAAACCGTAGCTATGGGCTTTAGCTTGATGTTGATGAGTCTCTTTGCCTTCATTCCAAGCCCAATTTTCTTCGGTTGGGTAATAGATAAGTTATGTTTAGTATGGGGTAAGACCTGCACTAACAAAGGTAACTGTTGGTTATACGACCCGGAATCACTGAGGTAACTGCCATACGAGGACAATATTCAAAAATAGCTTAAGACGATTCTTTTTGTTTTAGGTACACACTGAATTTTATAGCATCGGCATTTGTGATGGTGGGTTCAGTTTTTGACGTCGGTGTTTGGTATTATGTAAAGGACTTGAAAATTTTCGACGAGGAAGTCAAGGACATTGAACTGAAAGTGGTCCAGCACGAAGAGGATGTGACTCCGGAAAAGATGACAGAAATTTAATTTCAATTCAAATTGCAAATAATGTTTTTTTTTCTCCTGTTGTTTTTCTGTTTTTTAATTTGTGTTCACTTAAACGAAACGTCGAACGACAGAGCAAAAGAGTGCATTGATTTAGTTCCTTTGATTCCTTTGTACACTTTTTCATCATAAACTTACTCAAAGCAAATTCAATTTGATTACACGCAGGACTTTATGCACAATTAATTAGATTCTCGATTTTCCTTCCATTTTTTCATTCTCTGTATTTGCTTTTTTTTTTTTTTTTGTATTCTGTCGCTAGTGCAGGGTACAATCAGTTGATTCAGGGCATCCTTACACTTTATCGTAGTGATGTTGTCGATTACTGTAAAGGATATATAAGTTTGTGTAATTAGTCAGTTGTTAGATGAATTTATTTGTATGAAATGTATTTTAGGTTGATAGTTTTAATTATAAGTTCTATTATAAATTAACAATTAATTGGCGCGGTGCGCTATGCTGATATTCTATTTTATAGTTGTACTCTAAGATATATTTTATTTAAAAAAATTATTGCTGTAAATACAAATACATGTATATATATTGGTAGCTATATTAACCTCTTTCAATATTGTATCATTTTTAATGTGTTGTTAAGTTATGGATAAACTCAAACCTGAATACCATTAAGCTTGAGCACGACCCGTACAAGCAGCATCTATCAAAAAACGTGGGATATAAGGCAAATGTATTCTTTATCGCTGTTAGTGTTTTCGATTTACTTGCGATCGCCGGAATCGAAATACGTCTTCACAGGGATGTTGAGTTTAGACTTGAGATTTTTGCTTAGAACAAGTCAGTTGACACTCTTAAACAACAATGTGCCATTCAGTCAAAACAAGCGAGAAATATTGGAAAAGGAGGTGTTGATGCACATTATTCTTGAAGGCTTGTAAAATTTAATCAGGTGGGTGAAACAACATGGCAGTGTAAGTTGACTGAATAACGATTCCTTATATTCATTTGTGCTTGTAAAATGAACACTTGGAGTGCTTCAGTGTGCAGGAAGTAGTGGGAGGAGAGGCACAGTGGTCACTTCTTTCGAGGTCACGAACAGATCATCATAAGCTGCATCTTATGGTGTACGGTTAAGTCATAAAACCTAAGGAAAAGATCGCTTTTCTGACATCAGAGTCAGGTCGAATATACCCTAATATAAACACGTGTCGAATGTCACAAAATTTATCTTAAATAAAATCAACTATCTTTTCAGAAATGAAATATATTTTACGAGGGTTGCCTTTTATATTTCGGGATTAGAGAACAAAAACAAATATTGATCATCGAAAATCACTTTATTGTTTTTCAAAATATTCCCCATGAAGATCTATACACTTTTGCATGCGTTTGAACCAATTGTCGAAGCACTTTTGCCACTCTGATTGAGGTATCTCCAACACATGCATTCTGAATGCAGCAACCGCTTCTTCAGGTGTCGAAAAACGCACCGCGACCGTATTTTTTGAGCATTTCTTTCGACCAATTGACACGAGCCTTTTTTTGGGCGATTGACAAATTGTGTGGGATCCAATGCGAACAAATTTTTTTTACAGTCAAATGTTTATGCGATATTGAATGTATGCTGGTCCCACTAACGCCTAAGGTTGTCTCAATCTCACGATATGTCACATGACGATCTTCCAATATCAGTTCGCGCACAGCATCAATGGTTTTCGGAACAACAACTGATTTTGGACGACCTTCACGAAATTCATCTTGGAGTGAACTACGATCACGATTGAATTCACCATACCATCGATAAACACTGGTCCTTGATGGAACTTCATCGCCAAAAATTGAATTAAGTTCATCCATGCACTGTTGCTGAGTTAATCCACGCCGAAAGTTGTAAAAAATAATCGCTCGAAAATGTTGACGATTTAATTCCATTTTTGGGCCGAGATGAATCTTTTAAGTTACCGTAAACAACACAAATAGCGCTCGTATGTCAAAACGTTCTGAGTGCGTATAACCTCAAAAATGTCTAACTTCACGACAGAGCTGTCAATTGCCGGATTGCAACGCTAGGGTTGCCAAATCCCGAAACATAAGAGGCAACCCTCGTACTCCGGCTTAATTGTTTCTCCTACACAAAACCCATATTAGTCCCCTCTGGAGTTTTCATGCAGCGCCATTGTAAATTATAGAGGGAAACCGCTGTACAATTTTTATGGAACTCCATTGTAAATTATAGCGGGAAACCACAGTACCTGGAAAGTCGTTGACGAACTACATCGATCATCGCTCGTCAACATAAAAATATTAAACGTATTGTTTGAGTACACGTGTGTGTGTGGGTGTGTAACAGTAAAATGCAGGCGGTGTATACACGTTAACCACAGAAGAAAAAGAAAAACGGCGTGTGTTTATTAGAGACTGCGCGACTGCACGTGTTTTATAAATAAATAACAAATATTGAATTCCGAAAACAAGCGAACCATAATATGCACGAAGAACCAATAAATTTCAAAAAATTGTTAAGGAAAAGCCAGATTTCACAGCTGAATTCGGTTTTTACGCGCTCCACAAGACAATCCGACGGATCGCACCAATTTGTGGTTCATCTCCCGGCAGCGGAAACATCCCTGCATCAGAAGTTCTTCCGTTACAGAGCGGGAAAGCTGTGGAACTCTCTCTCCACGCGAGTGTTCCCGGAGCATTAAACCCGCAACTGTTCAAAAAGAGCTGCAACAATTATTTGCTGGCATCTCGTGGCGCTATAGGTTCACCTCTCCTGAGAGAAGTATATTAAAAAAAAAAAAAACTGTGGGGGTTCTTTAAGGCGCCCGAAGAACCACCCATTGTTTTAGCCCAACTTCCCTTTCCCAGCCAAAGCTATTGTACTTACCTGCAACGAGCAGCGTAAGCTACCCGTCAGTATCTTTCACCTGTAAGTTAAACCTCAGCAAGCATGCATATCGGCAAATCATTTCGTTCACCATAGCTGAAACATAAATCCAGGGCAAGATTACCATCTTGCCATGGCATCAAATAATTAGCATCAATTAAACCATTCCGGTTCATCCTTCATGAATCAATCGGTTGCTAAAGTCGACCACATTCCCACCAAACACATGCCAATTCTTCTGTGTGTTTTTGTCCAACAATCCGTTGGTCCATTAAAGACATTCCGGGCTACTTGTTTGCTGGCACATCTGCAAGCCAGGTTTCCATTTATCACGCCCTACGATATATTATTCGTTCAACAAACAAACCTTACCCTAGCCCTGGCCATGGCGAGCAAATCTTCTGTTGGCCTAACGTCACAGAAGAATCCATTTCCGCCGTCCGCAATATTCCCTATTACTTTTGACGACATGTCTTTAGCCTTAATGTACGCGCATTTATTTGTACATCTGCATGACCGATTACACGATCCGTTGCCTTATCGAGGAACCATCACCGCATCGTTGTCTAAACAAAGTGCAGCCACTATTCTCACGCTCATCGAAAAGGAATGCTTCTGTATACATAATGTATAAACAGAAGAAGTGATTCTGAACGGCACAGCATCATTCCTTAGCATAAACGAATTGCTAGAATAAACGGAGCAACCGTTTGCGGCCGCTGTCGAGCGACTATTTGTTTACACAGTTGACGTGTCGAATTTCTTTCTTTGCATCCAATCTCTGATGCAATTGCGTACACCCATGCACCGAAGACCTCCCAGCGAGAACTCTCTCGCTGTTTTCTTCATTGGCTGCGGCTTGAATGGAATATGACACGTCTCTCTCTCTCCCCCACCCAGTGGAAACCCTCCTCACTCATGGAGGTTGGATCAGAGTTCGAATGACAACCTCAGAGAGTCCTATTACTTCCGCCGACCGTGCTGGTCGTGCCGCTCCTGCTCCCCGGTGCGCACGGGGACGCGTATAAACGATGTCGTTAAACAAAAACAATAAACCGATGCAAGTTGTGCGTTGTAAAGTTCAGTGCATTTACAATCATTTATTAAGTTCCAGAATTAGTATCCAAGCATAAATTATAAACGATGTCGTTAAACAAAAACAATAAACCGATGCAAGTTGTGCGTTGTAAAGTTCAGTGCATTTACAATCATTTATTAAGTTCCAGAATTAGTATCCAAGCATAAATTATAAACGATGTCGTTAAGCAAAAACAATAAATCAAGTAAACAATAAAAATAATTCTTAAATAATAATAGCCGGTGTTTCTTTTATTTTTGCTATTTTTGTTCCTCTGGTGATCGTACGCGGATATGCCGGTGACCCAGCGGAGTTCCTCGAAGACTATTGGTGGGCAGTGTTAGACGAAACTTAGTACCAGCGCATGATGGGGTAAGAAGTGAATCGAGTGCCCGTGTCAGGTACATACTTCCTCCCCACAGAACTATAAGCGACGATACTGACAGCGAAGATATTCAGTATTCAGGAGCTGGAAACCAATTCAAAGAATTGGCCATCAGCGAAACAATAGCAAACTGCAGCAATCAGACCGCGATCTTTGATAAACTCATTGCGGAAATTGGCTTTAAAAATCAAGAACTGGAAAAGCAAATGGAGTAAGTTCTTGAATTAAAAAGGAAGTTGAGCCAGAAAGAGCAGCAACAGAAAAAAGAACATCACCAGCGGCAAGAACAAAGGCAAAAAGGACAACAGCTACCATTGAAGGTCAATTAAACATTACAAGTAAAAGAACCCCAACCGCAGATAACACATCGACATCAATATATACACCAACAGCAGGAACCGCATCAACAGCAGCCAGCCAGCAAAAAGGATAAAGTACCGCCTATGATCAGCTATATGAAGACAAAGGATCTAAAAAACTTGAGTGAGTTGACTTGTAAACGTTTTAAAACGAAGCGAATTAATAATGTAAAAATGACTATTATGTGCGATGATTTAGAGGGTTATCGCAAAACTAAATCGGCATTGGGTAAAGCGAAAAGCGAGTACTACACATACACCTCTAAATCGGAGAAAACTGTTTTCATGTTCTTCAAAGAAGTTAATCCTTCCTTTACTTCCTAAGGGGTGCTTGAAGAACTATAAAGCTTCCCAAATGATAGCTTAAAATTTACATGTGTGAAACCGTTTTCCACCGCAAATTCTAGAACTCGCAACCGGAAATTGCATTCTTCATTGTGTCTCTAAGTCCAAATAGTCAAATTGATGGACTTAGGTATATTAAATATATTAGTCACCAAACAATACGTTGGTTGGTTGGGAGAAAATAAAGAAGTCCGACCGCGTATTGCAATGTATGCACTGTCAACGATTCGGTCATGTTGCGTCGAACTGGAATATGCATCGTTCGATGCGTCAAATGTAAAAATATGCATATGGTTGGGGAATGCACATTGGACAAGGAACACCTGCCGGATAGAAATAGGTTATCCCGCGTCCTCTGTAAAAATACTGGTCACCCTGCTAACTTTAGAGGTTACCTTATAAACAACCACGTAATAACATACAAATGTCGGGTCCAGAGGCACAAACAGATAGACATAACAGCAATTTTACTGTCCATGCAAGCACAGTATTCCGGGTTAGAAAAAAAAACTGAGAGAACAGGCGACCCTGTCTATTTGAGACTGTTTCCAAATAACTCCACAACATATACGCAATGTTCTCTTCGGCTGAGTTAACCCTTAAGTTATTACTGTGAATGTCAATTCACTAATTCAAATGGAAAGAAGAGATAATCTAAAAAATCTGCTGGAAGATTAACGCCAAGATGAGTTTTTGGGTTCCGAAACTAAGCTAAACCAAGGGCACAAATTGGGCTACAACAATTATAAACTTATTAGACGAGATCATCCAATCCCCACTCAAGGGGGTAGTGTCGCTGTCTTAGTTAAAAGAAGTCTACAACACAAGGTCGTTTACAGCACAGATATATACAAGTTCCAGATGTTAGAAGCCTGTATTATAAATATTTCTTTTAAAATTCAAAGTCATCTATGCGTGGTCTCTATTTAAGCTCCTGACGCTCCCCCGTGTACACAATTTATCAATGAACTTGATGCCCTTTTCCGAAGTCTTAGGTTATACCTGGAAAATAATTCTTTCCTTATGGCAGGGGATTTCAATTCGAAGCACAGTTATTGAGGTAACTTTATCTCGAACATAAGAGGAAACGGCTTGTTTGACCAGTGGCAAACAAACGCCATCGAACAAAAACTAGAAATGTGCGTACAAGTTCGCCGTCTTATCCAGAGGAAATTCCTTCTTGGATTTACTTATGTTGGACGAGCGAATACAATTACTAGATACGGGCCTGTGGCGGTTCCCACAAACGCCACTACTCACCTTCCCAAATTACCTAAAAGCTTCCAGTCCGGAAGCTCCCATAACCCCATTGTTCATTGCTAATGCAATGGCATTAGCACATACAATGCTACAAGCATTAAGGTTATCTAATACATAACCTTAAAGTCTCTGTAAAAAGAATTTCTCCAACAAGGGCATTTTCCATGCATCAACGCATCGGCAAAATTTTCCTAAAAGAATTCTCAAGCATTCATAGTTCTTATGCATTTTCCTAGAAGAATTAATTAAAGGTCAAGCATTATGCCTGAAAGAAAATAATTCGGTTACCGTAGCATGTAACCATCATAATCAGGGATGATTATCTTTGCGTCACCTATTCCCAGCCTCACAAAGCAACTCCAAGCAGCTTATTCACGCAGCTGCAGACAATTAGCGCAATAGTCGCTAAAACCAATTTTTCAGCACGCATCATGTGCAAACAAGAGAATTCTGTTCTTCCGCAGGCATTCTGGCGATACGATAAACAATCCAAATTGTTTGAAGTATCCCAAATGCATTTAGCATCCAATGAGTAGCAACTTGTTTATTTAGCCGAACTCTCAGCTCATAAAATCCTTTATGCCTTTCAATATCTCTAAATTCATTTCTCATGACTTCGCGGCATGAGCAAACAGTGGTCCATTAACACATTGCTAAGATCATCTCACGCACACAAAGAGGATCTGTGGGGAAGAAGTAAGTACCTAACAAGGGCACGAGATTCCCTTCTTCCTCCATCATAGTTGTTCCACCGATACAATTTCACGATTGTTAGGAAGTCCGCCGAAAATAACAATCACAATCACCAAACACACTGACAACAACAGACGCCCAGAAACGAAAAGTACGATGTAGCAAAATGTCACAGAGGTTCCGCGGGAAAGAAAGTCAAGTGCACTGTCCACCAAAAGAAACAAAACAAGTACATCGTCTCGGCATACCGTCCACCAGAGGTAAAACCAAATGAAAACACTTGCGGCTTGTCGTTTGTAATTTATAACTATTATTTTATCGGTAATTAAAGCACGCACGGTGCGGACTTAGTTTTAATTAATTTTAATATGGATTAAGCACTTCGACACGACTCTTAGAAATCACACCGTACCGAACCGATATCCTCTCCGATAAGGATATCGTTTTTACCTAACCCCAGAGACACGTAAAGTCTCTCTTGGTAGTATAGGAAACCAGATCCTGTGGTAAAGGTCATGTGTGATGATCGTCCAGATCGATGCTATTCACACGTGCAGTGGAACAACGAAACAGGCAGGCGGCAAAGACAAAAGGAAGAAAATGACCAAATGTGCCGTTGGTAATGCGGGTCATTGTTGACGCGATGCCTCGTCGCTATTATCGACGTTGGAAAAAAAAAGGTGCTAAAAGCAAACTGGATGTTTATGGTATCTCTGGCTGCAGTAGAAACCGGGTTCATATTTGCATTAGGAAATGCTGGAGAATTTGGTTTCAGTGTCTATTGCGCTAATTATATGCAGCTGCTTGGGTTGTTTATTGATAAGACAAACAAAAAAGGTTGCCGGGCAATGTGTATGAAAAGGTACATGACGCGGCTGGGAAAATAGACGACGCAATATTTATGGTCCCTGTCATGACGGTTACATTGAATACAATCCGAATTATTTTGTTTACAGGAATTCATCTAAGGAAATTTGACTGGCGACGTAGATGCCGAAATTGATTGGAAATTCCTGGTAAGCTAATAAAGAAATCTTAAGGAGCAGTGGTATGCGAAGAGAATGCATGAAGGTAAGTTTTCTTTACAGGGACTTAAAGATCATAGATTTGATCTCTTAAATGCGTGCAGCATTTACAGGTACTAATACTGTTCCATTAGCAAACTTAAGGGAGTAGGGTAGTAGTTATGGGGGTTTTTCAGGTAAGTAGACCGTAGGGTTTGGCGGAACCGCTACAGATCTTCACTGCGAGATCCGGTTCGCTACTCCATAAAGAGAGACTTCACGTCTCTCTTGTAATAGGAAACTCACCCCTTAGCTGGGAGAGTTTCACCACGGGCCAAATTTCAACCATTAGCGAATGTATATCGCTGAGTCTTATTCCATCCACTGACTGAGCCGGTGGGTTTTTCTCCCGCTCCCCGTAGCCCTGCGGGGACGTGAACGCGTATCGAGTCGTATTAATTAACACTAAATCTACCGACGTATTATATATACTTACTTCTACCGATGGCGGTCAAATGACCGCTTTTGAAATAAACATTATAGTCTTTTCCATATGATTGTAATTAATACAGAATTTAGCATAAACAATAAACACAAAATAATTATCATATAATAATTATAAAACATTTATTTTTCGGGCTCTCAAAAGCGGTCATTTGTCCGCTCTGGTAGGTTTAGTGTTAAATACAATTGTTCAATTAAAAGTAATTTTTCTTTTGTCCCCAGTATAATGCCATACAAGGAGAGTACACTGTCTTACTTTTTTTTTTGTGCATCCGTTTCATCGTCAGTGTAATCAGAATCTGTTTTCTGTAATTTAATTAAATGTAGTAAGATTTGTTGTGAATAAAAAGAACCTTTAATAATAAACAAAAGGTGTGTTTCAATTAATTACTTCCTGTGGACGGTGTGTTGCGAAGATTTCTTTTGGTGTTCGGCGGAACTTGCTTTTAGTGACGATGGGAGTGGAAGGGAACCCGGTGTAGTACGCCAGCACACATACTTCCTCCCCACAGGCCTATCTGCTCGAAATTGTCTACGTACAATCGAGTACGATACTGATCATTACTGACTTGGCCCCGTAATTCAAATTCCAAACGAACACTCACTACTTGAGCAATATGACCAGGCACTTTTTTTTTTAATTTCCGAAAAGCATACTGGCCGCCCTTTGATCGGCTAATAAAAAAATAATTACACTCTAATGGCGTAGATTAACCGACTGACAGAAATCTTCATAATGATAAATTGATCATTATGTCACAATTCAAGATCGGTAATTAACGAAGACTGTAGTAAAAGAATTCAAGCCATTAAAGCTAGTGGACCGAATATGTTCCCAGAAATAAATAAAGTCGTTCGAAGGAAAGATTATAATGATATCCCATGTCTACGAATGCCACAGACTCCCGAGAACTGTCAAACTCTACTGAACGCACGAGTTACCCGGGAACACTTCAACTCCAACGAAGAGTTCATAATAGTCGAAGATCCAGAAAAGAAAGCGAACTCAATTGGTGCCTGTTCCGAGGCAGTGTAGAGAGTCAACGACTCCATCATTCTAACATTGACCTGGGAAATAGAGCTCTCCAAAACCATATTTATACATAGGTATACCATATTAAATTATTCTCTAAAGCTTTTTTTTCCTAATTCTTTTTACATGTATAATATTAGGGTTAAATGTTAAACCCTTTTCTACAATCACAGTCCTTAAATTAACTTACTGGCTCTATGCGAGCTCTCTAAATTACACATTACAACTTGATTTTTGTATATGCCTGTCGGCGTACATGTTTTTTGTTTTGTTTCTTATATATATATATATATATATATATATATATATATATATATATATATATATATATATATATGAAATAAGTCATATATTAGAGGGACTCCTCGTTTACATCTATATGTATACATTATTATTACAATTTTTTTTTTTTTTTTTTAATTATAACAAACAAAAACTTCAAAACAAAACGGATAAAACATAAAATAAGAAGTAAAAAATAAAATAAAAATAAAAGCAATTGGGAAAGGAGGACGGGGGGAGGGGGGGCAAGAGGAAGGAGAGCGTTGCTCTTGAGGGGCATACTATATCTGAGGAAGTGAAGTCCTCTCCTCGTTGAGAAGCCACCACCATTTGGGAGATGTTCGATCTTTGGCTGATTTATCTCTTTCACTGATCGCCGTGCTAAAACGCATGCGGTCTGGGGCATTGGAGATATCACTATCATGGAGAATTCTTTTGTCCCTGGCACCACGGAGAGCATGGTAAATAATCGGGACTCCATGCACGTCTTGGATAAAGCCTTTTTGATCCAAGAAAGGGAACGCTTCTGGGGGAATAAACCCATTCTGGAGGGTATTCTCCAGATACATATCATTGGGATAGAATGCTCCCGCGATAAGATTATTGTCACTGCACATTGCCCCTGCTGTGTGACCACGAATAATTTTAATTATGAAATTGTCTATCCTATTTAACCCTGATTTGTTATACAGGATTTTGTTGGGATAGAATTTTTTGTATTGCGACTCTGGTGTTCTATAAAGTCCGAGGCATGAACGCAAACACTGCCGTTCGAACACACGGAACTTCTCCAATCTGTGGAGATATATTAGACCAATCTGTGGAGATATATTATACCATACTGGACAGCCATAAATCAAAACTGGTCGGATGAATGCCGAGTACGAAATTATTTTGACTCTGGGGTCAAGAAGACTACTCCGGAATAGACTTCTTGTCATAGAATATGCGCTTTTAGCTGCGGAGAGGGACGCTGCTACGTGCTTGTCAAAATATAAATACTGGTCTAGCCAGATACCAAGGTATCTAACTACAGTTTTCACTTGTAGTGGAAGGTTATTGTTACCTACAATAGAGAAGTGTTTCCAGTTGTATTTTGTATCCCTCGAGGCCCTGGATAGGGGCGTTCTGTAAAGAATAGTCTCGGTTTTCTGGAAATTAATTTTTAATTTCCAGTCGTCGCAAAATTGTTTTATTTTGTTGAAGTCATCTTGAAGGTGCCTATTGATGTCGTCTATTTTTCCTCCTGCTCTGTACACCACGCAATGGCGTTTTCGAGAGAACTCACTAGATCACTAGTGTAAATATTGAATAGAATGGGAGAATTCACAGCTCCCTGCTGTAAGCCATTTTTAATTTGGAAGGTCTTGTTGGAGAGTATGTCCCCGCATTTCACCACAAAATGTTTGTCCATTATCATATCATAAATAATGTATAGCAGATATTGCGGCATACCCAGGTTTGTTAACTTATAGACAAGTCCTTCTAACCACACGGTGTCGAAAGCCTTTTCAAAGTCAACCAAGCAGGCGCCTGTACATTGTCGCTTTGCCTTGTTCCACTGTATATCGGAAACAAGTTTCGTCGCTGCATGAACTGTATCATGTCGCGCTCGAAAGCCAAACTGGTTGTTGGGGATGATATCGTTTTCATCACACCAACCTATCAGTGCTTTGTTTATAATTTTTTCGAATACCTTGCTGATGTTGGGAAGCAGGCTGGTCGAGCGCAGATTAGCTGGATTGCTCTTCTCCTTACCCTTTTTGGGGATAGGGTGGACTACTGCAGTCTTCCAATGGGTTGGATAGTGTGCGTTGTTTAGAGCGTTGTTAAACAAAGTAGTGTATATGTTCACTGCTTCGCGAGGCAAATGCCTTAGAACCACATTTGGAATGCTATCTATTCCAGATGATTTCTTATTTTTTATTGAGCTAAGTATGTTTCTAAGTTCATCCTCGCGCACAAACATATTTGTATTTTCCTTTCTGACGGGAGAATCCGCCGTATTATTTTCGCCGAATGTGATGAAACTATGGTTTTCGGATCGCCAGTTGTGAAGTTGATTGCGCAGCGAGCAATGTCTTTGACGGGCATTGCTTTCAATTTCAGTGTTAGCATGAACTGATTCGTTAACTCTGCACACTGCTTCGAAACAGGCTCCAATTGAATTCGCTTTCTTTTGCGGATCTTCGACTACTATTACTTCATCATTGGAGTTGATGTGCTCTAAGGTGAGCCCTTGCGTTCAGCATTATCTGACAATTCTCGGGAGTCCGTGGAATTCGGAGACAGGGAATGTCATTGTGATCTTTTCTTCTACATATTTTATTGATTTGTGAAAACATGTTCGGTCCGTTTGCTTGGACAGCTCGAATTCTCTTGCTCCACTCCTCATTTATTACTGCTCGGTAATTATCCCGGATCAGTTTTTGAAGATTTTTAATCAAGGACTTGATTGTTTTGATTTCATTGCTATTTGGGTCACTGAACTGCCTATAGCACAATTTCAGCTTTGAGAGCAGGGTGCCTATACAAAGCATCGATAGTTGCATTTCTGTATCGGTGGGTATAGCTACATATGAGCTATTTTGGGGATGGAACGATTCATTGTGTTAGTAACAATATCGTTCATAGTTAGGTTTCTATTAGTCGGTGGGTCTATGCCAATGTTGCTATGGGGGGTAAGAAGTATTGCACCAAGCACGGGCACACGATTAACTACTTCCCCACTGCACCGTCACTGCGAAAACAATAGTTCACCCGAAAGAAATGAAAAATAGAAAAACACTTTTTATAGTTGTTATTCTGTTTTATTCTTTATTTTTAGTTGAATATTTTTCAGTTTGGTTTTTTTCGAAAATGTATTGTCTTTTTTTACAAATAACTGATTTTAAATAAGAACTCGACGCGACGCGACCTTTCGCCCTGGTGATTAAGATGTGGCTTGCGCGGCAGCGTGACTGCGCGCGATGGTGATTGAATAGCGACTGGTGTGAATTAGGGTTGAAATTCATATTTCTTTCTACACACAGCACAACCAAAAGAGACCACGCCTCTGCTCTCTCAACCTCACGCCCGTCAAAGTATGGGTAACTTTTGTTAATAGGTTAATTGACGGACATAAAGAATGAGAGAACAGAAAACATGATATGCTGTGATCTCGGGGTAGCTTTGGTTGTGTGTGTTGGTATCAGATGCAGCTACTGACACGACCTACTGACCCGGTGGTACGGCTATGGTGTAGTTAGAGCGCATTGAACCGTGGAAAGAAATACGAATGAGAGGGAAACCTAGCTGATGTTACTCCCCTGCAGAGAGAGATCATTGATCCCAAGCGAATGGGTGATCTGAGGGAAAGTCGATAGGACGCCGCTGATGTTTGGGAAATAATTCGCGTGAGAACCAGACTCTAAGACGCTGAAATTACCCCAGCTATTTTGCTATGATGCAACAGCGTCGTTCTTTTAGACTTGTTGTTGCTAACCGACATTATGAGATTTCCGATGGGAAACTCATGGTTAGCAAGAATGGAGTTGCCGTATGACATTTATGTAGCTAAACTCAATTATGCATTATCTGCAAAGGATGATGAGCTATACGTCTGTTTGAAATGTTTTACAGGGGAATACATATAAAGGAAATTGGTAAGTATGACGCGCTGAAAGCGGTCGAAATTAGGTGGAGATGGTGGTTGGAATTGTGGGTTGTTTCCCATGTAGAATAGAGAAACCCCCCACATTGCGTATTTCTCTTTTTACTATGCGATCGAAACGCGACCAATGTGCTTTTCGGAAATATAAAGAGTGTACCTGGTCGTACTGCTCAAGTAGATGGTACTCGTTTGGCACGTGTATTACGGCTCCAAGTCCGTAATGATCGCTATCGTACTCAATTGTGCTAACTGAATTCGATCATCTGTCATAAGTAAATCCAGGAAGGAGTTACCTCTTGGATAACACGGTGTACTTGTAGCGTACAATTCTAGTTTATCATCATCATCATCGGCACTACAACCGGGAACCGGTCTTGGCCTTATTTAGCAAGTCCTGAGGCTTGTTAAATTTTCCATAATGATTTATTTTTTCCGGGCAAGGTCATTAGTCTTGCGCCAGGGGCTCCCCGACGGGGAATCGAACCCCGGTCTACCGGGTGACAGGCGGGTGTACTAACCACTATACTATCTAGTTTATGCTCGATCGCATTTGTTTGCCACCAATCAAAGAAGGCATTGGCTCTGGTGTTCGAGGTCAGATTGCCCCAGGCACTGTGCTTGGCGTTAAAATCACCTGCCATTAAAAAGTAATTGTTTTCCAAATCTAACTTGAGACTTCGGAAAAGCGTATCGATTTCACTGATAAATTGGGTACCTTGAACAGATTCAGGAGCGTAAGCAGCCTTTGACTTTTTAGCGGAATGTCTATAATGCATGCCTCTAGCACCTGGAATTTATGTACTTCCGTGCTGTAAACGACCTTATGGTGAAGACCTTTCTTAACTAAGATAGCGACCCCAGCCCCTCGAGTAGAGTGTGGTCGATCTCGTCTAATTATGTTATAATTTTTGTAGCCCATTTTGTGCCTTTGGTTTAGCTTAGTTTCGTTAGCCAAGAGCAGATCTGGACATTCGACTTGGAGCAGATTGCCTAAATTATCCCTTCTTTCGATGTGGATTAGTGAATTTACATTCACAGCTATAATTTTTAGGTTAAGTTCAGACGGAGGGTTGAAGATTTTGATGTGGAGAGTTATTTGATAACAGGGTTGAATAGAGAGTATCTATTCGTGCTCTTTGTTCAGTCAGTGTTCTTTAAAATTCGGCAAATTGTCCTTGCATGGTTAATAACATTGTTATTATTTCTGAATGTGGCTCTGGTGCAGGCATTTTCCCATTATTATATGTATGTTCCATGGATGCTGGTTGCTTAGGAGCACCGGCCATTTGTGCATATGACACACAAGGAGCCACGAAATTGTTGTAACAACGAGTTTTCATTTTTTTTTCCTCTTCAACTTGTTTCTTTTTGGATTCCAATTTTAATTTCATTTGTTGCAATTTAGGACATCCTCTAAAATTAGCAGTGTGACCTGTATTTTTACAGAGGACACAGGACAGAGTTTTCCTATCTGGAAGCTGTTCCTTGCCCAAGGGGCATTCACCAATGATATGGTCGGAGAGGCACTTTACGCACCTGAATTGCATGTGGCAGTTTGATGCTTATTCTCTAAAGCTTAGTGGGGCAAAGGTTACGTAAAAAAAGATGAAGTGCGATGAGTGCATCGGAAAATTTTTTTTTAACGTTTCCGTCACGACAAAAAAAACTCATCCTTGCATCTAGTGTAAGCTCCATATATTTAAACTCGTTTAAACTTTGAATTATAAAACAATTATCACTACAGGTTGGATTGTAATAGAAGAATGGCAAACACCAATCACTTGAACGGCAGAATTTAGTCAGATTGAGAATTGGCTAACAGGTTATGTGAAGAAGATAAGTTGAAGAACATTAATTTAGCTTTCGAACTGATTACATTATTTTTCTTATAGTACTTTAGCGGATTTTGCCTTTGTTCGTTATTGGAGTGTTCCGCCGGACACCGTTCGCTAACAAGAAAGAAACACACTGGAACAAGGAGCGAATGCCGCAAATGAAACAGGGAGAAATAGTTTTTGAAAACCATGTGTCGCGACGAGGATCATTGTGTCCGTCTCCGTATTGCACGTCAGCACGACATTTTTATCGTTCGATTTTTTTAATTAATTTTGGAACTACTTGCGAATTTATTCGCGAATATCAGAAGGACGACTCCGGAGACGCTACAACCATGAATTGTACGCGATCTACCTTGAAGCTAATATTGTAAGAAAAATCAAGCTCGGTAGACTCGGTGTGCGGGACACTTAGCTCGAATGGGCGAAGAGGAGCCTGCCCGGAAAGTCCCTTGTGGCAAGATGTATGGAAGGAGACAGCGCCCCGGACCTTGGCTGCGATAGCGGGATGACGTAGACCAGGATGCCCAGGGTCTGGGAGTGTCAAACCGGATAACATCGGGGCTCGAAATCAGGACCGGTGGAGAGATTTGTTAAATAAGCCAAGACCGGATCCCGGTTGTAGTGACGATGATGGTGATGATTATAAAACCTATTTTTTACCCGAAATATGCCAATTTATTTATTACACATTCCCTTTCCAACCGTCGTCGAGTTTACATCGTCGCGAATTGTGTTCCGTACGTGTAACATAAGTCCTACGTTACAAAATTATATTACATCCCCTTTGTGTAATAGTGCAGTGGAAAAAAAAAAAAAAACAAAAAAAAAAAAAAAAAAAAAAAACAGACCAGACCCTTGTGAAGTGTGCTGTGTTTATAAAACAAAAGAGTAGTGTAAAACAATTGCAACGAAATGGCCTGCGGGCCAAATGTGAATAGTAACCGGTTTAGCGATCTTACGGAAGATACAAATAGCGATATTCGACCAAACAAAATGAAAAGGACACTTATGAAAACAGAGGAATTTTTTCCTAGCTTACCAACAATGAATAATACAAGAGATCCAAAATTTCTAATTATATCATCCAAGGAGAATGGTAAGCCTATTTCATCTCTAAGCCCATTTTTAATTAAAAAAGTGATAGACGATGTTAGCAAAGAGTATGAACAAATCACGGTTCTACGAGACGGACAATTATTAGTAAAAGCTAATTCTCAGAAAATCGCAGACCGTTTTCTTAAAATAACAAACTTTGGCAACGTGTGTCCCGTTTCTGTAAAATTACACGAAAAATTAAATGAATGCAAAGGCATAGTGTACGCCCCTTGTCTCATAAACATCTCGGAAGCGGAAATAATAGCCGAAATGGGTCAACAAAAAGTCACAGATGTGTACAAATTTACCAAAGTTGATGACTGTAAAGTGCGAAGACCCTCCGGACTTATATTATTTACTTTTAACCTATTCCAACCACCAAATTCGGTTGACATCGGTTTTTATAAAGATAAGGTCAGCGAATATATCCCCAACCCCATGAGATGTCGCAACTGCCAACGACTCGGCCATACCACAAAACGCTGCACCAATACCACAATGTGCGAAAAGTGTAATCTGCCACATCATAGCCCCGTAAATTGCAGTCGCACTATGTGCGCAAACTGCTCGCTCCCTCACTCGGCCGCGGATAAAACCTGTCCCTTGTATATCCACAAACAAATGTTCAATGGGAGAAGCCAAACGAATTTATAAGGAAAAAAATATCCACACACCTGATCAACTTTCAGGAAGCTTTGCAGATACACTAAAATCGAGCCAATTACAACAAAAACTACACCCAAGGAATCCCTCCCAGCCAGCTCCTCCTCATCTGCTACAATTAACAGTATTCAAATTGCATTGCCCCATAAGCCAAAAAAGTCAATAACACATAACCCAACCAAACCAATTTCGTCTATAACACCACTAATCCAACGAAAACCATCAATTCAATTAACGCCATCAACTCAACAAACATCATCAACTCAACTAACCACATTCGAACCCTCACAACTACAAACAAGTTCGCCAACAAACAACCAAACTGAAACCATTCCGCAAACCACGACAAGCTGCTCTGCTAATGGCCATTCGCAACGCACCCCTTCACCCAAATCAAAGGTAAAAAGTAAACCGTCTCTCACTAATATAAATATTAATAAAAATGTACACACCTTAGTAGATGATGATATTACAATGTAACTATAAAACTAACAACCAAGCCCCTGACTCTGCTGTTCCTGAGGTTGGACACTTGAACTCAATCCAGAGTTCAAGTGCCCAACATCTGGAACAGCGGAGTCTTGATCCTAACAACATACATCCCGCCCACCATACCTTCCAAAACCTTAAAACATTTAAGAATATACAACCCCATTTCTCTGCAAAATCAAGATCTAAGCACACCAGCACGGCTGAACGCCCAAAACTCACTCCAAAACAAACCCCATTCACCATTCTACAATGGAACATGAACGGTTATACCAATAACTTTGACGAACTAAACATTCTAATTAAGGATCATAACCCACATATAATATCACTGCAAGAAACGCATTGCCCAGTCAACACCACACCATTCATCCCTAAATCCTACGTAGGCTACTTTTACAATTCACCTGCAAACACATCACACAAGCAAGGAGTAGGATTACTAATCAAGAAAGGTACTTCCCACAAAATCCTCCCCATCATTACAAATATCCAAGCTCTCGTTGTAGAAATACAACAGCCTTTAAATTTTACCTACATTGCCTTATATCTCCCCCCAAATCAACCATTAAATAAAAATGATCTTCAGGCTATACTCAACCAAACAAATGAGCCCAGAATACTTGGAGGCGACATAAATGCTTGGAGTACACTCTGGGGTTCACCTTCCACAAACAAAAGAGGGGAAGTAATTGAAAACCTCCTCCTCACCTCTAATCTGATCCTACTGAATGACGGTTCCCCTACTCACCTTTCTACACACAATACCCTCACTCATATAGACATCACTTGTTGCTCCTCAGAATTGGTTCCGAAAACTTCATGGCAAGTTCTAAACGACCTCTACAATAGTGACCATTTCCCCGTTTTAAGCATAATAAATAATCAGCAACCGATAACCCATCACAACAGATCTCCAAAATACAAAACCGATTCCGCCAACTGGGCACTTTTTGAAAGAAAAGTTGACGAATTTCTTTCAAGCAATTCCCCCACACCTGACACGAATCACGAAGCGGCGCTAATCAGTAAAGCAATTAGATCCGCTGCCAATCTCTCAATACTCCAAACAAATATCACAACCAAATCAGAAACCAGGCAACATGTACCTTGGTGGAACTCCGACCTAACGCATTTTAGAAAAAGCAAAATGTCAGCCCTCTCTGAATTTAAAAAAAGACCAACGCACAATTTCGTAGGAAGATGAAAGAAAGCAAAGCAAAAAGCTTTCTTCAATTCACTTCAATCCAACATCCTCCACAACCACAATATGGCATAAAATACGTAGTTTAAGTGGTAATCATAATCCGACAATGACATAAACAAACAATGACAATTATCTCATCCCTTAATTCTGAAAATACTACAATCTCAGACACAGTGGAAATAAGCCAACTCTTCGCCAAAACCTGGTCGCAATTCTCAGACAACAATAATTTTCACCCCGAATTCAATCGCAAAAAAATTGAATCCGTTAACAATCCACTATCTTTGCAAACTCCTAACTCTGCAGCTCTACGCATAGAACAACCCATCTCATTTATCGAATTCGAGTCAGCACTTAGTATAACTAAGGGAAAAACTCCAGGGCGAGATCGAATATCTTACCCAATGTTAAAAAACCTTTCGCATTATGCAAAACAAAGAACTATAAAGTTATACAATAAAATACTTGAAACATCACACATTCCACAAATATGGAAAACCGCGGTCCTAATACCTATTCCCAAACCGAACAAAGATAAAGATACGGTGGATGGCTACCGCCCTATATCCTTAATTCCTTGTCCCGCAAAGGTATTAGAAAAAATCGTAGCCAAACGTCTACTCTGGCTTATGGAAACAAAGAAATTGACATCCATCAACCAAGTAGCTTTCAAATCCAACAGAGGTTGCACAGACGCCTTACTCCACATTGACCACTACACCTCAAAGGCTCTATCCGCCAAAAATCACGTCACAATACTCTCTCTTGATTTTGAGAAAGCATTCAACAAAATAGGCGCTCACGCCGTACTTAATAAATTGTTAAAATGGAGAATTGGCAACAATATATATAGGTACGTTAAATCATTTCTAAGCAATAGAAAATTCCAATGTAAAGTCAACCACGTTTACTCCAATACATTTCCATTACACAACGGAATCCCTCAAGGATCCCCGCTGTCAGTTGTACTATTTATGATCGCCTTTGACGACATAAGTACAATAATACACAAACAGAAACATCTAGATCATTGCATTTACGCCGATGATATATACATCTTAAGTAAATCCAGTGATCTAACTTTCTGCAAAAACATTTTAACTGAAACAGTGAAAGATATCTTAGAATGGTCAAATTCTTCAGGTGCCAAACTCTCAGTAGATAAATGTAAATTATTTCATGTGTGCCGACGACGACTTTGTCCCCAAATACACCTCAACATAAACAACAAAACAATCCAAAATGTCCCCAACCTCAAAATCCTAGGAATAACATTTAACAATAAGTATACCTGAAAACAATATTGTTCAGAACTCAAAGTATCATTAGCAGCGAGGCTCAATATTATTAAATACTTAAGCAACATGAAAAGTAACGTACACATTAACACTCTATGTAAAATTACTAAAGCTCTAATTTTAAGTAAAATAGACTACGGGATCTATATCTATGGCAATAGTCCAAAAACGACTCTAAATATAATAAGGCCCATCTATCACCAAGCCGCTAGAAGAAGCACCTTTGCATTCAGAACGACACCAATAAAAAATATACTGGCTGAAGCTGGGCTTCCAACAATCGAGGACCGGATGGAAATCATATCATTAAAACTAATAGCTAAATTAGCGTTTACGCGAAATTCCATAATTGACAAAGACATCAAACTAACAATAGGATACAAAAACACCAACCGAATCCCATCTGCAATCAGTCGCATTTTAGATAAAGCCAAGCAATTGGAATTGGATATTAAACAAACTTTCAAATACTCCGCAACTTACCCGCCATGGCTTCTAAATAATAATAATTTCATAACAACACTCTCAATATTTAAAAAACCAAACACAAACAAAGAAATATACGGTGCACTATTCTGGTCAGTCGCCTCAAAATATAAATCCAACGGATGGCGCTTTCTGTACACAGATGGATCCAAAACAACCAACTATACTTCCTTTGCGGTCACATCCGAAGAAGGTGCAGTAAAGAAAATCGGACTATTACCCGAATTTTGCTCCATTTTCACGGCGGAAGCCTTCGCGATTTTACAAGCCGTAACATTCGCCACCAACCACAGAGAAAAATATGTCATCTGCACCGACAGCCTGTCGGTACTCAACTCAATAAAAAGCACCAACAACACTGATGATATTATTTCCAATATTCGGAATAATATCATTAAATACTGCAATAAAATAAAACTAATGTGGACTCCTAGTCACGTCGCCATCAGCGGTAACGAGAATGCAGACGCCGCAGCCAACTCAGCCAAAAGAGGTCCGGTCCATAAATTCAACATCTACATAAGAGCCGATCTACTGTCAATTATCAGCAATCAACAAAAACAAATAAACCAAACAAACTGGGATACTCACCACCATGCCTATAAAATTGTAAACCGTTTCAAAACTCACCCTTCTTACCCAACTAACTTGTCCAAATCCAAAATCACAAACTTTGTGAGGCTGCGATTAGGCCATACAGCTGCTACCCACCTCCACCTGCTCCACCGAGCTACAGTCACAATCTGCCCAAAATGCAACACAACACTTACAATCACTCACATATTGAAAGACTGTCCTCACCTAAAACCCTTGAAAGACAAACTATTTCGCAATACAGATATTTATACAATTCTAGCAGATCCCACTACCGACAACATAGAAATTGTAAATAAATTTGTAAATAGCATTAAGATTAAATTGTAAATTAGAAATACCGAGCCAATAGTCCCCCCTGCTAGGCTCATTAGGTTAAGTTATTGATATGTAATTTTACATTACTAGTTGATAATAAATAAATAAATATTTATTACACTACAATGGTTTATTGCCCTAAGTAGAAAGTAGACGCACTTGGCTATTTCTTTTCTATGAGTCACAGTCGATATTAAATTGTATTCCACTTGATAAATGCATGTGAAATATTTTCTCACGATACCCGGATCACTGTTTCAATAGGTCTACCAATAAACACGGAATTTTGTTCGAACAAATGAATTACACGGGAGTGTGCCCTTCTTTACAATTATCGAGTCCTTAATTTCAAAAATTCAGTGTGCAGCAACATGTACTTTCATAATTCGCTCTATTTCGTCCTAAATAGTATTTAAGGCGAACTGATGTACAATAGAAGCAGAAGCAATTTCAACAGAAGAATTTCGAAATTACCATTTTTTTAAACTATATCCATAGATATTAGTATTTAGCGCGGGGGTGGGGTTACATATATACGTATGTAATCACAATATAATTTATGTAGTTATTAATAAGGTTTTGGGTAATAATAATAGTAATCAAATGGAATAAGCCGCTCCCAGAATTGTATCTATTATAATCCAGAATATTCGTGCTGCAGATGTCGAAACAATTAACTAATTGGGTAAGCTCTTATGAAAACTAAAAAAGGTTTAATAACCAGGGTATGCCTGCTTCGTCAGAATGTCCTATTCATGATAGAACTTTAAAATGGGAAATTTCCAGACAGCTAACGGTTTGTGTTTTAGATATTATTGGGTATAAAAACAAGCTTAGATTGTTCTCTTAGACGAAAACCGAGGTATGCCACACCGAGGGCAACAACCTAACCGTAGGGTGTAGTTATTACTTAAGATAACGTAGTCTTGATAACTACCCACCGTCGGTTATGGTATTTGCGATCTAAATACCGGGTGTCAGGCCAAACCCATCTGTAACTGACGGCTGTGAATAAATCTGAGCAATTGAGGAAAGAAAAACAAATTTAACATGAAGAGTAAATCTATTGGATTCCATTAATTAATATTGAGTTCTCATATTTAAAAATAAGATCTCCTATTTTTAATATAAAACATTCGATTACATACCTAATGGTCCTTATTTTCTATGATGATTTAGGTGTTGAAGTAGCAACTGTGGTGCAGCGGAAACCTAGGGGGCACAATAACAGTAAACGGATTTGAAGTGGTCCATGTGATATGCTTGAAGTACTTGAAGTGACATATTTATCAAAACTGGTCATTACTAGCTTACAATTTTCTAGCTATTTACGAAAATCAAAGCCAAATGGAAACAACAATATACGAGGGTAGTCGCAGAATTAATCGCCCTGACACATAGCTGGCGGTAGTTACTGAAATATAATAACTGTGGTAGATAGTGTCGAGCTTACAAAGATTAAGTTCCAAGTTTGAAGACGGTACGTTGTTCGTTACTTCTTTGACAGCCATCAATAATGAATGCTCTCAGTGAATTTGTAAACATTGAAAAAATGCACACATGTTCCTACATCCCGTACAATGCTAAAAGTGTAGAAACTGCTCGATGAGTAATGAAATGCCATAAAAACCTGGTCCGACAGTTTAGATGATGTTTTTGTTTTTTGAACCATGCACTTGTATAATTAATATGTTTTAATAAAATGTCGAGACAAAGCGATTAATTGTTTTTTTTTCATTTTCATTTTTAAAACATTTTTTATTTTTCTTTTCATATTCTTAATTTCTAAATTAAAGGCTAGACAAAAAATGCTTAAATTCTAGCTTAATTATCTTATATAATAACTTACTGGTCCTTCGCAGGCGCTCTAAGCTAAACATTACTTAACATTTGTATAATTTGCCTTTCGGCGACAGAACTTTGTGGCAGTACTGATAATTAGTTGAAATACAAAGAAAAATTTGAAAAACTTTGTCAATTTTTTTGTTTTTTTTTCTTAAAATTTAACTTACGAAAAAAAAACAAAAAAATTGACAAAGTGGAAGCGATTAATTGTTCTGTTGCAAACGCAACAGTGCAACATAAGGTCTCATCAAATTGAATCGAGAGTAATCAGTTTGAGTCATTTGAATCGGTTAAATCCACACTCAGCACGCTCGAAAGTATGCTAAGATATCAGCAAACAAAATCAGATTAATTCATTTTGAATCATCGAAGAAGGCGCCCGAAGGTACACTCGGTTGTAACTGTCCATGACACTCAATACATTTCGAAGTGCTGATTGAAGAGAATTCAGCCAGATGACATCAACTCGTGCTAGAATTGCTGAACCAAAAAGGGAGCAATATTTGAATAGCGGATGAGATTTTGGTGGCAACGGCCTTTAAAATGAAGAATAAAAAGGTAACTGGCGGCTACCGAAAGGTATGCAGTTTTTACGGTGTGATCTATGAATCATCAGTAAAATTGTCTTGAATTAATACGGTTTTTAATTTGGAATATTGTATTTATTGAAACATGAATTGAGAAGAAAGTTAGTCAACCGAATGAAATAGTAGTTAAAGGTGAATGTTGTTCCTAATAAAGATCCCTGTGAATTGATTTTAATTTATCATTTATTTTCATGCTGTTAATATTCATTGGCTTGACGTTATCGGCGGTCTTCATTTTGAGTTTGGGACTTACTGGAATTTGCTGGATTGAGGATCATTCACCTGCTAAGTGACCAAAATAGGGATACAGTCCTGTGATTAATAACCTGCTGCATTGAAAGACATTCTACATGTTCTGAAACATTTCCTCTGAAAATATAAAAAACCGAAGCCGCTGTCCATTGGTGGCAGAATAAGATTTTGCTGTGTGTGAACATTACAGTACTCTTAGTTTTCACCAAAAACGGTTCCAATACAACTTTTGTTTGACGTTAAGTTGGGCTTGGATATAAGTTATCAAATTTGAGTTTGCACGAATATGTGTTATACATGGGCGGGCTGAAAAGTTTCCGACCTCAACGTGAAGCACTCGTCAATAATGTGCATCTTTTGACACTTACTCACCAAAAGTTCAGCCATTTTGGACGAGTAGTTTTTATTTGGCGGACGTTTGAGTGAGTCGCTATGAGTGTTTTTGTGAAGATGGACAAAATTGAGTATCGAGCTGTCATTAAATTTTTGTTTTTGAAAGATAATACACCTACGCAAATCAAAGATGAGTTGGACTCTGTGTATGGAGACTCTGCACCTTCATTTACTACGAAAGCAGTAATGTATGATATGCTAACGAACGTGAAGTTTTAGCCTAGAGAAATTAAATTCTGGGTTGGAACAGAGCCCATATTGTGGCAGAAGCTGATAAGCAATATCATTTCGTATGTATATGGCTATACCACGATGTGGAAAGAACAGAGGCGCTATGTTATATCCAGGTAGATTAAAATCGGAAATATCTGTATTAGAAAACACCTGGTTTTCACTAAGTGCAAGGATAGTTGGTTTCTGGTTAGAAATATGAGCAGACACAGAAGAGAATTTGCATCTCAAGCCGCGAATGTTACACAAATCAACGCGAAATTCCCGCTCCATTGAAATGGCCATACACAGAATACCAATACCGCCACGGGAAAGGATGCAAGTCGGGACCAGCAATAGATAAGCGAAAGCAACCCATACAGGTGTTATGCCCTTGTAGTAGGTGCCCCACTAGATCCGTGCCGAAATCCAGGTCACACAGATTTTTTTTTCGGTTCCTTATGTCTTTACAACGCGCCTCCTAGAAGATTTTAGAAAAATTCGACTTCTAAAATTATTCAAATCCAAGCGCGAATTATTTGTAAACAACGGTGTTGTAAGAAAAATACACTTTTTATTTTTTCGGATCGAAGTTCCTTTATTCACTATTCATTATTTACAACCTTTGTTGGTTACAGTGACTTCCTATAGTGAATGACGATATGGTCCGTCTCGATATTAGTGGCTAGAATGAAGTGCATGTCATAGTTTCCCTCATGCATTTTAGTGCGGTCCCTCATGGTTATTTCCTAACCATGTAATGTTTCATGTGATGTTTCCTAAGGAAGTGATAACGATGATGTCATCGAGTAATTGTCTATTGTCTTGAGGTTTCGGGATAAGAGGTGATAACGATGATGTCGTAATTTTCCATGCCGGCTGAATATTGCTATGGGTTTGGTGCGTGGGCATCTGGTGTATGGTGATGATGTCATTTTTGTCGGGTGTACCCGTTTGATTCCTTAACTCGCGTAATTCACCGCGTGTGTTTAAGCAGCTGTCGTATTCAAGCGGACTTGTATCCCTCTCTATACAATTCGAGTTTTTGTATACTTAGATCATTTTTGTTTATTTCACGTGCGTTCAGAATTGTTGTATTCCAGAATACTACCCTTTATTAAATTTAACACTGAATCTCCTTACACATCCTTAAAAACTTCCCTTAACATATATTACATTCTCACTTAATACATACCATTCATAAACATTCACAATATTGCCAGTTACAGCACATTTAATAACCTGCACCTTTTTATTCATTCAAAACATAGTAACTTTGATTTTCGTCCAAATTTTATTCATGTTAAAAGTCACAGAGACCTTGTTAAAAGTTGTTTTATTCATGTTATAATTTCCAGTAAGTTAGAACACAATGTTCTATAAGTATAGAGAAATTTATATTCTAAAGTCAGTTGAGGAAGAGAGTTGAGTCAGATCAGTTAGTTGACTTTGAGTTTAAGTTTGAGAAAAAGTAAAATTGAGTTCAGTCAAGTTAAATATATATTATAAATATAGAATAAAATATAGTAAAATATAAAAGAGTGAATAAATGAGTTTTGGAATTATAAGCTCTAATTGAAATTGAGTTCTAGAGTTTTTAATTGAGAAAAGGAAGTAAAGGATTAATAAAAGGTCCCCGCTCTTCCCTCATCAGAGGACGCACGGCGCCGGAAGTCAACAGTTGTATTTCTTCTACCTTACTTTGAGTTAGGATATACAGGAATATGTGAAGCCAGCCTTTGAAAAATTAACTGATGAAGATGTGTTAAAACGTTTGGGTAACAACATGCAAAATAACAATGAATGCTATAACAAACCACTTTGGGCAATTGTTCCAAAACACACTTTTGTTGACAAGGAAATTACAGAACTAGAGGTGCAAATGACGAATGACTCTTCTAAAAATATTAGAAATAATGGGTTCCACTATAGGATGGGCTGCCTACAATTACAGCAAAGATGAAGACGCAGAAAAATGCTAGAGATACGGCGACTAAAGAACCTCGTTTAGCAAAAAAACAGGACCAGCGAGAGGTCGAGGAATCGTACCAGCAGTCGGGTAACGTTCTATATGGTCGAGGGATAGCGGACTAATTACAGGTAATTGATAAAAGTAGACTAATGAAAAAATATTACATAGAAATTAAGAAAAAAAAAAAAACGTTAAACGCGTTTTTCTCAAAACAATTTTTTTTAATGGCCTACAGTTAACCTCCGGATTGGCTCAAACATTTTGAAAAAATGTTTGGTGGGTTTTCTTTATTAACATATTTTTCAACGCAATCTACCTCAAAAGAAAAAAAAACAACCGTGAAACGGTTAAAAAAAGTGTTTTTTTTTGTTGTTGCTTTAATTGTTTTATGTTTATCGATTTTTTTGGTGGTAGATTCCGATGTGAATAATCTTCCTCTTTAAGAAAACATTTTTTTTTAATTCAGACTTGCCAATCCTGAGACTGACTGCCCGCCATGCAGCAATATATTTTTCCAGGACTCAACTACAACGACATCTATTATACGTAAAAATGATCGAAATAAAAAAAAATTTCAATTGTTTAAGGGGACATCGATTTTTTTAATTGTTTCGTAGTAAATTATATTCCCAAAACAATTTGATTGAATATCAGTTTTTTTTTTTTGTAAGTTATGGGACAAAAACGAGACCCACCTTTTTAATCGTAAACTGAAGTCGTCCGGTAGTTCGAGGACAGGGTACCTTACATCAATATTGGGCGTCAATATATCCATACTATGGTAAGTAGGGTTACCAAAAGTACCACCAGATGTCGCATATGTGCCATGACTCCGAACAAATTCGAGGGTACGACTTTAGAAATCAAAAAAAAAAAAAAATATCGTTAATAAAATCTTTAATCGCCTTTCCTGAAAAATCATGTTTTTCAAACTCTTGGGCAAGATTTCTTTTTTTATTTTAGAGTAGATTTTGGTCATTGCAGCCCCTACTACAATCAAGATGATATATGCAAAAAAAAAATTGTATAGTACTTCAAATTGTGAAAAACCGTATTTTAAAATTCAAATGTCCGCCATTTTTTTTAAATTTCAACTTTCATGGATAACCCATACAGTTTATGCAAATTCTTCGATTATTGATTTTTGATAATTTGTGCAGGTGTTAGAGTGACCAACATTAAGATACATTTTTTTAGACGGTCTTATCACTGTAGTATTCCAGAATACTACCCTTATTAGCTTTAACACTGAATCTCATTACTTATCTAACGCATCCTTAAAACTTCCTCTTAACATATCTTACATTCTCACTTAATACATATCATTAATAAACATTCACAATATTCTATATCAACCCAGTTACGGCACATTTAATAACATGCCCCTTTTCATAACATGCACCTTTTTTCATTCAAAACATAGCTCTTTGATTTTCGTTCAAAGTTTATTCAAAATTTAAAAGTCACAGAGAGTAAAAGGAATACTTTGAAAAAATGGTTTTTGTTCAAATTATAATTTACAACCAATTAGAACAATAAGTAGCATAAGAAGAGAGAAAAATTTATTGTAAAGTTAGTTTGAGTTTGAGTTTTGAGAAATACACAGTGAGAGAGAAGTTAAGAAGTAGTTGAGATTGGGAAGTTGAGAAAAGTAAGTCGAGAAGAAACATAGACGAGAATAGAGAACAGAGTTGTAACAAGAGAGTCGAGAATAGAATACAGAGTTGTAAGAACGGAAGTTATTAGAAAAGAATAAACAGAAATTCGAAACAAGTAAATAAATAAAAGACTTTAATCTTCAAACAAATAAGAAAAGTACATTCTCATCGTGACTAAAAATAAAAGGTCCACGCTCTTCCCTCATCGGAGGAAGCACGGCGCCGGATCATAACATCACAAGGCGTCTCAACAATTATTCTTACTATATTTTTTAATAAACACTTTTTTTTGTACTTTAGAACATATTAAACAAGTGACAACAAGTTTCAGTTCTTTATTTATTTCCTTCTATGAGAAATAAATTCAAAAAAATGTCTTTTCTTTGAGACTCTCAGATGGGAAACACCCATTAAATGCTAAATAATTTGGTAAAAAAATTGTTAGACGATAAATAATAAAGGTTTTGAGAAAAACAATCTGAAAATGTATACTAAAAAAGCACTCGGTAATGTGTATTTGTACCTTAAAACTCAAAACAATTTGACCAATGCCCATGAATATTTTTTCTACTTTATTAATTAAAAACGTAAATCTGACGCATACCCAAAACACCTTTCTTATGGCACGGTTACTTCAACCGAGCCCCAAACCATTGCCAATCTTTTCGCTTCCTTCTTTAAATAAGTCTTCACGGACAACTCCTTTGAGCCTAACCCGTCTTACTTTAAAGTTTTGGTGGAATTCTTGCTTGGCCCCTTCGTCTCTCAACATGTCCAACAACAGCTAGTTGAAGAAAAATTAAACCTACTTAAAGACGAGTTCAGCCCCGGCCCCGATGGGCTCCCTGTTCTCCCTTTAAAAAAATGTTCCTCACAAGGTGAATTCCTACAAAATTGGAAATTATCACATATCACCCCTGTACACGAAAAGGAAATCAAACCCGATTTATATTACTATCGTCCCATCGCCAAACTTTCGCACATTCCGAAACTGTTCGGGGGAACTCTATATGGGGCGTTATGTTTTCGCTGCATATCCTTCATCTCTCCTAACCAGCGTGGTTTCCTCATCGGCAGGTCTACTACGACAAATTTAGCGGAATTCTCATCCCATACCTTCCTTGCCCTTGAGAACGGCAGCGAAGTCGGCGTAATCACCACCGATTTTTGCAAGGCCTTCGACAAAATCCCCAACAATCTCACCCTCTTTAAGCTATCCTCCCTTGGTTTCAAACCCTGACAGATTAAGTGGATTTCTTCCGATCCAAACGATCGAACCTACCATGTCAGATTTAGATCCAACCTTTCCAATCCTTTCCTCCCCAGTTTAGGGGAGGATTCCTCAGGGCAGCCAACTTGGTCCCCTCCTATTTATTTTTACCATTAACGACATAGACTCCAGTATCAAACACTTCCCCATCTGTCTCTACGCGGATGACATAAAACTCTTCAAGACGATATGTGGCGTTAACCATTAACGCCGCTGTTTGCCTTTTCCAGGTACGACACAAAGACGGCTACCTAGAGCACTAAAAACCCATAAAAAACAAGTATTATGGCAGTTCCATTTGAACGCCATCACTTACCTAGCAATTAAGCATACAAAACTTCCACCTAGAACACATAAACCCCGGAAAGCATTTACACACCTTTCAGTTATCTGCTTAAAATGTCTCCTAACCACCTAAGCCATATTTTCGCTAATTCAATAGCATTAGCACCAAGAGATATTTTCCCCAAGGATATGATTGCATGAAACGCATCATGTGCTTAAAAAGCAATTCGGTCGTAACACCAAACAACCGATATAAACCCAAATCATATCGGCGCCCATATCCCTTGTCGAATCCTATAGCACACAAGGAGGAGATGTTCTTCCTTTACTTCTTTGCTACGACCATATTGGTCGCCAAACCTATCGACAAGCAAATGGATTGGCACGAATAAGCATGCCCCTGAAATTCAATTCGGTTACGACACTACATAACCACCAAAAATCCTCGAACTTGTCCATGCACACAAATAAGAAAAGAATTTTTCCACACACGTGCATGGCAAGTCACATCCACAGAACCATCGGTCGATCCTTCGAACGACAAAGCATAGCATACCTCACCGCTGGCTCCTGAAGCAAATCGAATTCTCGTAAATGTAAATACACATACGAGAGTTCAACCCTCGCCAGACGCCACCGATATGTGCACAATCAGCGTAAATGCTGTACGCAGTTGCTGATCATGTAAACACACAGATATCCTTTTCTTGATGACTTGCTCAGCTGCGGATGCTGTTCTCGGTTGTTTATTCGATTGTATGTCCATGGCTCGCATGCTGGGCGACACACTGCATGAATAACGATTTTGTCATCGTGTGCGTGTTTCGCGCCCTTTGCTGCCACCAATGTGTGGAGAATCTTCCCCTACTGGTCGACGAGCAGAAATCGAAATTCAATTTTCTGATATCTCAATCTCAATTTAGATTCCGTGGAGGCAAGTCGTGCCCTCCACGTAAGCGGTTGAATCGAGTCGCAATTCAACCACGATTCGTATAACAATCAACGTAGCGCGCGCATCGCGGTCCTATTGAAGGAGTTGTGGGGGTTGGTGCCGATGTACGGCGCAGGCTCTCTATTACCCACCGACGATTTTTGCACAAAAAATTGCCTTCCCAAAAGCAACCGAACACCGAATAAAGAGACGAATAAAAGGCACTTAATTATTCCGATGTTAACGTTCCTTATTTGTCCTTGGTGATTTTTATATTGTACATCTGTTTTAACACTCAACATTAAGGAGCTCAATTTAAAGGGTGTTCGTATCATTAAGTTACTGATTAAATACGGTTGAAACGCTTTCCTTTTGTCCTAGGTGGTTTTTATATTGTACATTCGTTTTAACATCCGACGTTAAGGAGCTCAATTTAAATGGTGTTCGTATCATTAAGTTGCTGATTAAATATGGTTGAAACACTTTCCTAACCCGTCTATTTTAGGTTCCGCAAATATTTAAACCCGTCTCCGCTGCTATGTCGTTATAGCACTAATAATTCGCGCGGACTTCCCCTCGACTCGATTGCGCTTAGAACGGGCGGTGGTTGGGTATGGGCTGGTGGCAATTGCAAGAACGATGCGCGCTCGGTGGCGGTTGGATAATGATTAACTAATGAAATCAAAAATTCATTGCGTTTAAGTGAGCTCGCTGCCACTTACTAACAATTTTGGAAGAGTTGCTATGCCTGCATAAGGATTTAGTTCCAGCGAATCCTTGCCGCATAAGCTAAGTTGGATTCGTTGGTTGGGTGTACCGGGAAATTGGTTTTGGGAACGCGCGCAAGTGTAGGCATGGATTTTCGGGGGAAATTGGGATTGTTTGGGTGCAAGCAGGGGATATCGTTTAGATAGAATATTAACCGAAGTCATTTCGGGGAACTGTATGCGGCTTGGTATAGTTGTTAATGTTCCGTTGAGGATTTGGATATGCGTTTTGTTATGGCATATGAATTTCGGGGGAAATTAAGATTGCTTGGTCAAAAAGAGGAAATATGAATTAAGTGGAGAATTGACCGAAGCAATTTTGGGAAAATGAATGCGGGGATGATTAGAATATATTCTGTTGAATTATATTCTGTTGAAGGTTTTGGAATGTAGTTATTGCGGATTGGTTTTTGCATGTTTGCAGGTTAGGGTTGTGGGTTGGTTCTCCGTGTGATGTAGAGAACCCCCACAGAGTCGTCATGTTTCAATCCCGGCCGTGAGCGCATATTGTTCTTTCTATGAAGAATCAAGTTTCCTCCGCGGACATATACATTGTTAAGGTTGGTGCCTCAAACCAAATATAAGACAACATAACGAACCTTTTCTTCAGTTATAATATTTAAACCGTGTTAAGTTTAGTTCTTTAAATCAACATAACGAACCTTTTCTTCAGTTATAATATTTAAACCAACTATAACGAACTTTTTCTTCAGTTATAATATTTAAACCGTGTTAAGTTTAGTTCTTTAAATCAACTATAACGAACCTTTTCTTCTGTTGAACAATCCATACAGTGTCGAGTTTAGTTCATTAAGCCAAACTTTAACAAACCTTGTCTATCGTTATAAAAAGCAAACGCTGTTGAGTTCAAAACCTTAAACCAAACTATAACAAACCTTTTCATTTGTGGCAAAAAGCAAACAGTACCGAATTTCAATGTTTAAAATTTAAGTTATATCGGAACTGTATATCAAAACCAAGCTTACTATATAAATAAATAAAGACAAAAGAAAAGAAGGAGTTGAGTTTTAGTGTTCCAAAGTGACAGAACTGATGGGGATATGAGTAGAACCGGTGCCAAGGACGGCACACATACGTTATACCCCCATAGATACGCTCTCCGTTCGACTCCGCACTTCCCCAAACAGATCTCGACATCTTTTAAATTTGGTGCCAATTCAACTGCGTCGAACTAAATATCGTCAAATGTCACTCAATAACCTTCTCCTGTAACCCCTCTCCTTCTTCGTGGCGTTTCTATTTCGTACTTAACCAACACATATCACCTGTACAATCGACTCGTGACCTAGGCATCTTATCTATCACAGCTAAACTTTATACCACATATTGCCGATATAATCCTCAGGCCATCTCTGCCCATGATTTGTAAAAACGCTGGTTGAAATAATTCTCTAAGCTTTGCGTTACCTGATCGCTCTTCATAGCTTCTGTTTGTCCTCTTCTTGAATATGCTAGTCAGGTCTGGTCCTCTTATGATTCGCCCAACATTCACAGGATCGAAAGCATTCGCCGTCGGTACTTGCGTTTTGCCCTCCGAATATTTAACGTCTCCTTTTAATTAACCTTAACACTGTTGAAGAGGGTAGAGTTAATGCCGACTTCCTCTTTATCCACCGTATTCTTTCAGGATCGATCAACTGCCCAAGTCTGCTCGTCTCTATCATATTTTACACTAAACCGCGAAACCTGCGGAACCCTCGAGCCGGCTACTTGCCCGCCAATCACACTTTTTACAGCTATAATTAACCCATTTCGCGAATGTTACGGTGGGTAAACTCTTACCCCACATCTTTTCAGTTCAACCTGTTATATAATTAAACTTCAATTAATTATCCCTCCCCTTTTTGAATCGTTGACTTCTCGTCATTAACATCTCGTGTCTTTACGCACATACCCTTCATCCTTCCCATATCCTTCCCTTCCCTACAAAGTACGAATTGCCTATTCCCTTTACAATAGAATCTAATTTAAATAAACGTAAAACCAATTTAAAATCCCATTCACATTGCAATAGTCATCTTCTTTGTAGTAGCCATAGTCGCCCCTTATTAGCCATTAGCCATCTCGGCCGCTTCACATCCATGTAGAACAATCGGCATGATTATGGTCCTATAGACACGGAGCTTTACGTTACGTCATAGTAGTCTGGATTTCAGCAGTAGCTAGCGTTGCCGGAATGCAGTCTTTTGTTAATTTCCTTCGACATTTCGTTACTGGCCACCAGTGTCGTTCCCAGATATTTAAATTCTTTAACTTTTTGAAATCTCTTACCTGTGACGTTTATATGTGTTCCCTGAGCTCCACCTGCTCTCGCCATAATCATGTATTTTGTTTTGTCTTCATTTATTTCTAAGCCCACCTCTTCTGCCGCTTGCATGATGCTTTCACAGCTTTTACAAACAGTTTCTAGATTATGTCATCCGCATATGCGAGCACTTGTGTGACCCCGTTCAGGGATGATCCGGCCATGTTGTCGTCTTGTACCTTTCTGATGACATACTCGAGCACAAGGTTAAAAAGACTCGGTGATAGACCATCTCCCTACTTTAGTCCGTCTCGGATTTCAAATGATTCTGAGAGGTGGTTTCCTATTCTAACTCGCCCTTGGTTTTCGATCATGCAGATTTGAATGGAGGCGGCATATTTTTTCGGGACTCCCAGCTCAACTACAATATGGTAGAGTCTTTGCCTTGCGAGTGAGTCGTAGGGTTTTTTGAAGTCAACGAACAGTTGGTGAACCGTCTCTTCGTATTCCCATTTCTTTTCCAGCAGTTGTGTGGCGGTTCCGCCAAACCCCACTGTTACTTACCTGAAGGACCCCCATAACTTCGACCCAACCATATAAGTTTCGCTAATGCAATCGCATTAGCACCTTAAGTGCTTTACGCATCTAGGTTATCAAATTTATAATTTAAAAGTCCCTGTAAAAGAAAACTTACCTTTCATGCATCTCCTCGCTTATAATTTCCTGTAAGATTTCTTTTCTACCTTTTTAAAAATCCCAAAACCTATTCGGTACCTTCGGTTGCCAGGCAAATTCCAATTTCCCCACACCTGCACCGCAATCTCCACCCAGCATAAACATTTCCTACTATAAGGACATTAATGCTTTCAACGCATTACATGAAAATTCCAAAGTAGCCATAGTCGCCCCCTATTAGCCACTAGCCATCTCGGCCGCTTCCCCGAAATCACTACCGTGGAAGCGGAACGAAATAGGATGTGTGGCAAAAGACACGAGATGCTTCCTTCTTGTGTAAACGTGCGTTGAGTAGTGTAGACGGTTCGCTCCACACAATAAAATATTCAAATTAGATTCTGGCTGATTGATTTAAGTCGTGTGCGTGTGTGTTTCTGTCGGGCATTGTGAAAAGAAAATTGCAAAACGAAAATGGTAAAATCAAAACTGATTCAAACGAACCTTGTGAACATTGATTTAAAAGAAGTAATATAAAAAATAAAACAAAATAAAAACGAGAAAAGAAAATAGTGTTTAAATAGTGTCATTAACTTTTAGTTAAATTAGTTTTAATTAAAAAAGGTCTTTATCATAAGGTAATTTATAGAACAGAAGTACACAAATTTCAGGTGCTGGAAGCCTGCATAATAGATATTCCGTTGAGAAGTCAAAAGCACCTGTATGTGGTCTCCATTTATGCTCCTCAAGCTACCCAGTGTAAGCAATTTATCAATGAAATTGATATGCTATTTCGACACCTGAAATTAGACTCGGAAAACAACTATTTCCTAATAGCGGGTGATTTCAACGCCAAGCATAGTGCTTGGGGTAACTTAACCACGAACACAAGAGGCAATGCTTTATATGATTGGTGGCAAATGAATGCTATCGAGCGCAGATTAGAACTGTACGCCACAAGTACACCGTCTTATCCTAAAGGAAATTCATTTCTGGATTTACTTATGATAGACGATCGAATAAACTTGCCAGGCACAGATCTAACTACGCGAAACTGTCTTCGCACAATCGATTACGATAGCGATCACTACGGATTTGGAGCCATAATTGAAGTCCCAAATGAACAATATTCACTAGAGCAGTTCGACCAGATCCACTCTTTCAATTTTCGAAAAGCTCACTGGTCACGCTTTGATCGATTAATAAAAAAAGAACTTCGTAACAGTGCCATAGACCCACCGACTATTAGAAACCTCCATAACGACGAAATCGATCATTACTTAACAACCTTGGACGATATTATTACCAATGCAATGAATCGTTCCATACCGACGGTTATACTAATAAGTACAGGACATCAGCAATTGACGCTTTGTATAAGCAAAAGAGCATTATGCTCTCAAGGCTGAAAAGACTTTATAGACAGTTCAGCGACCCAAATAGTCAGGAAATAAGAACACTTAAGTCCCTAATCAAAAATCTCCAAAAATTGATCCGTGACAATTACCGTTCAAGAATAAATGAAGAGTGGAAGAACAAAATACAAGCCATTCAAGCTAGCGGATCGAATATGTTCTCACAAATCAATAAAACTTTTCGAAAGAAAGATCACAATGACATTCCATATTTGCGGGTCCCACGGACTCCTGAGAATTGTCAAGCAATGCTGAACTCAGGACTCAATCTGGAGCATATCAACTCCAACGAAGAAGTAATATTAGTCGAAGACCCGCAAGACAAAGTGAACTCAATTGGTGCATGTTTCGAGGCAGTATACAGAGTGAACGAATCCACTCACTCCAATACGATCCTCGAAAACAACGCATTCCAGACCTACAGCTCACTGAGAAATCAACTTTGTACCTGGAGGAACCAAAACCGTAGTTTTACCACATTCAGTGAAAATAACAGAGCGGACTCCCCCAGGAGTAACCAGAATATGAATATGTTTGTGAGTAAGGATGAACTTACGAACATCCTTAAGTCAATCAAAAGCACAGGATAGATAGCATCCCAAATGTAGTTTTAAAACATTTGCCTCCTGAAGCAGTAAAAATCTACACTACGCTATTCAACAACGTCTTAAATAAGGCATACTATCCAACCCACTGGAAAACTGCAATAGTCTACCCCATCCCTAAAAAGGGCAAAGACAGGACCAATCCAACCAATCTTCGCGCGATTAGTTTGCTGCCAAATATCAGCAAGGTTTTCGAGAATGTCATAAACAAAGCACTGATGAACTGGTGTGATGAAAATGAAATCATCCCCAACAACCAGTTTGGCTTTAAAGCGGTACATAGTACGGTGCATGCCGCGTCAAAGCTTGTTTCCGACATACAATGGAACAAGACAAAGCGCCAATGCACAGGTGCCTGCTTAGTTGACTTTGAAAAGGCTTTCGACACCGTGTGGTTAGAAGGACTTCTTCATAAGTTAGAAAACCTGAGAATGCCTCATTATCTATTGTACAACATTTACGAAATGATAACGGACAAGCAATTTGTGGTAAAATGCGGAGATATATTCTCAAGCAAGACCTTCAAAATTACAAACGGTTTACAACAAGGGGCGGTGAATTCTCCCATTCTGTTTAATATTTACACCAGTGATTTAGTGGGTAAGCTTAACAATGCCATTGCATACGCAGACGACATTGTGGTATACAGAACAGGAGAGAAAATAGATGTCATCAATAGACTTCTCCAGGACGACTTCAATAAAATAAAACGTTTTTGTAATGACTGGAAACTAAAAATTAATTTCCACAAAACCGAGACTATCCTTTTCAGAACACCGCTCTCCAGGGCCTCTCAGGACACAAAGCACAATTGGAAAAACTTCTCTATCGTAGGGAATAATAATCTCCCACTACAAGTGAAAACTGTAGTCAGATATCTCGGTATTTGGCTTGATCAGTATTTATACTTTGACAAGCATATAGCAGTCACTCTCTCTGCAGCAAGAAACGCATTTGTTGCCACAAAAAGTCTATTCCGAAGCAGCATTCTCAATCCAAAAGTTAAAATAATTTCATATTCGGCATTCATCCGACCAGTGTTGGTCTATGGCTGTCCAATATGGTACAATATATCCCCATTCTACATGGAAAAGATTCGCGTGTTCGAGAGACAGTGTTTGCGTTCCTGCCTCGGACTTAATAGAACACCAGAGTCACGATACCAGAAATTTTACCCTACTAAAACCCTGTATGATAAATCAGGACTAACTAGGATAGACAACTTCATTATAAAAATTATTCGTGGCCACATTGCATGGGCAATGTGCAGTGTAAATAATCTTATCGCGGGAGCATATTACCCGAACGATATGTATTTGGAGAGTACCCTCCAGAACGGGTTCATTCCCCCAGAGGCGTTCCTCTTCTTGGACGGAAAAGGTCTAATCCAAGATGAGGGTGGAATACCAATTATATACCACGCTTTCCGTGGTGCTAGGGATAAACGAATTGTCCACAATAGCGATATCTCTAATAGGCCAGACCGACTTCGATTCAGTATGGTGATCAGTGAAAGAGATAAATCAATAAAAGACCGAACCAACCCCAACTGGTTTTTTTTTTCTTAAAAAAAGACTTTGTGAATAAATGCGTCTGCAAACAAACAAACAAAACCAACTTCGTTAGTTCCCCATTCGTCAGTTTTAAGTTAATTTTAAGATAATCCTCGCAAGCTAAATTATGAAATAATTTGATGGAAGAAGATTAAACACTGAAAACGCAAATACTTTGACTTTTTAAAAAATTAAAAACTTTGCATTATACTAAAATTAAAGTGGAAACTCGGCCGAGTATTGCTGTGAGGGTGTACGACGTGAGATTGGCTGTTGTTCTGACGATATCTCGAACAAAGTGAAGTAAACCTCCTATTACCTGAATTTCTCACCTAAGTAATAGTTTGAATACAAATTTAAAAATTCATTGTATTTCTTCACATGTAGAAAGCAAAGCGCATGCCTTGGATAAAGCACTTCCACTGATAGAAGTATCCTGGAATACATAGTATGTATGTTATGTGACATTCAGATAACGCCATAGAATAGATAACACTGTCAGCATGACATTTTTGCCAAGTTGTAAAGAACAAATATGCTGCAGTCTGTTTTAATCAATTCTGTTAACATTAAGTCTAAAATGTCAGGTAATTAGATAAAGAAATTTTTCGCCAATGGAAAAGGACACGTATCCACCATTAAATAAAATGGTTGCTGAGGTAAACACATTGTGAGGCGTTAATCAGAAGTCTCATGTTTATGTTTTCAATTCCACAGAAGGAAGGAGCAATTTCAAAACAGACGGAAGTTGCCTTTTCTGATGGTTCGCAGGCAGCTAAGCAGATTTGTGATTCAGATAGTCATATCTTGCAGCAACCCAACACATGTAGAATTTTACAAAGGAAGTTAGAATTAAAAGTCGAAAAGGCTAAGCGACATTATAATCAATACCAAGAGCTGTGTGTAAGACCGAATTTGAATCATTTTCTAAAAAATCTTAACTTTAATTTGATTCACTCTTTCAAGGGGAAGAAATCGCAATCGTCCGTTCTTATACCAATAAATCGTTTACAAATTCCTGGGTTAGTGGAGAATCAACCTTTGGTGGATTACAAATCCGACAGGTAATATCTTTCCCCATTGAAAAATTACCATTTTGGAGTATAAATGTGTATTTCTTTTGAGTGTTTTATGTCCGGTTTCTTGAAATCGCTCGTGTGTAAAAGAAATTTGGTGGAACTCTTAAAAGTGATAAAACGCGGTGCTGGTGGAAGATGAAGAAAAAGGATAAGGAAAGGAAATACTAGTTGTCTTAAATACTTGAAGATTGAAATGGGAAGACACACAGTACACGGTCGTATAATTCAAATGAAGATCGAATCCATGTGTTTAACTTTTTCATGTAAAACTGAATTTTATTGACAAATGTTGTACAACAAAAGATACGTTTCTCTAGAGCCGGTAGCATTTCTAAGAGCCTTCTTCCTTTCAAGTCGTAGATAACAGGATTCGAAAAAATAGAAATCGCAGGCATTGAGATCGGGTGTAAAGGAGACTGAGTTACCACAGGAACGTTATTTTATATCCCAAAAAATTCATTGATGGAGATAGCTCTGTAACGCGATGACTGCCATTGTGCAACATTTGTACATTCCAAATACGGAACATAGCTTACGAACACTACTTCAATTCGGAAGTTCTGAATACTCATCTAGTAACGGCAGCGAATGTAAATTAGTACTGAGTTAAAGACATTCAACCTACCAGCCGTCCGAAGGTTAGCGACAGCATTACCTGTTCATATCCGGGATTGCCGGTCTCATTGCTTTCTTGATGTTCCACCCATTTCTCTCAGAGTAGGAGGACCTATAACTGAGACCGCATCCTGAGAAACTAAAGGGTGGTTAAATTTTAAGGGCCGATGTTGACACAAATTATTTAGGAAATTATTGTCATTTATTTTTATTATGATATTGGTATGGTTCAATAGGTATGGAAGAAAATATCGGCCTTTACCTTTACCGCATTGCTCGATTGTGTATCTTTCCATGGTTCAAATTGATTTAGTCTGAAATTGAGAAATGTCAAATGAAATGCAGAAAAAAACTTGACGTTTAGGTGTGGTTCACATTCAACATAGGCTTTAACCACCCTTTAGTATATAATTATTGGAGTTATTTTTGAACTGTTGCAAACTCTAGCATTTTGGAAATTACGTGGTGGAAAAGAATCTTGTTGCAAACGTTTCGGTAGAAAGATGTTTGGGGAAATATTTTTGTGAGCTGTATTCACTGGTGCTCCGAAAGGCGTTACCATTATTTTTAATTTTATCTTTAATATATTTTCTAGATTACAAATATAATGTTACATTTATAATAATCTCAGATAATTAGTAGCTTGTGCCTGACTTTTATGTATTGTGAATAGCTTTTTCATAGGCCAGGAAGAAAATTCAAAATTTGCTACGATTCCGTGCAAAATTTAAAATCGTTTGCCCTGATTTTTAATTTTACACTCGTCACGTAAACTTTGATGGCGAAAATTAATATAGGAACCGAAAATGGGGGTTTTCAAAAAAACATTTTAGCAAAGTGTATGGCGGTGTTATTATTATTATTATTTATTTTATTAACTATTGGCCTGTAGGAAACCGGAAGTTCATGACCTCACCGACTCGACTCCGCCATCGCTCCCTATCCTGTATACTCTCCTTTCACGTTCGACCATCCGATCCGATCTCCTCGAGGTCAAACCTAACATTGTCCTCCCATCCCCGTCGCGGGCGTCCGGCCGGTCTCTTTCCCGTTGGTCTACCGTCAAGAATTCTACACACGGTCCTATCGCGCCACGTGTCCGACCCATCTTAATTTTCGCGACTTGATTACTCTCACTATTGTATGTTTGCGATATAGCTCTTCCAATTCGTGGTTATGGAGTTTCCTCCATTGCCCTGCCTCCTCGTCATATTTAGCTCTAAAGATACCCCTCAAAACTTTATTCTCGAATACGCGGAATTTGTTTTCTTCCCGTTTTGTGAGATCCCATGTTTCGCATCCATGTAGAACAATCGGCATGATTATGGTTCTATAGACACGGAGCTTTACGTTACGTCATAGTAGTCTGGATTTCAACAGTTTACTGACTGCGTGCCAACTAGCGTTGCCGGAATGCAATCTTTTGTTAATTTCCTTCGACATTTCGTTACTGGCCGCCAGTATCGTTCCCAGATATTTAAATTCTTTAACTTTTTGAAATCTCTTACCTGTGACGTTTATATGTGTTCCCTGAGCTCCACCTACTCTCGCCATAATCATGTATTTTGTTTTGTCTTCATTTATTTCTAAGCCCACCTCTTCTGCCGCTTGCATGATGGTTTCACAGCTTTTACAAACAGTTTCTAGATTATGTCATCCGCATATGCGAGCACTTGTGTAACCCCGTTCAGGGATGATCCGGCCATGTTGTCGTCTTGTACCTTTCTGATGACATACTCGAGCACAAGGTTAAAAAGACACGGTGATAGACCATCTCCCTACTTTAGTCCGTCTCGGATTTCAAATGATTCTGAGAGGTGATTTCCTATTCTAACTCGCCCTTGGTTTTCGATCATGCAGATTTGAATGAAGGCGGCATATTTTTTCGGGACTCCCAGCTCAACTACAATATGGTAGAGTCTTTGCCTTGCGAGTGAGTCGTAGGGTTTTTTGAAGTCAACGAACAGTTGGTGAACCGTCTCTCCGTATTCCCATTTCTTTTCCAGCAGTTGTGTGGCGGTTCCGCCAAACCCCACTGTTACTTACCTGAAGAACCCCCATAACTTCGACCCAACCATATAAGTTTCGCTAATGCAATCGCATTAGCACCTTAAGTGCTTTACGCATCTAGGTTATCAAATTTATAATTTAAAAGTCCCTGTAAAAGAAAACTTACCTTTCATGCATCTCCTCGCTTAAAATTTCCTGTAAGATTTCTTTTCTACCTTTTTAGAAATCCCAAAACCTATTCGGTACCTTCGGTTGCCAGGCAAATTCCAATTTTCCCACACCTGCACCGCAATCTCCACCCAGCATAAACATTTCCTACTACAAGGACATTAATGCTTTCAACGAATTACATGAAAATTCCCGAAAGATTCTCTTCACACATCTAATGCCTCATTAGAATTCGCTGGAAAATAATTCGTTTGCATACATGTATTATAAGTAGGAAAACTATTCTGGCACCATTGTTTGCCAAGCAATTTTGTTCCTCATGTGCACCCTTATCTTCCCACATGCACGTATCTTGCAGACCCTTTGTGCAAGGGACAAAAGCAGCACGCGCATCTAGCGTCTAGTGCCATAAAACCGAATTTCTACGCATGTAAATATGCATAATATCCAACCAATGATTTGTGTTCCCACTAACAAACAATCTCCAATGCCTTTCTCTGCCGCAACGAATTTCCCTGCATATACAAATGCAAGCAAGGGATTCGTTTTGGCCACCGACCCAAGATACGATATACAATTCTCATTGTATAAAGTATTGTAATACATTAGCACCTTTTCCCAATGACTATTCGTATATTTACACAAGGGCATCACTCATCTAAGACTTTTATGATGCCCTCGTCTCATCTTTTCTCTTACCACATTTCTTCGAAGCATCGTCGGCTATTTATATAGACGCGATGCACTTCACAGACAACGATCTTCTCGATCCCTTTGTCCTTGCGGCCTACCTGCTTTGTTTTGTCATTGCCTTCGGGCATGGGTAAACAACACAGATCTGAACGATCGCACACATACCACGATGACCTCCATTACGAGATCTGATTTTCTATTCCACCAAGAGAGACTTTCCGTTTCTCTCGTGGTAAGTAAATACATATCCTTAGTGGAGAGGATATCTACCACCCCACCACAAACTCACCCCAAAAGGAAGGTTGTATCGCTGAGTTTTTTAACACCCACAGACCAGCACGGTCGTTTCCGCTCCAGCTCTCCGTCGCGCGGCGGAGAAGCGTAGGTAATTAAGTCGAGTGGAGTAAGCGTGCTTTCAATTAAAATAAGTTTACCGTCTTATATGTTGTTTCTGTGCGTCCTTTTATCCGTGTGTAATTATTTTGTTCCTTTAATCCAATTAAGTGCAATCGATTTACGGACTAATAAAAATTATAAAATTTTAAAGCTAACTTCGAACAACATACGTCGGTGTTCTATTTGTCCAGGTGATTACTTTCCGGGTGAACAGTTTTCTTTTAGTGTTTGGCGGAACATTTTTGAAGCTTTAGTGATAGAACTGGTGGAGACGAGGTAGAACTCCGTGTCGTGCGCCGGCACAATGACCCCGTACCCCACAGTTGTCTTATTGTGAACATTTGGTCGCTTGTGGATCGGTTCCTACGGAATCCACATTGGTAGTTTCCCAGTATCTCTTCTGCGTACGGTGTGATTCTCGCCAGAATGACATTTGTTAATATTTTGTATGCGGCTGGGAGCAATGATATTCCTCTGTAGTTTCCGCAGTCAGATCTGTCGCCTTTTTTGCATATGGGAACGACTATTGAGGTTTTCCATTTTTCCGGAATGACTTCCTTATCCCATATTGTTGGATGGGCTGGTCTTGTCTCGCAGAAAGGTGGGTCCTCGCCACCACAGATCTGCTCCGGCGAGCTCCTTTGCGCTAACCCCCCTTGACAGGTAATCCGCTGGGTTTGATGCAGTCGGTACATGATGCCACTGGCCTCTTGGCAGCCTTTCCAAAATGTACGACGTACGATTCGCGATGAATGTCTTCCACCGCCTGGGATGATCCGATAGCCATTGTAGAACTATAGTGGAATCGGTATATGCGAAGCATTGAACCTCGCTAAGTTGAAGCGCCCTCCTCACGAACGAAAACAGCCGAGCCAATAGATGGGCGCCACATAACTCGAGTCTTGGGAGGGACACCTGCTTAACTGGGGCTACCTTTGCCTTTGCCATGATGATACGCACCTGGGAAGCCCCGCCCTCCTCAAATCTGACGTAGAGGACCTTTCCATACGCCTTCTCGCTTGCGTCCGAAAATCCATGTAACTGAAAGGGCTTCGGATGTCCCAACCAACGTGGGATCTTCACCGACTCCAGCGCCGACAATCCCTCGAAGTACTCCTTGCACTCCCTCCGAATCTCTTCATCAAGGGGGTCATCCCAATCGACACCTCTAAGCCACAGTTTTTGCAATACCAGCTTGGCTGGCACCATCGCTGGAGCGGCCAAGCCTAATGGATCATATAGCCTGGAGACGTGTGACAGGACCTTCCTCTTCGCGAGCGATGATACCTCCGGAATCTTCTGCACCTTGTAGCTCAAATAGTCTGCCCCGGGGTGCCAATTTACTCCCAGTAACTTCGTTCCCTCGCTCGTGATGAACTGATACACTTCTTCAGAACCCGGTGAATCGGCGGACACCCAACCCAGTCCAGTAATTTGTGGCAATTTGATTTCCACTTGCGTAGCGGAAATCCGCCGCTCTTAAGAGCCTCCGTCAGTTGACCCACCAACCGGATTGCCTCCTCCACGGATTGCGCTCCAGATATACAATCATCCATGTAGAAGTCCTCTCTGATGATTCGCGCTGCCGCCGGACACGATTGTTCGATTTCCTCGGCAATCTGGACCAAACAACGCGTTGCCAAAAATGGAGCAGACGCCGTTCCGTATGTTACGGTTAGCAGCTTGAACGTTTGGTACTCCCCCTCTGGATTGTCTCGCCAAACAATTCTTTGGAAGTCGGTGTGACCAGGCTGGACTCGAATTTAGCGAAACATCTTGGCGATATCCGAGGCAAACGCTATGGGATGCTTGCGAAACCGGATCAAGATTGAGATGAGGTCCGACTGCAAGGATGGTCCAACAATCAAGTGATCGTTAAGAGAAGTTCCATTACTGGTGACCCTAGAAGCATCGAACACCACCCTGAGCTTGGTGGTTTCACTCTCGGCCTTAATTACTGCATGGTGGGGTAGATAGCAGCATTGGTTGTTTGGTAATTGTGAGTTTCCTTCGGTCACCCGCTGCATGTGACCCATGTTCTGGTATTCCCTCATAAATTCGGCATACTGATGGCCTAGCTCCGGGTTTCGCCTGAATCGCCTCTCCATGGACAGAAGCCTTTGGATGGCGGCTTCCCTGGAATGTCCCAATGGCGGCGGAAAATGTTTGAACGGCATCTCCACCTCGAAGCGTCCCTCTGCAGCACCAGTGCCGTTACCCGAACGCTTGTTTCCCCTATTCGGCCTTTCAGCAGCATCTCGATTTTTCCTCGGCTGACCTGTGGATTCGCCTCGCCTATGCCACTTATCTTCACCTTCGCCTGCGTGCGTCGCAAGCCCAACTGCTGAACGAATGATTCCCGGACTAAGGATGTGGTCGAACCGGAGTCCAGAAGCACCCGACAAGGGATCAACTGGTTTCTGTCGCCCACCACAGTTACGATTGCCGTAGGCAGCAGTGAATCCTGGGCTTGTACTGTCGCGCAAGATCCCTCTGATGGTCCAGCCTCTGGTGATAACATCGGAACGTCTACCGGCTGATGCAGCAGAGAGTTGTGCCGTCCGTTACACTCTCGACAGTTACCTCTCTCACATTTGTCAATGCTGTGGTCGGGGCTGAGGCAATTTCTGCATAGCTTGTGGCGGCGGACAAACTGATCTCGTTGTAGAGCTGAGAGATTCCTGAATGGACTGCATCGGAACAATGGATGCGGCTGTGCGCATCTGGGACACTTAGCCGTCCCCGGTGATGTGATTGCCGAGTACGTCTTCTTGGATGGACCAGCTGCTATACCTCTGTCCCGAACAAAGTGACCCTTTGAATTGCTCTTCGCTGTCGGAATGCTCTCTAGTTCGGTCAGCTCCTCGAATGTCGGCATCTCGTTCCTGCTGGTTCCTCGAGCCCATAGCTGCCTAGTTTCACTATCGAGCTTCTCGACTGTAGTGAACACCAACCAACAACCCCAGTGCTCCACTGGTAGCTCCAATGCTCGCAAAGCCAGAACCTGCTCGAAGAGGCCGTTGATAAATCTGCGGAACTCCGTAGCACCTGGTGTTTGGATAGCTGCAATCGTCATTAGTGATCGCAGATGTGCCTTCACGATGATCTTCCTTTTGTCATACCGCGAGACCAGTGCAGCCCAAGCCTCCAGATAGTTTGCCGCCGTGACCGAACATTGCGAACCAATGATAATGCGTCCGCTCTAAGGAAGTCCGGAGAAATTGGAATTTCTCTACTGCTGATAACTGGGGGTTGTCGTGGATGAGTGGTTTGTACAAATCCCGGAACGTTACCCACTGCTTGTAGTCCCCATCGAAGGTAGGCCCGTCGATATGCCTCAGCTTGTTCGGTCGGGTTGCCGTTCCAACGGTGGAATCTGTTGCTGTCAGGTCTGTTGAACGCGTAACCAATTCTTCCACCAAGCTGTTCATGAGCGTCTGGCTGGAATTTAGTGTGTCAAGCAACCTCTCCATTCCTGGTTGCTCCACTGTTAGCGTTGGAGTAGTTAACGGTCCCAGGGTGTCTCCTGAAGTATCCAATACGGTGGCGCCCGTGCTTGTTGACACGTTCAAACGCTGGATGAGTCTGCCTTGCAGCGAAAAGTATCGATCCTCGAAGGCTGCTCGCTCCTCGTTCTCCCTGCCGATGTCCAGGTCCGGATCGTTCTCCTCGATGCTTTCCTGGAGGCGCTCAAAGGATTTAAACGCGTCTTCCAGCTTGCTTAGTCTGCATGCGACTTCCTCTCTGGTCACTTCATTCGCCTTGGTCGCGAACTCCTCCAAACGCGTGAGGAATCCCTTAAGGACTCCTCGTCTTCGTTTGCTTGCCGGAACAGTCTGATCCGCCATTGCCTTGCTTGGGGAATCACTGGTAGCCATTGTGAGTTAGCTGCCTTCCTTTCGATGCTTATGGATCGAAATTGCCACTAGCTACTTGAATCCGATGCTTGTGGATCGGCTGTAGCTTACGCAACTGAGTGCGCTGTTGTTTGCTGCTGGCTGGTTAGGCTGCACGACCGCCTGTCTGCTTGGTCGCAGCGGGTGTGCTTCAATGCGTTGTATTTGAAACGCTTGGATCCCACGTTGCACAGCGTTGTGTTGTCCAGTCGGCAGCTGCTGTGTTTCCCTCGATGACTTGCTCCGGGTCGAAGGACCAATTTGTAAACTAGCTTTATTACTTTCGAAAATTTATTCTTGACCTTTAAATATAAAACAATGCAATCTGTTGATCTCTTTACAATGTTGATTTGCAGCGTTTGACTGCTTGACTTGTACTGGTCTCAACTCAAAAAAAAAAAAAAAAAATTGTGGCGAGAAGGCCGAATTTAGCGAGACAGGACATATGTGTCCTTCATCTTGTCTCTGACTTCTGGTCATCTTGCGATAACCAGAATCACCCACATCCGTGAGGATGTTGGGCTCGGTCTCGCGGCATCTGGAAAGAGAAGGAAAAGGGGGGGGGGGGTATCCAAGGATAGTGTGGACAGTGTTAGTCCAGGTGTTCTCTAACTACTTTTATAGAGGGATGGTGGGAAAGAAATCGTACAAGACCGGTAGGTCTTGGGTGCGGTAGTGAACGCAGATCACGTCTTTGGCGTCTGGTAATCTGCGCTTTGGTCGATGTGTGTGTTTGTGTTTGTGCCTTCTTGTACTGTGCGTTCGTGTGTGTGGTTCGTTAATAGTAGACCCTATGGGATGGGTCCAGGAATCCTCTATTATAGAGGGGAATGTTGTTGGGAAGGGTGCTTTCTTCAGTAGTGTACTGAAGAAGAAATTGTGGGGGTTTCTGGTCTCAACTCCACAACTGCCGCTGCTTATATTCGCCCTTTTGTCTCCTTTCTCTCGTTCGCATGTTGTCACGGGAACAAGGGGAGACAGAGTATAAATGTGCGATGCTCAGTCTGCCAGTCGGCCGTCGTGTGCTGCTCCGTCTCCAACAGCCTGAGAGAGCACTTCGAATATTATTCAGCAGGCGATTGGCATGCAAAGCTCAGCTCCGACTGCAACCTTGCCAGAGGTAGGTTTGATTGCATACCCCCGGGCGCGGAAAAGCGTCGGCGCCTTCGACTGGTCTCTTGTCTTTCATGTTGTTGATTGTTTGTTAGGCTGTCACTGCTGGTGATTGTCATGTTGATTGATCTGGATAATGCTGGTGATTGTTATGTTGCATTGCATTGCAACAGTGTAAATTAAACAAAAATAAAATCTGGGTAGAGCTTTACATATCTGCCACAGATGTATACGAGCGCAGTTTGATAACGACGTTGAATTTCCCGTGCAGTAACTTTAAATGCAACATTGGTCCACAGAACTGCCATCTATAAAGAGACTACTGTCAAAAGTTGAGCAATCTGCATCATTTAGTTACGACCTCAGGCAACTCACGTAAAAGGGAGGGAAACGATATTTGAGAACGTTCAAGAGTTAAAATACGAGGTCAGTGTGAATTTGCCCACGCAGTAACTTTAAATGCAACACTGCTCCCGTCAACTGCCATCTATAAATATACGACTGTCAAAGTTTGAGCATGCTGCGTCATTTAGAGTGTGTTTTACAGTCATTGAAAACAGACAATCTCGTGAATTTCAACGCAAATGGAAAAAAGTGAGTTTTGTGTGTTTTTTAAGCATAATCATGCAGAATCCATAAATACGAACAGCTACTCCATCCCGCATATTCTCCAGATTTAGCCCACTGCGATCATTTATTGTTTTAAAATCTAAGAGATTTGGGTCGGATGAAGAGGTCATCATAGAAACTAACGCCTATTGTGAAGGCCTTGGGGAACCCTATTATTTGGAAGGAATAAAACAATTGGAAAGAACGCTGGACTGAATGTATCGAGTTAAAAGGAGACCACTCGTATGTTGAGAAATAATATGCTTATTCACCGAAAAAAAAATCTTTTACTCAAAAGTCACTGGCTTATCAAACTGGCCTCGTATTATAATTTGAAGGGATCAATAGAATGACCGTATGGGAGGCAAATAAACAAAATTCTTGGAAGTTATATCACATATCTTAAAATGAACTGGGCCATGGGTACCTATAAGAGAGACAAAGGTCCGACATGCGTCGTTGATGTTATCGCTACATTGTTATCATTATTGTCGCTACGGCCGTTATCACTTATGAGACGATCAACTTATTTTTCTCGTCTTTTACGTCTTTGCCTTGGTCATTGTTAATTTCGTGGACATTCTTTACCATTCTTTGGGGTCAGCTGAATATGAGGGGTTTTCAACAGAAAGCATTCGGCTTTTATACCCATGATACTTTGAAAATTTTATATGGAACCAGTTAAAAAGCCAGTCTTATATTCGGTTAATATTAATACTTCGCAAAACTCTATAGATCGGAAAGGGAATTATTTATCTAAGAAATCAATTTAGAAGGATTTTACCATCTTTATACAATATCAACCGCCAACTCTAATACATACTAAAATATTTCTCGAGACCATATCGTGGAATCTATAGAGTGATGTGCAGGTCCGAAGGATCAGGTTTGGGACAATTCGATCATCATCATCATAGGCACTACAAATGGGATCCGGTCTTGGCCTTATTTAACAAATCTCTCCACCGGTCCCAATTTCGAACCGATGTCATCCAGTTTGACACTCCCAGGCTTTGGGCGTCCTGGTCTACGCCATCCTTCCATCACAGACAAGGTCTGGCACGTTGTCTCCTTCCATACATCCTCACACAAAGGACTTCGCGGGCAGGCTCCTCTTCGCTCATTCGAGCTTCATTTTTCTTACAACATTAGCTTCAAGGTAGATTGCGTACAATTCATGGTTGTAGCGTCTTCGGAATCGCCCTCCCGCACATACGGAGCCAACAATTCTCCTTAAGACCTTCCTCTCGAACGCGGCTGATGTAGTATTCCAGAATACTACCCCTATTAGCTTTAACACTGAATCTCCTTACATATCTAACATCTCATTTAATACATACCATAAATAAACCTACACAATATTATATCAAGCCAGTTCAGTTCAGTAGACTTTGAGTTTTAGTTTGATTTGTGAGTTAGAGATTGAATCAAGTTGAGATTGGAAGTTTGGAGAGTAAAGTTTTAGTTTGAATTGTGAGTTAAGAAGTTTTGAGTTGATATATAAGTGAAGTACCACCCCTAAGTTGATATAAATATATTGATATTGATAATATATGAGTTTTAATATCATCTAAAACCCTTTAAGAGCCGTTGAAATTAATAAAGGGTTTTTCTTGTTAATGGCGCCTCAGCCAGTTGTAACTGGACTTTCACCAAAGGAAGGTCCGCCCGGAACGTGGAGAATTCTTAGGAACCAGAGCGATCGACCTAATTGGTTTAATTATTGGCGGATGTGACTGCCTTCTATCAGCAGAGCGGAAAAGTTCTAAGAAGACTGTTGCGCGTACAGGACCCGCAAAAGAAGTAAAAGAAAAACAAAAGGTCCCCGCTCTTCCCTCAACCGAGGAAGCACGGCGGGACTATAACACTGGTGGCAGCGGTGGGATGCCGATGACGATGATGATGATGCCGATGATGAGGACACTCGAAGACTGGTGAGATCCTCGAAAACTAGTGTATCCCTAAATAAATCTGCCTGGCGATAACCAAAAAAATTTGTAAAAAAGTGAAAAAAAAAGAAAGAAGAACACACAACAATCAGAAACTCAAGACAAAGACTTCTATCAACATTACGTATGACAGCAATCAACATTTTGTAGAGTAAGAATTTTTTTTAATAGCGACTTTTCTGTCTCCTTTTTTTAGGAATATTTTCTAATTGGAAGCTCTCCTTTCCACAAGAGAAAAAAAATTTTTTTCGATAGAAATTTCTATCAATATTCTTTGAAAATTCTCATTTCAGTATTTCGACGACCTTTCCGTTTTTTCTTTCTCGCCGAAAATTTTCTTTTTCAGTTTTGGGTCCAAGCCATATCTTTTCCATATAACGGGTCAATTGAAAAGTCTCCGGCCTTCCATAGTAAAACACATTTTTTTGGCAAAATTCGTTTTTTTTATTCAACGTAATTTCCTTCGAGGGTGATACACTGATTATAGCGACCCTCCAACTTTTCGATACCTTTTTTGTAGTACGATTTGTCCTTTGCTTCAAAATAGGCCTCAGTTTCGGCGATCACCTCTTCATTCGACGAAAATTTCCTCCCAGCGAGCATTCTTTTGAGATCTGAGAACAGGAAATAGTCGCTCGGGGCCAGATCTGGAGAATACGGTGGATGCGGAAGCGATTCGAAGCCCAATTCATGGATTTTTGCCATCGTTTTCACTGACTTGTGACACGGTGCATTGTCTTGGTGAAGCAGCACTTTCTTTTTCTTCAAATGCGGTTGTTTTTCGGCGATTTCGTCCTTCAAACGGCCCAATAACGCTGTGTAATAGTCGCTGTTGATGGTCCTTCCTTTTTCAAGATAGTCAATGAAAATTATTCCGCGCGCATCCCAAAATACAGACGCCATAACCTTGCCAGCCGACTGTTGCGTTTTTCCACGCTTTGGGGCGGGTTCATCGTGTGCAGTCCACTCGGATGACTGTCGATTGGACTTCGGAGTGAAATGATGGAGCCATGTTTTATCCATTGTCATATATCGACGCAAAAACTCGGGTTTATTACGCTTGATCATCTCCAAACACTGCTCCGAATCATCAACTCGTCGTTGTTTTTGGTCAAAAGTGAGCTCGCGCAGCACCCACTTTGCACAGAGCTTTCTCATACCCAAATATTCGTGAATGATATGATGTACACGTTCAGTTGATATCTTTAGAGTGCCTGCTATTTCATTCAATTTCAATTTACGGTCATTCAAAATCATTTTGTGGATTTTTCTAATGTTTTCGTCGGTAACAACCTCTTTTGGGCGTCCACTGCGTTCACCGTCTTCGGTGCTCATTTCACCACGTCTAAACTTAGCATACCAATCCTTGATGGTTGATTTTCCTGCGGCGGCGTCTGGAAACTCGTCATCAAGCCAAGTTTTTGCGTCAACTGTATTTTTTCCCTTCAAAAAGCAATATTTTATCAACACGCGAAATTCCTTTTTATCCATTTTTTTCACAATAACAGAAGTTGCTTCACTCAAAATACTATAATTCACAAACTAATGATCCGACATCTGTCAAATTTATACACGCGTCTTTTGAAGGTTAGGGCTAACTAAAAATCATATGGATTTAATTCTAGTGCCGCCATCTATGTGTCAGGCCGGGGACTTTTCAATTGACCTGTTATATATTGAATGATAACATAAAGGCCATTTTTTTTCATAACAATATTTTAAGAATTGGTAACAAATTTTCGCCATACATCATTTCATATTTTCACTATTACGAGTCCTTACTATACGAGACAGGCGGCTAGGCAGGGGGAAGAACAAATCCATTCACAACAGATATACAATAAACCCCCTGAAATGGCCTTTCTGTCGGTATTTCTGATGTTTTCAGAATCGTCCCTACCTTGGACGGTAAACACTGCGACTTAGATAAATTTATTTCCGGGGGAGATGTTTTATTTAGATCAATGAATATATACGAAACATTTTTAGAGCTAGTCAAAATAGACTAGAGGGTCCTGCATACGATCTTATTAGTCGCTAAATGGGAAGATTTAAAAGAAAACCTAGAATCGGAATATAAAGAGGAGCAATCTCGGTCGACGGCTCACAATGAGTTGATTTCTCTGAAACAACACTTCAGAGAAACCGTTCGGGAATACGGAAAGAGAGTTGCGAATGCTCTGAGGACTCTGAACTCTGCCACGTGTGAAATAACAGCAGACGCGGTGGTTAGGGAATTCTTGATGGAAGAAAACTCAAAATTGGCCGTGCAAATATTTGAGGATGGACTAAAGAATGAACAGCTGAAAATACTAGCTAAAGTCCATGGGGGAAATAGTTTAAAACAGTCGATTGCCCATGTAGTAGCGCATGCTGCTCGAATGGATAACTCTCCCAGGTCATATCAATATAATGAAAATCCTAGATTTAATCGAATAGTCTGCCAAACCTGTGGTAAGCCAGGGCATACACAGGACACATGTTATCGAAACATGCAGTCCACTTTTCCGAATAGACAACCCATAAAAAGAGAATACAACATTTTATGCAATTTCTGTGGACGGAATAATCACACAGATAACGATTGTAGACACAAGTTATCTAGGAATGGATCGTCTTTAACAAATTACCAACAAGGTACAACAACGCATAACCCATTCCGAAATAATCCTACAAACTCTGAAAATCGTTTTGGTGAAAGTTCTAGGACCACCAATAGACAAAACGATAGACAAAATGTTCACTTTTCTCGGGTACAAGAGTCGGAAAACGAGGCCTGACGCCAACCAAAATTTATGGAAGACAGACAAAATTTTTCTATTTACAGCATTAGATCTTTGGAAATAGATAACGACAAATTTAACGAAGCTCCTAGCCAAATTTACCGTGAGCCCGCATATTCCCATAAAGCTATACATATAAACGAAGATAAACCAAACCCTCATATATTGACTCCGATTCAGACCACAATTCTGGAATATAATTCAGCAACAAAGACTGAAAACTCAGCAGTATTAAAGACTGAAAATTCGGAATTTTCAGAAATTATACAAACAGAAATTCCTAATAGTTCGGCTATCCCAATTGACAACCCCGACACTTCAGCAACAAAGACTGAAAATTCAGCAGTGTTAAAGACTGAAGATCCAAAAGTTGCAATTAAGATCGAAACCCAAGTCAGTTCAGCAGCTAACACTGATGAACAAATCTTTTCAGCAGCAAAGACTGAAGGATTGAATGTTTCTACAGCAAATAAAACTGAAGAAATAGTTCAAACAGCAAATAGGACTGGGAACCAAGATGTTCTAACAGCTAATAAGTCTGAAGAACTATACGAATCAGTAAATGAGACTGAGAAACTAAACGATCCATCAGCAGTGAGTAAGACTGAAAAGGTAAACGTTCCGACAGCAGTTAAAGCTATGAAAAATGACGACATTAAGCCGAAAACAGTAAATATTTTGAACAACGAAACTGAACACAAACACTTACTCAAACACGAAACAATAAAAAATGAAAATAATAATTTAACGAAAATAGGTATTGAAAAGAAAAACTATATAAATACATTACAAATTTTTTTTAACAACAATAAAAATTTATTCGAACACAAAATACAAAAAAATAAAAAGTTACACCGTCATTTAAATTATTTAAGATCATTTTTCATGAAGATTTTTGGTAATAATCATCTTTATTCACTCATCATAGTAATAGGCCCAATAAAGTTTTGGAAAATTTTCCATAAATTTAAGGAAAAGATACACACATAACAAATGGCCTTTGTTTTATTATTCAATATATATGAAATCATCTAACAATTGTAGGAATTGACGAAAACGAAACAAACAAAAAAAAAAGTTAAAGAGGGGGAATAACGAAAGAAAATTTTAGAGGTAATATATATTGGAAATTTTGGAAGTAATATATATTCGAACGGAAAAGGAAAGAAAGAAAATCTTAGAGGTAATATATATAATGGGAAGTTTGGAACTACTATATATATTCGAACGGAAATGAGAATTTTGAAACAATAATATTAAAATTATATAATTAATATAATAAGTAATAATAATTTTTGGATAAGAAAAGAAAAGGTTCCAAGGAGAAATATTTAAATTTAGTTAGTTAATATGTAATGTAAATAGACTATTTTGACTATTTTTCTAGTGTTAAGAACTTTTTGATTATTGTAAAAATTTAGTTAATATATAATGTAAATAGACTATTTTTCTAGTATTAAGAACTTATTGATTATTGTAACCTTTGATAAAGATTAATTTTGAAAACCATTGTAATGTAATTGAACGAAAATCCAAGTCTTTCTTAATCTAATATATAGTTACTAGAAAATTATTCTCTTCAAGGATAATTTTCTTTCTCGAAGAAGGGTGGGATGTAGTATTCCAGAATACTACCCCTATTAGCTTTAACACAGAATCTCCTTACATATCTAACATCTCATTTAATACATACCATAAATAAACCTACACAATATTATATCAAGTCAGTTCAGTTCAGTAGACTTTGAGTTTTAGTTTGAGTTGTGAGTTAGCGATTGAATCAAGTTGAGATTGGAAGTTTGGAGAGTAAAGTTTTAGTTTGAATTATGAGTTAAGAAGTTTTGAGTTGATATATAAGTGAAGTACCACCCCTAAGTTGATATTGATAATATATGAGTTTTAATATTATCTAAAACCCTCTAAGAGCCGTTGAAATTAATAAAGGGTTTTTCTTGTTAATGGCGCCTCAGCCAGTTGTAACTGGACTTTCACCAAAGGAAGGTCCGCCCGGGACGTGGAGAATTCTTAGGAACCAGAGCGAGTGACCTAATTGGTTTAACTATTTGCGGATGTGACTGCCTTCTATCAGCAGAGTGGAAAAGTTCTAAGAAGACTGTTGCGCGTACAGGACCCCCAAAAGAAGTAAAAGAAAAACAAAAGGTCCCCGCTCTTCCCTCAACCGAGGAAGCACGGCGGGACTATAACACTAAGAGTTCAGAGTGCCTTTTATTGAGCACTCAGGTCTCGGATCCATACATGAGTACTGGTAAGACCATGGTCTTGTACAGTAGTAGCATGACATTTGTTAGTATTTTGCATGTGGTTGGGAGCAATGATATTCCTCTGTAATTGTCGTCAGATCTGTCACCTTTTTTGAAAATGGGGACGACTATTGAGGTTTTCCATTCTTCCGGAATGACTTCCTTATCCCATATTGTTTTAATCAGTTGGAGGATATTTCGAGCGGTTGCCTCTCCTCCATGCTTCACAAGCTCTGCCGGTATACAGTCGACTCCGGGAGCCTTGTTGTTTTTCAATCGGTTTATTGCGTCTACCATACAACTTCGTTGATATATGGTTCTGGGATCTAAGGCTCGGTTGTATGTACGTCTGGTGCGTTTATTTGTGGTTGATGGGTGCGCACATTGAGCAGGTTTTCAAAGTACTGCTTCCATCTTGTCACGATAATGTTTGTTTCTGTCACCAGACAGCCGTTTGTGTCTCGGATTATTTTAGCTCTCCCTCGATAGCCATTTCTAATTGAATTTATGCCGGAATACATAATTCTGATATTCTTTGCTCTGGCATTTTCTAGGATTCTTTCGATCCTAGTCTTCTCTCATTCGCGTTTTTTTGCGTTTGAAAAGTCTTGTTGCCTCTTTCCGAATTGTCGCGTGTCTTTCTGCGTGGACTTCATCATATCTTTCTAAGTGGATCACTCTTAGGCGTTTACGTTGTTCGATGTTTGCCCTGCGCTCATCGTCAAACCAAGGTTTGGACTTAATTGTTTTCTTAAATCCTAATACATTTTGGGCTGTTTGTTTGATTGTGTCTCTGATCGATGCCCATTTAGTGTCCACACTATTAGCTTCCCCTTCCTCACTGCTCCCATTCTCTAGGATACTAAATCTATTCTTTAGTTCCTCTTGATATTCAGCCCTTTTGCGTAGGTCTTTTAGTTTATCAATGTCGAACTTTTTGCTCGTCTTCCGTGATTGCCCATGTGGGTTTGCTGTGAGCCGACTTCTAATTTTGCGCATCCTTAGAAGGTGATCAGAGTCGCAATCTGTTCCTCTATATATATCTATGAGAAAGTGGTCTATTTGTTACGCGTTACGCCGTCAGGTGATATCCATGTGGCTTTATGGATTTGCTTGTGCTTGAACATCGTGCTATTCATTACCATATCTTTTGACGCTGCCAACGTGATAACTCGAATTCCATTATCATTTTAAAAATCGTGTAGGCTCTCTTTACCTATAGTTTGTTGGAAGATGCCTTCCTTTCCAATTTTCGCACTCAGGCCCCCGAGGAGGATTTTAACATCGAATGATGAGATCCCATCGAATACTTCCTCTAGAGTCTCGTAGAATGTGTCATTCGTTTCTTCGTTCGTAAATTCTGTTGAGGCGTGTAGACATTCGGTCATTAATAAATTGCACATCTTCTAAATGGGGCGTGCTTCTTGCTTATGATGAAGCCAGTTCCGAGGTTATGTGTATCGTACCTTCACACGCCAGTGCAAACCCGTTGGTTTCGATCGCTTTATGTGGGAGTCGGACTTTATGAAGCGCGACGATGTTCATTTTATATTGTTACGCGTTTTTTACGACTGTCTGTATCGCGAACATTCCACGTCCCGACGCGTATATCCCGCTTTTTGCGTTTTCCCTACGTTTTCTTCTTGCTAGTGTCGGTTCATCACATCTACGCCAAGCGGGTTTTTCGTGGGATTGTTTTTTGTTTATTCATTTTTGATCCCACGAGTCTTGGGGTTTCAAATAGTCCACCACATCAGAGCCCCTCTTTGATATGGTAAGGCCTGCTTACTGCTCTGATTCTGTGGGATTAAGTGGCTCTTCCCGTTGGTGATTTCGGTGGACATATGAAACTCATTGGTTAGTGGAACATAAACTTTTTATTTCAATTGTTTTCATAACTTAACTGGTGTTCAGGATGCACGTTTGGTTACATTTAATGTTTACAATTCAGGATATATACTTAACTCTGGATAAACTTAACTGATGTACACAATGCACGTTTGGATTACAATTAAAGTTAATATTTGAAAATATGTACAAGTCCAATTACTTAACTCGTGGATAAACTTAGCTGATGTTCACAATGCACGTTTAGATTACATTTAAAGTTAATATTTGAAATACTTCAAAAGGCCGCACGCGTCCGACTCCCAACGGGGGATGAAATTTCGAATCTCCAATTTTGATTGCCCGATCTAGATTTTGCGTGCGCTCACACCAAAGGTTGATACTCGACTCGTTGTGAGAGAAAAATGGATTTCCTCCCTCGGCCAGCGACCAATGGGAGAAGATTTCCGACACACTGGTCCTAGTGAGGGTGCGACCACACGCGCTATGATCATCTCGGCCGCTCATGTTGTGTGTCCATGAGTACGCGAACCGCAGACATACACGCGACAAAGGCAAACCGAGAGAAGTGCCTGCCTGGGCAAGACATCATTCAGACAGGAATTTTGATGTTAATATGATCGGCAAACGCGTACAGCATCTATGCCGATCGTGCACACATCGATGGTGGCTCAAAGGGTCGAACTCTCGTGTGTATATTTACACTATAGAGAATTCGGTTTCTTTGGCGGCCAGTCGTGAGCTACGATATGCCCGTCGGTCGGACGACCGGCCGACGTGCATGCAGATTACCCAAGGAATACGCCATGCACGTGTGTGGCAGAAATCATTGGGAGATATGAGCACTGACATGCTTTGGGTTTGATTTCGGTTACTTGGTGCCGCAGCCGAATTCTTTTTCGGGAACATGATGCGACGCATGCAACCACGCCCTTGGGAGAAATGTCTGAGGGTGCTAATGTAATAGCATTAGCGAATCACGATGGTTTAATGTGCCCTGAGGAGGAATTTTGGCGTAATTGAAAAAAGGTAAGTAGTGGCGTTTAGTGGAACCGCAACAATCCGACGCGGTGTCAGAGAGGCGCCGTTATATTACAGCCGGTATACCCCCTGGCTGCAAACCATCCAATGGGTACGATGACGTGTAACACCATGGATTAGGGGTGGTAGATTGTTGTATGTTACTCCTCGCTAGCTTGTGACCCTACTGGAAGCGTATGTTTCCGTCAGCATAGCCTGAGTTATTCATTGTAGTTTAAGCTCCCGCACCGCGTCAAGGTTTCTTACAAGCGGGGGCGTCAAAGGGGAACCCCAAAGTAAATACACTGTCGATGAACGGCACTTGTATCGACGAAGCCAAGGAACTACGAATTTTCGGCACTCGAATTAATTCGACTCTTAATTAAAACGACCATATTTTTGAAGCTGCGAAAAGTGCAGCCAAATGCATGGGTTCCTTAAGAGATGCAAAAATACTTCATTTCATCCAACCTGACCACTAATTGCAAGGCGTATATATCTCCCAAAACGGAGTTCAACTCCCATATTTGGTCAGGCGCATCCGAAACTGCACTACACGTGCTCGATAGAATGCAAACACGAGCAGTGAGATTTATTGGGGACCCAGCTGTAAACCGATCAATTCCGTGGTTAGAACATATGCGCAACGTATCATACCTATCTCTTTTTAATAGGTACTATCACGGTCGTTGCTTAACTGAACTTGCCCAATTTGTTCCGTCTCCTCAGACATTTTCTCGCGATACCCGTCAAACTGAGAATGCCCATCAATTCACTTGAAAGTCAACTTCAAGCGCATAAATAAATACGAGGGTGCTCTGAAAAGTCTCACTCAAACGACTGTCAAATAAAAACTACGCATCCAAAGTGGCTGAAATTTTGGTGACTAACTGCCAAAACATGCACAACTACATTATTGACGAGTGCGACTATCTTCACGTTGAGGTTGGAAACTTTTCAGTCAACCCATGTATACCATGGGGACTCATTCTTTAGCCGAACCACACGAATGTGGAATACCCTACCTGATCATGTGTTTCCTCATCGTTGTAAGGTTCAGGCATTTAAGACCAATGTACATCAATACTTCCTTTCCTTGTCCACTTACTTTCCTTCCGCTCGCACTGTACTCTGACATTTAAGGGTATTAGAAAATGCCCTTTTGTGGACTTGTTTACGTAACAAAAAAAAAAAAAAAAAAAAACATTACGACAATATTTATATATACTACTATATATTTTATATATACTACTATTCAGTACCTGGTTGACTTTCAAACAGAAATCCTGTCTCACAGTTTTGCTCGTGCTATTTATCTTAATCAACCGTTATTTTCACAATAATTTTCACAATTTAATTATCATTATCTTGTTTTCTTTGCTTCGTTTTCCGCATACAAAAATTTGAACAAGTGTTATAACCGTTAAGTTATGGCCCCTGGGCCACGTGTGTTAAACAAAATTAAGCGCAAACGGTTGCGCTACGACCCCGTTATTGGAGGCCAAACTCCTCCCGATAAACTATCAAAAGTGAACAATAAAGTTCTAGAAAAATCTAAAATGTGTTCGAACACTAACTTTTTTCAACCACTTCAAAGTCTGATGGAAGACTCTCCTGAAATGGATCCAACCAATGACGAACAGCGCGCAGAACTTCCTAAAGAAACCGTTCCCCCAATTGTGGTATTAAAAACAACTAGTGAGTGATATTTTGAGCAACATTAAGATAGACAAATCTTCATCATCATCGGCACTACAACCGGGAACTGGTCATGGCCTTATTCAGCAAGTCCTGAGGGTTTTTTCCATAATGAATTATTTTTTCTGGACAAGGTCATTAGTCTTGCGCCAGAGGCTCCACGATGGGGAATCGAACCCCGGTCTCCCGGGTGACAGGCGGGTATACTAACCACTATACTATCGAGGAGAAGATAGACAAATACTTAATCAAAAACATTTCGTTTGGGCAAAAAATATGTGCCCCAACAATGGACATATACAATAAAATCAGAACCGAACTCTTACGGTTAAAATGTGAGTTTTTCACCCACTCGCGTAAGGAAAATCGTCCATTAAAGGTAGTGTTATCCGGACTAGACTTAATTAGCAACGATGTAGTGAAAAATGAACTAATTGCACTCGGGATAAAGTGCCTAGATGTTAAAACCATCACATTAAATCCGTCAACAAAAGCCCTGTACAAACACTACTTGTACATCGTCTATATTCATCAGACGAGAAAATAATCGTGTGCGTGCCGCGTGTGTTTGACCCGCGCAGATATAAAAATAAAGAATTAATAAGTTCATACGAAAATGTTTAATAGTTTACGTGAAAACAAATCAATCCCACAAAACAAAAGGACAAACAATAAACAATAAATTTAAATTTCATTAACAGTTTGATTAGCTATGCAATAGTCTCGTTGAGAAAAATAATAATATATCGCATACCTCCGAGATCCCCATTTTTTTCTTTCACTTGATTAAACATAATCAAGCAAAAACGATAAATTGGTTTCAGTGACATTATAAAGTGCGCTGCTTCACAGCAATAATAACAGTCAAAACAAAGTAACAGAACGAAAAGTGAATCAAAAGTAATCGAAAATAAACAAAAATAAAAACAAACAAATAAATTGAAGAATAAAAAAAAAAAAGTGCATAACAAAATCCCTTCAGTGAGGTGCGACAAAGAAACAATCAATTAAAATATATCACCTCGCAAGCGTGAAAATTGAAACAGACAATATATTGCTCATTAAGCAAGTGGTTATTAAGGCAGCGTTTGGTGCGAGCGCAGAGTCACTGACTTCTACTCGACGATAGCCAAGTTCGAGTCGTCCTACGGAAGAAATCGAGTTCGTGCTTCGTATTGCGGGTCGCCTTTGTTTTTTTTAAATGAAAACAAATTGGAAAGAACCAGTATGAATACGGAGGACAACAAAAACGCGACAACACACAAAAGAAAAGGTACACAGAAAACCTCCATTGTGACGCGAAGTAAAACCGCGAAATTAACAATGGAGAAAAAAGGCCAGCAAATGGAGGAGGACAGAGACCGCCCCTCCCCCTACAATTTTAATATGTATGGGGCAAACAATTCGTTCGCTTCTCTTGCATCCTCAGAGTCTGAGGATGAAGAAGAGGAAATTACTGAATTGGAGGCGAAACTTGCGATGGCAAGAGCCCGTCTAGAAGAGAGACGCCGAAAGAAAAAAATAGCGGCACTCGAAAAAGACACCGAACAACAACAAAAGCCGAAGCCAAAAGTCGGCCAACAGCAACAGGAACAGCAACAGCAACAGCAACAGCAACATCAACATCAACAGCAACAATCAACACAAAATCGACCACAGCAAGCAACACAACAGCGGCAAAGCAACAATCACAACCAAAAAATAAAGATGCCACCGATCAACACCATAGATATTGAGTGTAAGGAATTGGTAAGTCTTTGTAAGCTAGCGATAGGAAAAAATTTTGTAATTAAAAGACTGGCTGGTACCAGGCATGCCATTCAAACCTATGCGGTGGCAGACCACGAAAAAATTAAAGAGGTCTTAAAAAGGGCCACCGCGGAATTCTACTCGTTCACGCCGAAGCAAACAAGGAGGGTAACGGTTCTATTAAAGGGTGTCGACCCTGAGGTGGAACCGGAGGCTCTGCTCGAGATGCTTCAAAAGTTGAGGCACGACGATCTCGAGTTTATCTCCGTAAAACCGTTCACTACAACCAAGGCAAGAAGGGAAAACCGCAAGCTACCCTTCTTTTTGGTTCAACTAACGCCCAGCAGCAGAATTGGTGGTCTAAGAAAGATTACAGTCTTGGATCATCAAAGTGTCAGATGGGACAAGTTAAAAAAAGGCAGAGACATCCTGCAATGTGTCCGCTGCCAAAGGTTTGGTCACGCGGCGGCGAACTGTGAAATGCAACACCGTTGCGTAAAATGCGGAAAAGACCATAAGGCAGAAGAATGCCCTCTGGGAAAAGAAAGGGTAGAAGACAAAGCCCTTCTAAAGTGCGCAGTGTGCCGGAATGAGGGACACCCCGCTAATTATCGAGGATGTCCTAAATTCCGAGAAATAATGGCAAGAAGTGTGACCCGGCAATAAAACACAGAGCCAGCTCGTACTACAACAATGCCCGTAACATCGCAGCGGTCGTACGCACAAGTTGCGTCGGGTGGGAGACCATCACACCAGGCTACAACATTGGTAGCCACAAATACTCCCACACAGACTGAAACAACATCGCCAGCAGACGTGGTCACGGTTCTGCTTAATCTGCAGAGACAGAAGACACAGCTGCAAAACCAAATAAACGAGATCTACTCGTACTTGCCCAATCTAAACAAAAAGTCAATATAAACCCTCTAACCACAACATCAATAAAAGCTCTTGTCGTGAATGTAAATTCACTAATAAGAACTGAGAGAAGAGCCAATCTTTTCAACCTGTTGCAAGTTGAACGGCCGGATGTACTTCTGGCGGGGGAAACAAAGTTAAACCAGAGACACAAGATATGGCATAAAAACTACGATATTATACGAAGAGACCGACCTAACTCCTCTCAAGGGGGTGGGGGTGTCGCAATCTTTATTAGAAAAGGGATCCCTCATAAAGTTATATATGGTGGAGAAGTGCGCAGGTTCCGGGTGCTGGAAGCCTGTATCGTACGCATGTAGTGCTCTGAAAAGCCTTACCACATTTTTTCCTCCATTTCCACATCCAAATCCCAGCTATTTTACTACAAAACTCAAAATCCGATCAAAACCCGAAAAAACCCAAACATAAACCAAAATTCGCAATAAACGAATCAAACATTCGTTTATCGCTTATTAGCTGCTTCCACGGCATAATTAAATCCAAAATCTTAAATTAAAATCAAATTCCCAATAAACGAATCTAATATTCGTTTATTGTTCTATATTCGCCCCACGGCATCATCTAAATTCAAAAACCAGAGATACGTTATCTCAATTTGGTAAAATTCCATTGAGTTAAACAAACAAAAAATCAAAAGCAGATACATTCACACATCTGCGTAATGGTTTCGTAAGAATTCAAGAAATTGATTTCTTATCTTGTGTAAACACAACATCTCGCTCGAAATATCCAAAAGATCGAGATTGTTGCACGAAAATGTGTATCTTTGAGATACAACTTTTCGATTCCTTTTCCTTTATAAAGGAATGGTTTCGTGATCTCCGGGCGACAGTATCTAGATCCTCCTGCCACAGAGCAGTTATTTTACAAATAAAATCAATAAAACTAAATCCAAAATAAATAAAACTGCTTTCATTACTTTTGAAATTTTGTGCTGGCACCCAACGTTGGATGATTCTTTTTATATACATATATATATATATATATACCAGGACGACTCCAAAGAAATCGGTACAGGAACCAGTACTGAGGTTGCAGGGTATAAGGACACTATCCCCTAGGTTACGTCCCATGAACAATCAGGACGTTGCTCTTCCCTCTGGGTCAGAGGAAGCACGGCAACGAACCCTTGCTGAAGTGTGTTGTTCCAGGAGCAATCAAATAAAGAGATCCAACGTCCTTTTCAGGACAAGAAAACGCGCTTCCTGAGGAACAACCCCCACAACGGCAAAACAAAAAAATGGTGGCAGCGGTTTGGGATCCCAACATCCCCTACCAATAAAATAAAAAATATATGAGCAGTGGATCGGACTGATTCATTCATCCCCTACAAAGAAGACTGCGGCAGTGGAGCGCACTTGAGGTGTTAGAAATACAGCACAAGGCATGGTATAAACAAAAGCAGTGGTATCTAGACGGAGATCATGAATGGGATAACCATCCCCTATGCGAAGGAAATACGAGTAATAATCATCCCTTAATCAACACAGTCGGTAGATAGAAGGTGACGTTCATCATCAGCAGTTGCACAATGATTTCAGCAACATCCTTTTCAATAAAACAAGGAACGAGCGTGTTAGTGACTGGATGCTAACATTTAGTTGGAGCGAGGCAATAGTGGCCTTCAACAACTTCAACAACTACATCATCAGGGAGGAAGCGTAAAACATTCCCTAACAAGCGGAGGAGCTCACAAAACCAGAGTACTCAAATCATTGAGATATACGTCAACACACACACAATTACATGCCCATATCACAGCATCACAACAGTACGAGCAGTCGATACTGCTGTAGTAGTCAACAACATCAGCAACAAAACATATTTCACCAATAACATCAGTAACGTGAGCAAGTATTTCCAACATCATCAATAATAAGTTCCGAAATAAGCCAAGATCAGCAACCACAGCGATGTCTTCAGCAGGCCAGCAAAGCAATGGTCAATTACCCCTCAACGAAGCCTGCAACGGTAGCGGACAACCCAACAAAAGGAAGATCACAGGTATTTATATCCATTTTTTTTTGGTTTTAACAAATTTGCAAGGAGACAAATAGAGCCCCTAACATAAATTGAAAATTCTCTTAAAGGGACAAAGAGAGTCCTACAATATGAAATAACATTTTTAAAATCTTTCAAAATTTATTTTTAAATTCATCAAAAGGGAAAATTCTAGAATATACTTTAAGGGGATACAAACACCCCATAAAATAAAAATTTAAATTTCTATATATATATACAATATATACATATACATATATACATATATTTTAAGAATTTGTATCACATGCTTTTTAATAATTACTCAGGGATAATTTTCCATATTCTCGGGCAGAGACTGCACAATTTTCACGCGCTCACCCTTATCTGTCGCTAGTCTTTTTTCGTTTTATCTTTTTAGATTCGAAATTCCTTAGAAACTCTTTCCCATATCCATCTATTAGGATCTTTTCCACTTGCAGGCTCGTTTCACTTTGGGCTCGATAACAGTCTCCTCTCTTTTTACCCTTGGCTTCCTTCAAAGAATCTCTTTTGCTAATCTGTCCTTTACAGGATCCTTCGATATTAGGATTGTTTTTCGCAGTGTCGGTAAAAATCTTCTCTTACCTTTAGTATTATCGAAATTTTCTGTAGATATATCGATGTGTTTGGGTTTGAAGTCATTTTTGCTCTTTTTTCTTTAGGATCGCTTCAGTTGAGTTCGAAAAATTCTCTTCTTACTCTTCGCCCTTTGTTACACTTGTATTTGGTAGGATGAATTTTCCGAAGGAATATTTCGCCCAAAATAATACGCGAATCGAATATTTGAAGCGCGCGAAAATTAATACCCAATTATAAAAACGCGAAACTAATAACAATGAATATCACAATCGGGTTGAAAGATATTTTGGATTTCGTGCCGGTGTTTAACGGTAACCCGGACGAATTAGATGATTTTATTTCTTGCGGGGATATTATTTTCTCACAGGTTCAGGACTACAGTCAAAATGTATTTTATCTAAGCGTGATAAAAACCAGACTACAAGGGCCAGCATACGACCACATCCGGTACAAGGTCATTTCAACCTGGAATGATCTTGCTTCGGAATTGAAGGAAGAATTTAAAATTCTCACCTGTAGGTCAGCGGCGCAAAACAGTCTGGTGACTGCCAAGCAAGATAGCAAGGAAGATGTGAAGGAGTTTGGAAACAGACTCGCACACCTCCTGCATCTGCTGGACAAAGCCACGTTTGAAAGCACTGTTGATCCTGTGGTGCGAACATATCTCCTCGAAGAAAATAAAAAGCTCGCCTTGCATACTTTTGAAGATGGTCTTAGGGATTCCCATTTAAAACTCTTAGTGAAAGCACGAGGTACCCCAAGTCTTAGAGCAGCAATAAATTACGCTCTCGAGCAGGCCCCACGACTAGGCGATAGAAACCTTCTTAATTTATCTTATAATTCCAAATATAGCCAACCAGCAATTTGCCAATCGTGCAATAGGTCTGGTCATACTTCTGCAACATGTCGTCGAAAAGAAAATGTTTCTAATCCTATCCCCCAAATTAAGGCGGAGTTTGAACACCTCCAATGCACATATTGCAACAAATTTAATCATTCCCAAGCAGAATGTAGGAGACTGTCCCATTTCAGAAGTCAAAACGACTCTCCATCAAATAAAAATGATTTGAGAACTCAGCCCACTTCTACCGCAAACGTTCGGAGAAGTGGAGTAATTAACAAAACGAGTAGGGTACAGCAATCACAAATTTATATAGGAACATTAAACAGCCAAAGATCTAAACAATCGTTATTAGAAGCTAATGATATAAACAGGAAGGTAGAAAATGCCTCACCTTACAAGGTGTCGTCTACGGATGAAATTGGCATTAGAGATAATAGGGACAAAAATCAGAGGCAGGACGATCTAGAGGCCCCCCAAATAGAGGAGGTATTGGCCAAAGATCGCATCCAACAGTCAACATTTGAATCCGTTTGTCTACGGGCCGGATCTGATGATTCGACAAAGACTCCTGACCATACTATCCTAACACCTCCATCTACTTTTATATTCTTAAATGCTCCGACTTCTAACAACAACACGTACAAGCTCATAGAGCACAAACAGAAAATTCCGGCAAAATGTAAGCTTGAGGAGCAAGAACTCCCAGCAGATTGTAAGCCCGAGAAACAAGAAATTTCAGCAAAGAGTAAGCCTGCGGAACAAAGAGTCCCAGCAGAACTTAAGCCTGAAAAGCCGCAAGAACTCCCAGCATCCAATAAGCCTGAGGAACAAAGATTCCCAGCTAAGAGTAAGACTGTGGAACAAGAAGTCACAGCAGAATATAAGCCTGTAAAGAACAGCTGTATCAAAATATTCCTTTTAAATTACTTGTTTGTCCGCATCGTTTCCCTCGTTTTTCAAACTTCAAAATGGATTCTGCAAATGAAACTTAAAAATAAACAAATAATCAAAACCCCGTTTACAAATAAAACAAACGTTGATCTTTCAAAATTGATTACGACTCCTCCATCCTTTAAAACGCTCTTTCTAGATGGTTTTATTGCCCAAATTTTGAACTATGTCACACAACCCAACCCTAAGAAAACATGGAAAATTTTTCACAAATTTAAAGAGAAACTTGAAGTGAAACAAATGGATTATTCCTTTTCAAATATATGTATACATGTATGAATATAAAAATAAAACACAAATTCTCAGATGTAAAAAATGAAAAAATAAAAAATAAAATAAAATTATATGTAAATTAAATAGAAAATATACAATTAATAATTTTTAATTGCCCTCTTAACAAATTATTGTACAAAAACAAAATAGTAACATATACATATTAACACAAATAAATAAAATAAAAAAAAACCAACTTTGTTTTGGAAAATGTATGTATCTAAAAGAAAATAGTCTATAATAAACAAGAAAATCTGTAAATAATACAACTGTATTAACAATTCGGGAGATAATAAGTAAAATATAACACAAATAAATCTTTAAATAGTTTATATTATGAAGAGAATCTCCCCAAATTCATATTATTAACACACAAATGATGAAACAAATATTAACTCCCTCAATAAAATAATTTTGTAAATATTATACAATATTTTAATTAATTGCCATTAACTTAAAATTTAAATAAATGAACAAAACTATTTAATTAATAAATGATCTTAATTTGTAAATAAAAAACATATATAATTCTAAGTATAAAAAAAAATTTAACTAAACACAACAAAATCTTTGAAATAAACAATTTTAAATAGAAATATAATAATTTCAAATAACTATGTAACATTCTTCAATTAACCAAATTACATCTATCCTAAGAAAAATAAGGAACTAACATTTTTTAGTTAACTCAAAACAAACTTAAAAATTTAGAATTAAACCTTTCTTTATAATACATGGAAAAAAAACATAAATATGGTCCTCAAAATGAAACAGAAATATATTCTGGAGATAATGTAAATCCTTATATAATACAAAAGCTGTAATACAATACATTATTACGACTTACCTAATGTTTATCCGTATATATTATCACGAATTGAATTTAACATTTTATTTAAAATAACCTTGGTTTATAAAAATAATTCACATTTATTATTAAATATATTGAAAAAACAAAAGAACAATGTAAATAACATTATTAATATATGGAACTTAAAAATGTACTTATATACACGATACGAAAAATTGTGAATTTAAGCCTTTAGTTTAACACATAATCTTAGACTTTATAAAAACATAACAAAACATTGAAGAACACTCTACCGTAAGCTACAGAATTAACACAAAATTTTGAATAATACTTAAAAACAAGAACAAACATTTAAAAAAGTAGCAAGCAATTGTAACTACAATGAAAATTTAAAGTAACCATTATAATTGGAAATCCAAATTATGTAACGAATCATGATGACATCGCCCTTCATCTTTTATCGCGTCACTCCTACAAAATTAATCTCTTACAGATTAATTTTTTTTCAAGGAGGCGAGGATGTAGTGCTCTGAAAAGCCCTACCACATTTTTTCCTCCATTTCCACATCCAAATCCCAGCTATTTTACTACAAAACTCAAAATCCGATCAAAACCCGAAAAAACCCAAACATAAACCAAAATTCGCAATAAACGAATCAAACATTCGTTTATCGCTTATTAGCTGCTTCCACGGCATAATTAAATCCAAAATCTTAAATTAAAATCAAATTCCCAATAAACGAATCTAATATTCGTTTATTGTTCTATATTCGCCCCACGGCATCATCTAAATTCAAAAACCAGAGATACGTTATCTCAATTTGGTAAAATTCCATTGAGTTAAACAAACAAAAACTCAAAAGCAGATACATTTACACATCTGCGTAATGGTTTCGTAAGAAATCAAGAAATTGATTTCTTATCTTGAATAAACACTGAGCATCTCACTCAGGATTCCAAAATCGGGATTTTTGTAGGAAATTGTGTATTTTCGAGATACAAATTTCGATTTGTTTCTCTTTATAAGGGTGATGAATTTCAGATTCGAGGATCAGTCTCAATTGGCGTTCTATGTGTAAGGACGCCAGAAAATGAATTTACAAATAAAATTAAAATTTAATAAAATTAAAAGTATTTATTATTGCGCTTGGCCGATTCCCAGGACTATATTCGATCGGTAGCTGCTCTTCCCTCAAGGTTTGAGGAAGCATGGCGGCACCGCAACGGGTCCCCTCAGGAGCTATCTTAAAGAGATCCCTCGTCCTTTTCAGGACCAGACACGCTCCCTGAGAGAAGGACCGCACTACACGCATACCCCTTCAGCAAGGAAGGGGTTTGTATGCGATTGCGGTCTACGCACCTGAGGAGCACCAACATAACCTATTTATAGCAGAGCTCGAGACTCTCTTCCGATGCTTACAATTGCACCTGGGCAAAAATTACTTTATTCTAGGGGGAGATATGAACGCCAAGCATAGAAATTGGGGAAATTATATATCTAATGCCAGAGGAAATCAGTTGGCTGGCTGGTTAGATCAGTTTCATATTGAATATAGAACTGACCTGCTAGCTACCGAATATCCATCGTTCCCTAGAGGTAGATCGTTCTTAGATATCTTGCTAATCGACTCACGACTGAGATTACTTAACACCAATAGACGAAACACAAACTGTTTACGGACAATTGAATACGATAGTGACCACTGTGCATTCACGGCAGTAATAGAGCTTCCGAACGAGCTCGCAGATCTGGAGGAATTCGTGATCCCGCAACCCTATAACTACGGGGCAATGCGATGGCCGCGGTTCACCAGATCATTAACAAAAGAACTTCGTTCGATTGACTTTAATCTGCCAGTAAACAGAAACCTGACTAATGTCGAAATCGACAAATACATTCAACAAATGGACGAAACCGTAAAACGAACAATGGACAAAACAATTCCCAAAACAACAGTTACAGATCACACTAACATGTACAGAAACGCAACAATAAACGCACTCCACAGGCAAAAGAGCAGACTGCTATCGAAATTAAAACAATTACACAGACAGTTTACAGACAGACAAGACCAGGAGATTATATCACTGAAATCCCGATTAAAAAACCTCCAACAATTACTTAAAGCTAATTATAGATTAGCAACAAATTTGTATTGGAACAACCGAATTCGAGCTATAAAAACTAATAACCCGAATATGTTCCCACAAATAAATAAAATATTCAGGAGAAATAATCAAAATGAGATTCAGTGTCTCCAAATCCCACGTACTCAGGTAAACAAGCAGCTGCTAACCAACATTGGCATAGATGCAGAGAACGCTATCCTCAATGGTGAGCTCTTCGTGATCGAAGATCCTTTGGAAAAGGTGAACGCTTTGGGAGCTGTCTTTCAGGAAATGTACAAGGTGAATGAAAGCATTCACCGAAATCACGACCTGGAGGACAGAATTCTACTCAATCACCTGCACCTCCGGAATGAAATTTCACTTTGGCAAGCGGAGAATCCGGGTTTTACCGAATTCAGTGAAGATAATCTGTCAATTGACATTAATGCCAATGGTGTAGTGGCTAATAGCCTTCTAATAACAAGGGAAGGAATCCAGAGTATCTTCGACTCATTAAGAAGCAAAAAGTCAGTGGGAATAGATGGAGTACCTAACATCGTACTCAAGAACCTGCCCCCAATGGCAATAGATATATACATGGTCCTGTTTAACAACGCGTTGAATAGTGCATATTATCCCGCGCGTTGGAAAACGGCTATCATTCAGCCCATCCCAAAAAAGGGCAAAGACTGTACAAACCCAATGAACATGCGTTCGATAAGTTGACTCCCAAGCATCAGTAAAGTATTTGAAAAAATCTTTAACAAAGCTCTGCTAAAATGGGTAGACGACAATAGCATTATTCCAAATAACCAGTTTGGCTTTAGGGCGGGTCATGAAACCACACATGCCGCAGCTAAACTGGTCTCCGACATACAATGGAATAAATGTAGGAACCAATGCACAGGTGCCTGTCTGATCGACTTGGAAAAAGCCTTTGATACCGTCTGGATCGAAGGGTTGTATTACAAACTGGTCAGACATGGCATACATAAGCCTTTACTATATGTACTTTACGATATGTTAAAGGACAGGAGGTTCGTGGTCAAAAGTGGTAATGTGACCTCTAATAAAACGTATAATATCAAGAATGGCTTGCAACAGGGTGCGGTACTCTCTCCGATTCTTTTTAACATTTATATTAGCGACTTATTAGAAGCACTTCCGCAGGCTATTGCGTACGCAGACGATCTCATAATTTACAGAACAGCTCCGAAAGTTGAGATTATAAATAGGTTAATACAGCGAGACTTCAACAACGTGCAGCGCTATTGCAATGACTGGAAACTTAAGATCAACTTCCAGAAATGTGAAGCCATCCTATTCAGAACTCCATTATATAAAGCCACGTACGACACAAGGAAAAACTGGCGAAAGCTAGTTATCGTGGGACCGCATGGAGATAAACTGGAAACCAAGAGTTTAGTTAAATACCTGGGCATCTGGCTAGATCAATATCTGTATTTCAACAGACATGTGGAGGCTGCTTTGCTCAAAGCGAGGAAAACTTTTGCTATGACAAGGAGGCTATTTCACAGTAGCCAACTTGACAGCAAGGTAAAAGTCATATGCTACATGACGCTAATCAGGCCAATGCTCATATATGGTTGCCCAGTATGGTTCAACATAGGTCCAAATTTGATGGAAAAGATTCGGGTGTTCGAAAGAAAGTGTCTCAGAAGTTGTCTCAGATTATATCGGACACCGGAATCGGACTATAAAAAGTATTACTCAAATGAGACTTTATATAATGAAGCGTACATAAATAGGGTGGATAATTTTATGATTAAATTAATCAGAGGGCATATTGCGAGAGCAATAAGCTCGTCCAATGACCTAATTTTCGAGGCCTATTATCCAAACACCTTGTACTATGAGAGCGTGCGTCGCAACGGCTTTGTTCCACCAGAGGCGTTCCTTGACTTGGATATGAAAGGGCTTATACAGGATAGATCCGGAATTCCGCTGATCTATCATGTAAGTAGATCATCTGTAGACGGGCGATTGTGCTACGACCGGGAAGTAGCGCGCACCGAAGAAGAGCTCCTGCGCTTCAGTAGGGCTATCTCCCACAGAGACCGGGACGATAGTATTAGACAGCGTCAACAGTTCTGGTGGTTGAATGGCATATAGAGACCTGGGTACCAAAGTCGGTATAGAATCATAGTATCATCAGCTAGCTTACATAGACTTAGCTTTTCTAGAATTAGGGTAGTATAAGATTTAAGTTAAGTTAGGTTAAGTGCTTTTACATAAAAAAAAAAAAAAAAAAAAAAAAAAAAAAAAAAAAAAAAAAAAAAATAAAAAAAAAAAAATATTAGGTAAGTTAAGTAAGTTAAATTTTAAGAAAAAAAAACAAAAAAATTGACAAACTTTTTCAAATTTTTCTTTGTATTTCAACTAATTATCAGTACTGCCACAAAGTTCTGTCGCCGAAAGGCAAATTATACAAATGTTAAGTAATGTTTAGCTTAGAGCGTCTGCGAAGGACCAGTAAGTTATTATATAAGATAATTAAGCTAGAATTTAAGCATTTTTTGTCTAGCCTTTAATTTAGAAATTAAGAATATAAAAAGAAAAATAAAAAATGTTTTAAAAATGAAAAATGAATCGTCTATATTCAACGCGGTACTGTTAAATTAAACGAACTAAAACGGAACTACTCAACCTTGTTCAAAACTATCGTTCGCTGGGACTTTAAAAAACATAATCCAGGTAAGGCACACAATGTCACAATTGCCAGCTCTACGGTCACGGCTCGATGCATTGTCATATAAATAGCTTCTGTGCAATATGTTCGGGAAACCATAAAACATCCGACTACAAAACGAATGAGGTCATGAAGTGTGCAAATTGTAGTGGGCCACATAAATCCACCGATCCAGAATGCATAAGCCGAAAGCAGTACATAGACATTCGCCGCAAATTATCCCCACGCGGACGTGGTACAGGAAATACAACCTTCCTACAGCCTCCGAGTGACAAACAGCAGCCAGTGCCCGACCGATTATCCATTGATAATTTTCCTCCACTACCCCGATCTGTTCGTCAACCTTCACTTCCTTCATCCACCTGGGCTTCTGGCCTCCATCAAACCCAGCAACCTTCCAACAGTGATACGACACACACGAAGAAAAATCCGTCAGAAACTTTAACTAATGATAACCTGTTCTCATTTAGCGAGATAAACTCTCTTCTTAATGAAGTTGTAACCAAGCTTAGTGCTTGTCAAACTAAAGCTGACCAATTTAACGTCATTACTTCATTAGCTATTAAGTACATATACTCGGAAAAAACATGTTAAGAAACTCTCTAAACATCATAACTTGGAATGCGAGAAGCATCAAAAACAAAAAGCATGAATTTTTTAGTTTCTTGATAAATTTTAATATTAACATTGCACTTGTTTCAGAAACCTGGCTCAAACAAGACATTTCTTTCTCACATCAAAATTACATTTGTTATCGCCTAGACAGGGTACATGCTAGTGGTGGAGGTGTCGCCATTGTTGTGAAAAAATGTATAGAACGTTCCTTGCGTCCTTCATTGCGCCTTAAGTTAATTGAGGAAATTAGTATAGAGGTAACATTAAGTGACAATTCCAAGGTGAGTCTTTTTTCGGTCTATTTCCCTGGGGGAAATAGAAACCTAGAGAAATCTACTTACTTTAAGCGGGATCTGCAAAAATTGTATAGAGTCAACACTCGAAACAAGGTCATTATTGGTGGTGATCTAAACTGCAGACATCAGTCGTGGAATTGTCTTAGGGCAAACAGCTGGGGTAACATTTTACTAGATGTTGCTGAATCCAGCCCAAGTTTTTCCATACTTTATCCACTTCTCCCCACCTATATCCCAGCGAGTGCTAACAAGAACCCCTCAACTCTTGATCTATATATCACTAATATTCCAAATTACTGCACAGTACCATTAACTCTAAATGCGTTAAGTTCAGACCACCTTCCGATCAGCCTCACAGTGAATCATACAGTAGTTGTAAATCATACCAGTTTATACCACAACTATTCCGCCGCCAACTGGAATTGTTATAAATCATATATAAACACGAACTTGGTTCTAGGTGATACCAGCCTAAATTCTATAACCTGCAGGGAGCACATTGATATCGTATGCAACAATTTTGTTTCTGTTATCAATAGAGCGGCCGATCTTGCGATACCTGAATGTTCCACTGCTCCAGTTGATAAGGCACCGCTTCCTAAAAATATCTTACATCTGATTAGGCTACGAAACTCTGAAAGAAGAAAATGGCTGCGTTATAGAATCGATTGTTTTCTAGTTAATGTTAAAGTCTTAAATAATATCATTAAAAACGAAATCTCAACATATAGGAACAAGTGTTGGAATAAACACCTTTCCTCTCTTGACAAAGCAAGCAAACCGTTCTGGAAAATATCAAAAATTATGAAAAAGAGAGGGTCAAGTATTCCTCCGTTTAAAGTTCACGACAAGTTGTTTATTTCTTCAGTGGAGAAATCGAACCTACTTGCTAACACGTTTAGTAAAAACCACTCCATATCTATGCATCTAAGCGACGCGTATACTGAAGCTGAAGTTGCTAACACTTTCCATGTACTTTCTCAAACACCAGCTGAAAGTACTTACGCAACTAATATCAGCAAAGTTAAAGAATTGATAAAAAAATCGAAATCTAAAAAGGCTGCGGGTCTCGATAATATTAACAACAAATTAATCAAAGCACTTCCACCTGCTGCAAGTAACTATTTAACGTTCATTTTCAACGCTTGTCTTAAGAATTGTTATTTTCCGGACTGTTGGAAAACAGCAAAAGTAATGCCTATCCCGAAACCCGGCAAACCGAAGAACAGCCCCGAAAGCTACAGACCTATTAGTCTACTTAGCTGTCTAAGTAAGCTCTTAGAAAAAATAATTAAGGAAAAGATTGATCGTTTTGTGGAAGACAATAACATCTTACCAAACTTTCAGTTCGGTTTCCGTAGTGGTCACAGCACAATCCACCAAGTCTTGCGCATTAAAAACCACATAACTGGTAAATTCATCGACAAGGAGTCAACGGGACTGGTTCTTCTAGACATCGAAAAAGCCTTTGATACGGTATGGCGCGATGCCTTGATTTATAAGCTACTGAAGCTTAAGCTGCCAATGCCGCTTATCAAAATTATCCAGAGCTTTCTTCGTTCGAGAAAATATGTTGTGAGTATAGGAACCGACATATCCTCTACTCACCAAATCCACTATGGTGTACCCCAAGGCCCGGTCCTTGGTCCCATATTATTCACATTGTCTGTCGCAGATTTACCATGTCTAGGTGAAAACATTCAGATAGCTATGTTTGCCGATGATACGGCCATTTTCTCTTCGGGTGCCTTATTCACTAATGTCTACAACTCTTTGCAAGCAGCTCTTGACCAACTAGCAGTATATTACAGGAAATGGAAAATAAAAATAAATGGTAATAAAATACAAGCTGTCTGGTTTTCGAGATGTAGGAAACACTGCTACCTACCAAATGGCACTAAACTCAGTATGTGTGCAGTTGATATTGATTGGTCCGAAGACTGTAGATATCTAGGTATTATTCAAGATAAAAAACTCATCTTTGAAAAACGCATCACTACCACCATTGACAAAATAAACAAAGTCGTAAGAGTTATGTATCCATTAGTGTGTAGAAAATCAAAGCTTAGCATCGAAAATAAAATTATAATATTTAAAACCATTTTTTAAGCTATACTCCTGTACGGTGTAATTGTCCTCGCACACACAAAATAAAATTGCAAAGGTGTCAAAATAAAATATTGAAAATGTTGCTGAATTTGCCATGGCATTATTCGACACATGAACTACATGAAAACGCCAACGTTAAACCGGGAGAGTTCCTTATTGACAAAATCAATCGAAACTTCTTTGCCAATTGTTCTTTTTCTGACAATGTTCTCGTTTCCCGTCTTGCGTTATCCTAAATCACTACATATGTACTCTGTCTATGAAAATTATATCGAGGTCATTACTATATAAAATAACCGGAAGCTCGTGCAATATTAGTCTTAAGATTCAAATAAGGGTTTTTTGTTGTAGTTTTCCCTTAATTTATTATTTGTTATTCATTAAAATTGTGCTATTGTCGTTATATAGATTTAAGATTATAGTTTTAAAGGAATTGCTATCCTAAATCTCTTAAGTACTAGTTGTAAAATATACCATAAATGTAATTATCTACCAAATAAAAAATTGAATTGAAATTTTTGATATCGTTTTCTTGTTTTATTAATTTTTTTATGTTAATATAGTTAATACTTCAATAACTTAACCAAAATATCAGAAAGGATTTGGAAAGACGGAAAAAATGAGAACGTAGTTAGATATTTTCAAAAACAGTTTTTGAAAAACAGTTAATATTTCCTGAGTTAAAAACCTTCGTCTTTAGGATTTCAGTTAATTTTTTTTTATTCAGACTTAGCCAAACCTTAGATAACCTGTTAGCAACGGAACAAGGACTTTTTGACAACCCGACTTAAGCGATTACATTAAACAATTAGATTTCACAAAAAAAAAAAAAAAACAAAAAAAAAACCTTTTCCATCTTCTCGACGAATAGAAGAATGTTTTGAGAGACGTTTCATGCCATTATATATATAAGAGAAAATCCGCTCAGAAAAAAGGAGAATGCTTAAATTGTGGCGTTTATTTTTTGCCTTCTAATTCGTACTCTGTTCGTTAACTCGTTCCTCAATAAAAGCTGTACTATGAATTGAATTGATGATACACACAGTGGAGGGAAATAATAAGTTGAATTTTGTTTCATTTTAGCGATGACCAAACGGAAGTATCGTTTTTCCCTTCGAAGGTGAAGAACTCTCAGAAACAGGAGCTTTCCGACACATTCAGCATACAGGAAATGACGATCGAATCCGATGACTCAGACGAGAGTACCTTTTCGTCAAATCTGGAACTCTTCCCACCCCGATTCAAGAGTAATATTTTCGACACAGTCTTGAACTGCTTCTACTGTGAGAATGGAACTGTTTAATAAATTGGTTTCAATGATAGCGTCAAGAAAAAATAAATAAATAAATAAATGAATAAAAAAAAATAAATAAACGGAATTTGTAAAAAATATGCTTAATATTATCAATAAAAAATGAACAATTTTATTTGTGATATTATAATTTAGCTTCTATCCACTATTCGCCTGAATGCATTTGTGGCGGTTCCCCTGAACGCCACCAGTTAAACTTCCCATTACCCCATACTCCCACGTACCGCATATCAAACCTGAAAATAAGTACTTACCTGTACATTGTGCGAAAACCTCGCCTAAAGCATCTTAACGCATAATTCTTGCTGATGTAAAATCCATCGGCACCCAACAGATGCTTCCCTAAAGGAACGGACATGAAACGCACCATTTCCACAAAGCCAATTCAGTTGCACCACGAAGCAACTGACTTAACACGACCACCGCGGTGCACATATCCCCGAATTTGCAGCACACCAGCAAGAGATACTCTCGTTTTGCTTCTATGCTGCAACCATATCGGTCGCTAAACCGAACTACACGAAATGGTAACTCGCACCTGGCCGCAAAGGGGGATCGAGTTCTCGTTAATGTAAATACATACAAGACGGACCCCCTGTTGACGCCAACAACAACATGCACACGATCAGCAATCATGCTACACGTAGTCGCTGATCGTGTATACATCCCAATCCTTTACAGGATGGCTCGCCCCAGCTGCGAACGATTATTTATTTAAGTTCAAGTTCATGGTTCGCATGCTGGGCGACACACGCGATGAGCAGCAAAAGGGATCACCGTGTGTGTATGTTTTTCAACCCTTTCTGTTTGGTCCAGATACAAGGGATTATTACCAAATATGGTCATCGAAGCGATGAATGAATATTTGGTATTCTATCTCAGTCACCCGCGAACTCTCTTACAGAGAACACCAGTTTAACAGAGCGCCAGTTAAAAAGTGAAGTGACTACCTATTCAAAAAGTAAAAGTATTTCAAAAGCAATTTTTGACAACAGATAAAACTCCTAAGAATTCACAAACAAAAGACAACCAGGACACATCAGGTAAGAAACCCAAAATATGGCCCTAGGGCCAAGCCAGCATACCGGCAACAGGTTCCTAGAACTGGGAGAAAACTCAATCCCAGGCTCTGCAACCAACGTGCCAACAAAAAAGAAAAGACCATCCGGCAGCCCATTGTCTTTCGATTTCCCTGCTTTACCGAACAAAGCAACTTCAAAAACACCTCGGTTTATTCAAATTCACCCAACCGATGCGCCAAGGCCATTAACATCTGTTAACTGCCGAAGAGAATAATTGATTCTATTAGTACACAGTACGAAAGAATCACCCTGCTAAGGGATGGTTCCATACTAATTCTAGTCAAAGACCAAGATACAGCAGATAGATTCATCCAATCCAAACGATTCGAATCAATCTGTCCGGTCGATATAAGACTACACCCCAAACTAAACATCTCTAAAGGAATTGTTTACGCACCCTGTCTTATAAACGTCCCAGAACCTGATATAACGGTCAAGGAATACATTCCGAGGCCTATGCGTTGCCGACAATGCCAATTACTAGGCCACACGGCAAAATGGTGCAAAAATACAACGGCGTGCAATACATGCAATCTTCCACCCCACCCTGAAACCGAATGCACAAGAACAACCTGTGCCAACTGTCACGGCCCCACACCCGGCATCTACTTCCGCATGCACAAAATATATGCAATGCCAACAAATTTGAATAATACAAACAAAAAATAAAACATCTCTATCAGACGCTAAACGCATATACAGAGAACAAAATCCCATACAAACAACAAATAATGATCTCTATTCGCAACAAATAAAGAAAACCACTACCGCATTAAAAACACCAACTGGTACCAATTCAGTCCCAACAAAACACATGCAAGACCTAATGCCCTCAAACAAAACTGCTACAAAAGAAACACATATATTTCCCTCCACCTCTTACGCAACCTTAGGGGAAATATAAAAGAGAAAACACCCTATCGTACAACAAAACACAATAATAAGCAAAACACAAAACGCTTCTCCCATACAAACTCAGGCACACACAAACAAATCGAAACACACTCCAGCAGAAATGCAAAAATCCCGTTTAGATTCAACGGAAAATTTCCCTTTCCCTGATCATGGAAAGATATGATCCTAATCTCTGTCACCAACACATTGACTCCGCGGCACAGGGCGACTTTCACTCAAACCAATCCGAGCGGATTGGACAACTGAGTGAAACGAGCTGTGTGGCGCGGAGTCAGATAACCAATCACCGTTATATTGACTCCCCCACTTTGAACACCACAACAAACACTAACAACAACCCAAACGATCTCTTAATGCTTCAGTGGAACCTGAATGGGTTCCACAATAACTATAACGAACTACAGATCCTTATAAAGGAACTAAAACCAGCGATCATAGCATTGCAAGAAACTCACTTACCCTAGTCCTCAAATGCTAAAGTGCCTCGGGAATACAAAGCCTACTTCAACAACCTCACAGGAAACAACTCCTCTAAACAAGGGTCCGGTATACTAATACATAGGGCCCTTAACCATAGACACCTCAACATTACTTCCCCTTTCTCGGTTACCGCAATCGAACTTACAGGGGAATTAAGTTTAACTGTTATCTCAATTTACATCCCACCCAACCAAACATTCAATCTAGCCGATCTGAATAACATAACTCAAAACATGCACACATCAATCCTCCTAGTGGGGGATTTCAATGCATGGAGTACAATATGGGGATCACGAACAACAAACAAAAGAGGTAAAATCGTTGAACAATTTTTGCTACAATCCCACTTGGCAATACTGAATAACGGCAAGCCAACCCACTTTTCCACACACAAAACCTTTACAAACGTAGACCTTTCCACAATATCAGCCCAACTTTCTCCCATAACTAACTGGGAAATATTAGACAATCTGCATGGAAGCGATCACTTCCCGATTAAAATCTCTGTCTCGACTGGCAACGGCAATAAGAAAGAGATTAAACTCCTCCCCAAGTTCCAATCCGACCGAGCCAATTGGGATAAATTTCAAACATTAACCACACAATTCCTTAGCTCCCATAGCGCAAAACAAAATATTAACCAAGAAGCAGGTATTATTACAAAAATGACTAGAGCGGCCGCCAACATGTCCATTCCGCAGACAACAAGAAGGTTCCATAAAACCGTTGTCCAATGGTGGAATACCGAACTTGAAAAGGCCAAATCATTTCAATCCTTCACGGCAAAATTAACGCCCAATTCCACCCCAAAAAAGTTATGGTCTGATATAAAAACGCTCACAGGCAATTATAATAGCAGCGGCCCAAATAGAGCAAATACTGGGAAATGCTCTCTTCAGCCATACTCCCACTATCGTTCCTCATAATCACCTAGGAAAACCCCTACCCAACCTACTCACAAAATTATTACGTATAAAAAAACAACTCCGACGAAAATTGCACACTAGCTACTCACCTTTTATTAAACAACATATCCAGCTATTGACCTCCCTGATAAATGGACAACTAAAAGTTTTCACTAATCAGACCTACACATCCACCCTTAACAGTATCAAACCAAATCGCGATCTATTTAAAAACATAAACAGACTAACGGGTCGCAAACTCAAGCCTCGAACAGATTATCTTATTCACCCAACTAATAATAACATCGTCCAGTCGGACACTGATATAGCAAACTGTCTCGCTGAACATTTCTGCAAAGTCCATAAGCAAAACGATACCCTCCCAGTAACAAATTTCCACGATACCGTGAACGATTATATTCCACGCTCACTGGAGCCATCCCTCACACCATTTACTACTGAATTCACCGAAACCAATAAAGCATCACACCCCGTAGGAATCGACACATTCCTAAGCCTTGAAGAACTATCCGAAGTCATTACTTCACGTAACAATAAAAAATCGAGTGTCCTAGATGGAATCCCTAACCTCCTATTTAAAAGACTTCACCCGGAGAACTTACTCCCCATTCTCGTTCTTCTCAACCACATAATAAACGCTTCACATTTCCCTAAAAGTTGGAGCGGTGATCGTCCCTATTAGCAAATCAAAATTAGCCCTCCAAGTACCCGGATAACTTCCGTCCGATATCGCAACTAAATTCGCTTAGCAAGATTCTTGAATGTAAAATCTACAAAAATCTTCTCTCATTTGCCAGGGATATCTCCCTCATTCCGAACTCTCAATTTGGCTTCCGCTCACAACACTCCACTTGTCATGCTCTCTTAAAACTGAGACATGATGTGACGACCCACCTCCAAAACCAATCCCCAACGTATGTGTCTCCCTAGACATAGCTAAAGCATTCGACTGTGTCTGGATCGCAGGACTGTTATACAAACTTCATTCAATGTATGGATGAAACATCCACTCCACAAAACTTCTCGCTTCTTACCTCTCTGATAGAAAGTTCATGGTGAAAATAAACTCAACTCTCTCGACACCTTTTAGCATAACCGCAGGAGTTCCTCAAGGATCCATCCTCGGCCCACTACTATACCTTCTTTATACATCAGACGCACCGCAGCCACTGTTACCCAATACAGCAATGCTCAACTATGCCGACGACACCTTAATTTATTCAAGCAACAAGCTTGTCAAGGAGGCAAGAAACTGTATTAACAGATATCTCCCAATCCTGTCAGCCTACTTTACCAAGTGGAGAATTTATCTAAATCCAACCAAAACTCAGCTCTTTGTTTTTAAAGGCAGAAACGCGAGTTGTACAAACAACACTATTCGCTGCCATAATAAAATCAGAATTAAAATAAATAACAATATAATTAAACCCTCCGAAACCTTCAAGTATCTAGGTATAACCTTTACCAACAATCTGTCATTCTCCGCCCACATTAAAAAAACGATTCGTAAAGCCACAACCCAACTGAACCTCTGCAGAAAAGTCATGTACAAACCGAATGGTCTCTCTCGCAAAGTCAAATCACTTATCTACAAACAAATAATCAGACCCACTCTCACATATGCATGCCCGATATGGTACCATATCACACCCGCCCAAATGGAGAAGCTACGCATTTTCGAAAGGAAATACTTCAGACTTATCACTGGCCTCAACCGACATCCTAACTCCCACAAATATTACAACAGTAGTTCGTTCTACTATGCCGCTAATATTGAACGTATAGATCGACGCTTCCTCGAGCTGTCCATCAAATTTATCGAAAATCTTCCCAATAATCCAAATCCGATAATAAATGTGCTCACATCGACTCCGTCAGACAACCGAACTGCCTACCCGAACTGTCCCCACACCAGAACCCTCTTCACCTCTGGCAGGTTGGTCAACAACTCCAATGAGATTGTATACCACAATACTGAACTCTCACCTCACCAGTTTAAATATTGTAATATACAACCCTTCTCTAATATCTTGCGTTTCAACGACCAATCGGAAAGTGTTCCCCCAACCCATATCCCCGACTGGTAGTACCCACCCTAAGCCAAATCCTACCTATCGACCACTATACCTCCCGCCCCACCCTACTCTAACTTATTGTAATAATAATAGATTTAATAATTAGATAAGCTAGGCTAAGCTAAGTTAAGTTAAGTTAAGCAAATTAGTTATAGGTTAAGTAAATAATTATATCCTGGTTTTCTGACCTTTTCCAGGAAGCCCCACCTACTCCTATCTTGTCCACCCATGAAATATGTAACTTTATAATAATGTTTGAAAAATGTACTAGCAAGTATGTGTAAACGATTAAAGCTAAGCTAATTATAAGTTATCTGTATCACTTATTGTAACAAATCATTTATGGTCAATAAATACAGAAATGTAAAAAAAAAGGCAATTATAATCCCCCTGGCATTACGGCAATAAATACCGGCACTAACATACTTACATGTGCTCAAAAAATAGCCGAACATCTAGCCGAATCCTGGGCAAATATAAAGTTTAATTTTGATCCAAACTTCCACGCAGCAAAAAAACAAATGCAGGAACACCCATTGCTGATAACCACCCTAGGAAACTCCTATCTCAATGCCATAGAAAGTCCCATGACGGGAATAGAATTTGAATCCAGTCTGGATTCTGCAAAAGAAAAAACCCCGGGCTTCGACAGAATATATTATGCTATGGTCAAAAACAGCCCTCCGATCATGAAACAGCGTCTACTAGATCTATTTAACTACATTTATAAATCAGGCGTCATACCACAAACATGGAAAACATCCACTGTCATACCTATTTTAAAGTCCGATGGGGAAACCGACACAATCAATAGCTACCGCCCTATTTCCCTCCTGCCCTGCTTAAGCAAATTGTTAGAAAAAATTATCGCAAAAAGGCTCAACTGGTATTTCGAGAAATATACCCTTATAAGTACGCAGCAAGTTGGATTCAAAAAAAGTCGAGGTACAATGGATGTCCTCCTTCACCTTGATAACTACATTACTTCTGCACTTTCCTGCAAAAAGCATACCTCCATTCTAACAATAGATTTCGAAAAGGCCTTCGACCGCATCGGCCCCCACGTCATACTGAACAAACTTCAAAAATGGAAAATAGGAGGTAATATGTTCAATTTTATCAGATCTTTCCTGTCTAATAGGAAATTCAGGGTAAAATCCAACGGAGATTGTTCCGGGGTACACAATCTAGAAACCGGTATCCCCCAAGGGTCACCACTCTCAGTAGTTTTATTTAAAATAGCGTTTGAAGATCTAAGTATTATACTGGCAAAATATAAAGTTGTAAGATATTGTATCTACGAAGATGATCTCATTGTATTCAGTAATGTCAACAATTTAGAATTAATCAGTCAAACATTTGAAAATATCCTCTCAGATATTAGAATATGGGGTCATTATTCTCAAACAAGAAAACCAAAATATTACATATATGTAAAAGACACAGTTGTAATAAATTGTTAGCAGATAACTTTGAAAACTCCACCATCAGCAATGTTAATACACTAAAAACTTAAATCTGAGGTTAAATATCATTAAATACTTAGGATCAAAAAAGAGTTTTGTTCATATTAATACACTAACAAACATCACCAGAGCAATTATATTATCGAAAATAGATTACGGCCTACCAATATATGGGAAATGCAGCAAAACTAATCTACAACTAGTGAAATCCCCCTATCGCGCAGCAGTTCGAATAAGTACAGGTGCATTCAGAACCACACCAATAACAAGCATTCTAGCAGAAAGTGGACTCCCGACGATTGAAAACCAAATGAAGTACCATTCAGCCAAGCTAGTTGTCAAACTTACCGCCATACCGGAGACACCCATAGTGGAGGATATTAAACACATCCTTAGGAGGAAACGGCCCCAAAGGTATTTGTCGGCCTTGGGACAGGCAATATTACTTGCGGACCAATTCCGAATAGACATTAAACCACAAAAGGCAAGGACAATTCACCCCCCATGGTTATTATCACCTAATATATTCAACACCGATTTAAGCCTACTCCCGAAAAATAGAACATACCACCTAGAATACCAACAACATTATCGACATATCAAAAACCAACACCGCCAATGGAATTCCGAATAGACATTAAACCACAAAAGGCACGGACAATTCACCCCCCATGGTTATTATCACCTAATATATTCAACACCGATTTAAGCCTACTCCCGAAAAATAGAACATACCACCTAGAATACCAACAACATTATCGACATATCAAAAACCAACACCGCCAATGGAATTCCGAATAGACATTAAACCACAAAAGGCAAGGACAATTCACCCCCCATGGTTATTATCACCTAATATATTCAACACCGATGCAAGCCTACTCCCGAAAAATAGAACATACCACCTAGAATACCAACAACATTATCGACATATCAAAAACCAACACCGCCAATGGAATTCCGAATAGACATTAAACCACAAAAGGCAAGGACAATTCACCCCCCATGGTTATTATCACCTAATATATTCAACACCGATTTAAGCCTACTCCCGAAAAATAGAACATACCACCTAGAATACCAACAACATTATCGACATATCAAAAACCAACACCGCCAATGGAATTCCGAATAGACATTAAACCACAAAAGGCAAGGACAATTCACCCCCCATGGTTATTATCACCTAATATATTCAACACCGATTTAAGCCTACTCCCGAAAAATAGAACATACCACCTAGAATACCAACAACATTATCGACATATCAAAAACCAACACCGCCAATGGAATTCCGAATAGACATTAAACCACAAAAGGCAAGGACAATTCACCCCCCATGGTTATTATCACCTAATATATTCAACACCGATGCAAACCTACTCCCGAAAAATAGAACATACCACCTAGAATACCAACAACATTATCGACATATCAAAAACCAACACCGCCAATGGAACCTACTTTTCACCTATGGATCCAAAACAAACGACGGCACATCTTTTGCGATAGTTAACAGCGCAAAAATAGTAATCAGTGTTACGTGCGATTTCCGCCACCACCATCATTTAATAATTTATAATTATAATATAATTTGTTTTAATGTGGTGTGATGGTAAGGTGGTGGAAGAAGTGCATGATCCACAAGTGAGTGTTCGAACACGCCCCGATTCGAGTGTGGATCGTGGGCGAGTTCGAATTCGGTCTTCTGAGTGGATGTCGATGGAGAGACAGAAAGAAGCACCAGAAGGAATTTTCGATTCCGTTGGCTTTTTGATTTTGTTTTTGGTTGAATACGGTTTTGAATTCCGTTGTGAGTCGAATTTTGAAACAGTTGGAAAGGCGAAGAAAGGCAACGTCCCGGCTGAGAAAAAGTAAAAAAAGAAGCTGTTAAAAACTAAAGATTCTAAAGGAAAATGTTAAAACTAAAAGTTAAAAAAGGAAAATGTTAAAGAACTAAAATTGTAAAGGAAAACGTTAAAACTAGAAGTTAAAAAGGAAAATGTTAAAAACACAGAAAGACAGAAAAAGTTTGCCCCGTGTGTTTTTTTTTGTTTGAACAAGTTGTAACATTTTGAAAGAGAAAAAGATTGTCAGCATCAAAAGTTTGAAGATAAAACGCATAGAGAAAGAAATAAATGCTAGTTTTCTTTTCTTGGAGCGCCGTTTGCCGACGTGTTTCGTGTTTGAAGACAGAAAGTTTCAGAGGAGAAACCTGCGGAAGAACCAAGGTTGTGAAGCTGCCGCTGAAGAGGAAGAGCCTGGAGAGGAAAAACAGGTAACCAATTTTTTATTCACACACACAATTTTATGTGGCATCGAATCTGTCACATCAGAAAGTGACTTATACCCGAATTCTGTTCCATATTTTCGTCCGAAGCAACCGCTGTACTGGAAGCAATTAAGTTAGTAAAAAACCATCCAAGCAATAAGGAACCCAAACAATGGAAACCGAATCATTCACTTGATCCAGCATAGTTTGTTCTATAAACAAAACAAAATAAAGCTTCTCTGGGTGCCAAACCATAGTGCGATAGCAGGCAACGAAGCAGCAGATGCTGCTGCAAAACTGGCCATCAAGGAACCCCTAATAACCGTTTTCGTTGAAAACAGCAAGGACTTACATAGATACTTTAATAGTGAGCTCCACAATTTAGAACAAAAGGACTGGCAGACTACAGGCATATGTATGCAGTAGTAAACCCCAGAAGAGAACCCATCACATATCCACCAACAGCCGCAAAACATAAAACCAGGTGCTTCCTCGGGCTGCGCCTCGGACACACATTTATCACCAACCAACATCTCATCAACAGGAGTACTCCCCCTACCTGCCACATCTGTACATCCAACTCCAACCTATCCTCCAAACACATACTATTTGAATGTGCAGGGGTAAAAGACCTTGTACGACAACATTACAACGACGACATCATCAACATCATATCCGAACCATCATCATCTAATATCGATACGCTCTACAAACTACTAACCTTAGTTAAGCTACAAAATCTAGAGTAAACAATATTTAATATTTATATTACTAGCCGAAAGCCTTAGTCGCTAGTGCTATTAGTCTTAAGTTACCATGTAATTTACTTGCATTGTAATAAATAATAGTAATAATAATAATATTCTATCGCTTCGATGAAAATATTTAATCGCGAAACAGATTCCGTGGAGGCGAGTCGTGCTTCCACGTTAAATAAATTAGAGTCCTTGCTTAACTACGTGGATGTGCGGACACCCTTAAACCTTTGATTTACAGTTTTAAAATGCGTGAAGCCTAGTGCCGTGAAGTTGTATTATCAAATCTTTAACTTCCTTAATAAGTTGAAATACGTTAAGTTCTACTATAAAAGCTGTAACTTTCTTGATAAGTTTAAATACGTTAAGTTCTATTATAAAAACTATAACTTTCTTGATAAGTTTAAATACGTTAAGTTCTATTATAAAATCTTTAACTTCCTTAACAAGTTAAATAAGTGAAGTTTATTATAAAATCTTTAACTTCCTTAATAAGTTGAAATACGTTAAGTTCTACTATAAAAACTGTAACTTTCTTGATAAGTTTAAATACGTTAAGTTCTATTATAAAAACTTTAACTTTCTTAACAAGTTAAATACGTGAAGTTTATTATAAAATCTTTAACTTCCTTAATAAGTTGAAATATGTTAAGTTCTATTATAAAAACTACAACTTTCGTGATAAGTTTAAATATGTTAAGTTATACTATAAAAAACTGTAACTTTCTTAATAAGTGTAAATACCTGAAGTCCATTATAAAACATTAACTTTCTTAACAACTTTGAATACGCTAAATTTTTATTTTGTTGAACTATTAATAAAGGAGGATTAAATTGAGACAGTCGAGCTGGATGATCGTAGTGAACCGTCCCAGGTGGTGACACACCTGCGTTTAACACGCAACGCCTGACAGAGTGTCTTAACAGGAGTTCGATGACAACAAAGGGTCCTATCCCCAACGAATTACAATTTCCAACATCCGAACGACGGCCAGTGACACTATGGTGGTGGGAGTAGAACCGCACTAACGACAGCAACAAGACTTGATACGCCATACTCGTACTTTTACTTCGATGTCCATGATACTCAATGGAAGGATATCTCTTACAAAAGGCAGGTAACGTACTACGCCGGGTCTGATAAAATTTGTTAAAAAAAAACACGAATTTCGAAAAAGTAGAAGTGTTAAACACAGCAATTCTACCCTATTTAATGGTCTGGAGGAATACGAAGGTTCATGACATTATTAACTTGGTTACGCCAGTCTCCCTGTCCTGGGCATTTTACCTTCACGCTTAGGTTTATAAGCGCCTATGTTTCGCATCTGTATCGGCATGATTATCGATCTATGTATCATCATCATCGACACTACAACCGGGATCCGGTCTTGGCCTTATTTAGCAAGTCTCTCCACCGGTCCCGATTTCGAGCCGTTGTCATCGAGTTTGCTACTCCCGGGCTTAGGGCGTCCTCGTCTACGCGATCCCTCCATCGCAGACAAGTTGTGCCGCGCTGTCGCCTTCCATACATCCTGCCACAAGAGTCTTTCCGGGCAGGCTCCTCTTTGCTCATTCAAGCTAGGTGTCCCGTCCACCGGAGTCTACCGGTCTATTTTTCTTATAACGCTAGCTTCATCGTGTACAACTCATGGTTGTAACGTCTCCGGAATCGTCCTCCCTCACATATGGGGCCAACAATTCTCCTTAAGACCTTCCTCTCGAATGTGGCTAAGGGTTCAGAGTGCCTCGATCTATGTATACGGAGCTTTATATTAAGTGGCGGCATTCTCGGTTTTGGGAGTTTACCAACTCCGTACTAACTCGCGTTGCTGGAATGCAACTGAAAAAAAGAGTGGCCCAACATTTTCAAGAGAACAACAGCAGCAGCAACAACAATAACGGGAACAAGAGGAATAGTAGCAACATGAACAATAACATGTAAGCCACAAGAAATCAAAACGTCTTCAGATAGAGAAAAACTACCATTAAAAACACCTTTGTACAAGAAACCACAAAAATGGCGAAGCCACATCCAATTGTTATTAACTGCATAAGCGTTATTATATTAAATCAGTTGGCACGGCGGCCACTTATGTCATATATAAAATACTGTCAAGTATTAAAATAATACGATTGTTTTGCACCTCCCTAGACGATATCGTCGTTCTTGGCGATTCTAACCTCCCCCATCTCCAAAGGACATTGTTTGACGAACAAGCCCTCTACGTCTCAAACCCTACTAGACCCAAGGAACGTATTTTTATCAATGGTCTCACCGACTCATGCCTCCATCAAATAAGCTATGTCCCAAATCATATGGGAAGACAACTGGACCTCGTGTTCACAACCGATCCAGACAAGTCCTCAGTTGCCCCTAGTCCACACGCCCTCTCTATCATTGATAATTAGCACCCCCGCTGCTCTTATCCCTATATCTTGATCATGAAACCCAGCCGTCTCTACCTCACGATAGCTTTTCCCACAACTTCCACAAAACTAACTTCTGCCATCTAAATGAGCACCTTAGCTAAAAAGCGTTTCGCTTTGATCATCTGGGGGTAGAAGAAGCGACTGCCACTCTCTACAAGGAGATCTACTATGCCATCGCCCTATATGTCCCCTATTCTCGTCACAGGTCTTCGGTTTCATCTCCGCCATGGTACAACCGCACACTCCGCACTCTTCGGAACAAGAGAAATAACTTGTGGAATATTTTCCCTAAAACGCGTTCCGTCCAAAACTACTCCAACTATCTCGGTTCCTTTTATAAATTTTCCGACCTCTACAACACCGTCTACTCCAACTACCTTACAAAAACACAATCCAATTTGATCAATGACTCCAAATCTTTTTTCAACTTTATAAGTTACAGATGTAAAGCGGACGCCTATCCTAACTCCCTTTCTTATGGCGCGACTACTTCAACCGACCCCCTAACTATTGCCAACCTATTTGCTTTGTTTTTCAATAAATCCTTCACAGTTTTATCCTTCGAGCCCAATCCGTCTTACTTCAAAGACTTGCCCGAATTCTCCCTCGGCCCCTTCACCCCTCAAATTATTCAGCATCACGTAGTTGAGGAGAAATTAAATTTACTCAAAGACGAGTTCAGCCCTGGACCTGATGGACTCCCAGCTGTATTTTTAAAAAACTGTTCCCCTTTTCTTTCTCTCCCCATATCAAAGATATTCAATCTATCCCTTTCACAAGGTATCTTCCCTAGTATCTTGAAATCCTCCTGTGGCGGTTTCGCCAAACCCCACGGGTCGCTTTACTGAAATAACCCCAATAACTGCTACCCAGTCCGGATAAGCTTTCGCTAATGCAATCTCATTAGCACCTTAAACGTTACACGCATTAAAGCAATCACATTTATATAACCTAAAAGTCCCTGGAAAAGAAAACTTACCTTTCATGCACCTCTTCGCATACAATTCCTGTAAGATTTCTTTCTTACCTTATCAGGAATCTCAATCAATTCGGCACCTTCAGTTCCAAGCAAATCAAACAAGATGATTTGGTTTACATATAATGTAACCATCATAACAGGGACCATACACATTCCGTCGCCTATTTCCCGTCCTCACCAAATGTATCATAAATCACCAAATATACACATTGGCTGGCGACCACTTTAACCAACGATAAATGGTCCAACGCAGCTGCATGTAATTAGCACCATAGACGTTGAGACCAATTCCCTGTAAATAAGCTAGAACCAATTAGCACCATGTGCATGGGCATTGCGGCTATCGTTACAGCTGCCTAGCTTAGACAACGATCTTCTCGATCCCTTTGTCCTTGCCGCCTATTACAGCTACAATGCATAGGTTAAACCATGATCTATAAGATCCCCTTGTTTTTCGATTTTTCAGCTTCATTCCCATGGCCTTGTGTATAAAAAAAAAGCCAATGTGATCTTCACCCACACATACACATACATTGCCGAGCCTTTCTTCCTTGTTTCCACCACAGAGAAACAGTTTCTTTTTTGGGTAAACTCACCCCAAAACGATTAAATATCATGGAGTCCTATTACAACCACCGTTCGTGACGGTCGGTTCACTCCCGCTCTCCGCCGGCTGCGGAGATGCGTTTATAAACGGGTTGTTTGTGAAGTGCTGGTTGACTTGATAGCTCGTCTCACATTTAAAGCGGTAGTGAAGACTAAAGTGTTCGGAATTAAATAAACTGCAAGCGAACTTTTTCTTTTAATAATTATATAAATTGACATCCAACGTGTAAGCGAAAACAATAAAGATTAATTAAATAATAAGCCGTGTGTCTCATTTGATTCTTCTCCGGTGCTGCAGTTCCTGAGCGTGTTTCTGTTTTACATTTGTGGACATAGTGTTGTGGAGTCCCTTTTTGTGTGTTTTTTTTTGTTGTGGCAATTCGGTTTGACGAACCTTGATCGGACAGTGACGGACAGTGACGGACGATGGGGATGGAAGTGAGCCGAGTGTCCGTGTTGACACAATACTTCCTCCCCACACTCCTATGTCACCCCATACCTAAAAAGGGGCCTAAAAACGATATAAGCAACTGCTGTCCCGACGCCAAACTGTCTCAAATCCCTAAACTGTTCGAAGGGATTCTTTACAACGCGTTATCTTTCCGTTGTAAATCCATCATATCACCCAACCAGCATGATTGCCTTTCGGATAGGTCGACCACAACAAATCTGATCGAGTTCTCATCCCATACTCTCCGTGCCTTAGAGAATGGCAACGAAGTCGATGTAATCACCACAGATTCAGCAAGGCCTTTGACAAAATCTCCCATAATCTCATCCTTTTTCGAACCTAAAATGATCAAGTGGTTATCTTCTTATCTGAAAGACCGATCTTACCGTGTCAAATTCAGATCCTCCCTTTCCAATCCCTTTCTTCCCACGTCAGGGGTTCCGCAAGGCGGCCATCTAGGTCCCTTCCTATTTATCCTTACCACCAATGACGTTGACTCCATTATTAAATACTCATCCATCTGTGGGGTTGTAAGCGTGTAGGGTGTCAACGTATGACACTGTGTTGACTAAACACCCCGACGTTGTTCCGGTGCAAATGATCTATAATGACTGCTCGCCCACATAACACAAAGATCCAACACCGCGGTAATGTAACCGGAAACTCACCTATTGTTCATTAATGATGGTACACAATCACCAACTCCCGTGAAATGAAACGCTTATATGGTTTTCTGATTATCTTTTATTGTTAAATTGATACTGTGTCAGTTCACTGAGGGTGACAATTACAAGTTCAATGATAGAAACAGAAATTTAAAACTGTTAATAAATCTTGATAAACAACTTCACTATTGATGACTTTTCTTCCGTTCGGTGACAATTATAAGTTCAATGATGGAAAATGGAAATTTAAAACTTGCTAAACAACTTCACTATTGATGACTCTTCTTCCATTCGGACCGCACACAACACTAAATTAATCTGACTGGTTTCCATTCGCAACCATCAGATCGACATGGCAGCGAATAGCTTCAAAAGGGAGAAGCGAAACGATCAACTCGGCGGCAGCCAATCGTGATCGGGGTAAAATTAGATGGGGTGGATTTTCCATGTATGGGTATCTGCTACTGAAGGCTAGCAACGAACAAGCATAAGAGGATGTGGGCGTTGTTGTTGTAACCCATCGTAATGATCATTAGAGAAAGAAATAGGTCTCTGCAATCTTATGTAAACAGAAACGCTATTTCCATGATCAAACGATGGGATACGCATTGTTCGAGTTCACCAACGTTGCATGGGGCCGGCCGCTGCTTACACAATTGATCAGTGTAATGCTTGCCCACGATAGACCTTTCTGGTGTGAAAAACACACCGAAGATTTGCTCGCCTATGGAGAGGTCGTAAATCAACATTTAGTTGATGGACATGTTCGTCTCTAGGTCCGCGAACGGTTGGCAGCCGTTAATAGGAAATTTGGTTGTATGGGACCATATTGACTTTAAATAACATGATAAGGAAGATGTTGCCGTCAAGGCGAAACTATCTATTTCCGTTTACATTGGGTAAACGGAAAAATTCCATGGGTAAGTCTTAAGGAGAATAACAGGCGGCGGAATTGGGTTCTTTTGTGATGTAAAATCAGCAAAGATCGCTTGCCATCGGCAAGCTAGAACAAAGGTTTATTTGTTCTGTATAGGAAGTTTGTTGCCGGGATATTGGAAATCTAGCTTGCAGATGTGGTATCAACCATCACGTTGGTTGACGAGACCTTGTACCAACGGAACGGTCGCTGTTGGTTTAGCCAAAATAAAAATGAACATGTCATGCATGTGTATGTGCGAACTCGATGTCGGTTACATGAAAAGGTAACCGTGCGTGTAACAGGACATGATGCCCTGGGTGCAAGCAAACCTCGGGGCGAAAGTTTTGTTGCCACGCCAAGGTGGTACTCTTTGCCGTGGGTTTATGTTTTCAGGCGGGAGATGCACCTATGAAGGGAAGTTTGTTAAAGGAATTTTCGGTGGTATATGGGGCAAGAGCCATGCGCGTTTCTTCGGGCCCTGAAAAACCCTACACATCTCCCTCTATGCGGATGACGCCAAACTCTGCAAAACGATCATCTCTCTTCTCGACTCCTCACTTCTCCAAACGGATCTCGACAGCTTATCAACATGGTGTCAAAATAACTGCCTTGAACTTAACGTTGTCAAATGTCACCCCATCACCTTCTCGCGCAAACGCCCCCCCGCCCTCTCACGTTCCTACTTCCTGCTAAACCAGCAGATGTCATCTGTACCCTCGATACGGGACTTCGGGATCTTATTTGACAGGGAGCTTAGCTTCATCCCGCATATTGATGATATTATTCTTAAGGCCAACTCTGTCCTTGGGTTTGTGAAACGCTGGTCTAAAGAATTCTCTAATCCTTACGTTTCCCGTCCTCTCTGCATAGCATTCGTCCGCCCCCTTCTTGAATACGCTAGTCAGGTCTGGTCTCCTCACTATTCGTCCCATATTCGCAGAATTGAAAGCGTGCAACGATGCCTTCTGCGTTTTGCCCCCCGCGGACTGAACTGGGTGAATCCTCGGATTCTCCCCCCATACACAAGCCGGCTCCATCTGATTAACCTCATCACACGTGAGGAGAGCAGAACTCATGCCGATAGTCTTTTCATCCACCGTCTCCTTTCAAGCACAATCAACTGGCCAAGACTGCTCTCCATCATTGTACTTCACACTAACCCCCGTAACCTGCGAAACCCTCGTCTCTTCTATTTGCCCATCCACCACACTTCTTACGGCTCTAATGAACCCATTTCGCGAATGCTGAGGTGGGCAAACTCGTAACCTACCTCCTTCGACTTCCACCTTACATCTACTGCACTCAAACGCCATCTCTTCTCTTTCCCCACTTGACCTTGCCCCGTCCACCGTCTATCCCCCCACAACCCGTACACATTCCAGCACATTTGCCGTACACTGTTCGCTGTCTCACTTATGCCCCATTTGCCACCTCCACATACACTCGCTCTTCCCCAGCCTCCTACCTCCCCCACCCTAAAGTCCTCTTCTCCTTCCTTTTTTTTTTGTTATTTTTTTTTTTTTTTTTTTTTTTAAATTATTTACTACTTTAGTTGTTTAGTCTTAAGCTCAAATTAAGCCGAATAAATCAAACTTACATATCATTTGCAATAGCATACCGACTTACACCTTTTAAAAAACTTCATAATAATGGTTTCCGTGCACCCAAAGGGTTTCCTCCCCTCAACTTTAACACTTTTTATTTCTTTTCAATTTATTGTGAATTTATTTTTGAAATTACATATATAAATACGATTTTAATGTGACACAATTTGTTCTTCTTTATTTAATTATTTAGATATTCATTTATGTTACTAATTTTTAACCTAAAGTACGGTTCTGCGTTAGAGCACAGTCAGAGATAATGATTTGGTTTGTTTTTTAGTCGTTGTGGTTATATAAATAGTATCTAAGGGGCTTTATTAATACAACTATTCTTATTTTTAAATACATTTACAATGTTTTATTGTTATTAGCTTTTAATTTAGCCTATTTAAGCTTTATTATTATTTTTAAACAGTTCCTGACTTACTATAATAAAATGATAAAGAATTTTAATAAGTATTTTTATGTTTATTTTTCTACATCTCTATTGGAGTAAGTTTTACGACAGACTGCAGGTTTTTTGGTTAAGGGTATCGTTACTAACTCTCTTGAAAGGAACAACTACATTCCTTTTAGTAAAGGTTAATGGTTTTAGTGGGAGTAACTAATTCAGCGGCAATAACCTAAATCAGCGTGATCAATCCCTCATCACCCCAAATTCGATGTCCATCACAGATTCATTTAATCAACACAAAATAAAACAAAATTCCTTGTTTAAAAAAAGAAAACAAGGTATGTTATATACGAAGCGGAAAATGAACAAAGTAGATTCCCAATAGAGAATGAAAATAGATGATTGTTATAGATCACATTACTGCTCACGAAGGCCATGTGTGCGCAGATTGGGCATTTTCGCCATAATTTGTCACAATTGTGGACGAATTTGTTTAAGTCACTGAAAATGTAGTGATTTTCTTAAAAAGATGGTGGAGGAAGAAAGGAATGATGGGGATGTTTTCGATGCAGAATGTTCCAAGCCGGTGTCGTTCGGCTGAAGAACAATTTACTCTGTTTATCTATATGCCAAAAAATGATTCTTCTATGTCCATAGATCGATTTACCTCTCTAAGTTGGACAGACAATCGAGGAGTAACCACCCAAATTACAAGTAACGCCTGCGATGATATCTGTCCAACAAAGACAGAAGAATACATTCTGTTTGAATTCTAGTGAAGACTGCTGAATTTTTAACGAGTTTCTTTGCTCAGTTTTACATCTAATGAACGCTAATAAATTTACTATACGAAGTGAAAAATATTGTGTTTGGCGAGGGCTTAGCTTTTAGTCGATTTGCATTAATTTAAAATTCTATAAGTTGTAATGATGTTTGCGTATGGTGGTTAAAAACAACTCTGGTCGCGTCAACTTAAACAATGAAACGCTGTTATTTCAGATTTAGCACATTAAAAAATTGTTTTTAAAATAATAAACTGTGATCAAACCATTGACCATAACGTCATGTCCGCACTCTCCGAGCAGAACATATATTGGTGCCAAAAAGACACGAGATCGGTTAAAGTCTATCTCTATAAAATATTATATAGAGCTTAAAAGTTGAACTGCTGAAGTGGCAAGCTCAACAAAAAATATAGCAATAACTTAGATGTTGAAAAGCAACACTTTCGTCCACCCGACCGAAATAAAATAAGTATGGTAATATTAATATAGTTTAGCTTAGCGGGGCTACCACCCCATTTATTGGCTTAATTCAAGCAACATAATTACCTACAACTAAAGTATATGTAACTTACAAATTAACGAGCCTAAGAACTATCTTAATTAAGCTTAACCTAAGGTAACCAGTACAAATTAAGAAGGCAGTAGAAGGGACGAGAGGTGGGAGCAGGTTATACGAGTAGTAAAGTGTAGAAGCGCCGCCTAAGGTTGGTGTTGAAAATACCATAGGACACGGTGCCTGAGAGTATGGGTAGAGAGGTCGAAGTCGAACAAGATGCAATTGGAGTTGCCATTCGTTGAGACAATAAGAGAGGGCTGGGAGAGGGGGGGGGGGGGGGGGGGGGGTGTAGAGAAGGTGGGGATTACGCGTATTTCGCCGGTTTGTGTGCAGAGGAAGGTAGGCGCAGTCGTAGTTGTGTTAAGGAGGTAGGCGCACTCGACCGCCCTGGAGAGGTGATGAATGAATGAACACTATGTCAACCAGGACCCTGCGCTCCTCAAGGGTTATGACGTTGATTAATTTGGGGGAATGTACGATCAATGTACAGGGGAAGGATTAATTGGTTTTCCCATCCTAGCCCACAGAGACCGAACCGAAGGAAGAGATGTTGAATACTTTCGATTCTACGGATGAGGATCTTGTGATATGATGTCCATACCTGACTAGCATATTCAAGCAGTGGCTGGACGAAGGTAAGGTAAAGGAATCGAGTAATGTGTGGGTCGGAGAATTCCTTAGACCATCGTTTCACGGATTCGGGGGCCGAATTGGCTTTTCGGCTCGTCTCATCAATGTGAGAGACGATATTAAACTCCCTGTCGCAAAGGATCGCAAGATCTCGAATAGAGTGGACAATGGTTAGTGGTGTGTTATGAAGGGAAAAGGGACGTGAGGATGACGGAATGCGATTACGGGAAAAGGTTATAGATTAGCAGTTGGCGATGTTCAGTACAAAGAAATATTTGTCCCACCAAGTCTAGAAGCTGTCAAGGTCTGATTGCAGCTGTGCGGAATCAAGTGGTGACTCGATGATATTGCATATCTTGGTGTCATCAGTGTACGGGGACAAGCTGCAAATCTTAATGACCTAATCGATGTCATTAGGGGCAAGCATATATAGGAGAGGGCCTAGGTAGCTTCCTCGAGGGACCCCAGAGGTGGCAAGGGAGGGGTTGGATATCATGGACCTGAACCGAACGGAATAAAGTCTATTCTTTAGGCGGGAACAAATCCATGTCAGCAATCCAGGTTCGAAGCCGAGGGCGGATAATTTGAAGACGATTAGATTGCGGGAGATTTTGTCGAAAGCATTACTGAGGTCGGTTGAGACCATGTCGACCTCGTTACGGTGCTCTAGTGCTGAGACAGTGAAGTAAGTGAACTTAATAAGGTTGCCTGTAGTTGATCGGCCATTGAGAAAACCATGTTGCCTTGGTGAAATGAAAGATGTGCAACGAAAACTAAGATATTCGTATAGAATGTTTTTGAGAATCTTCGGTAAGTGGGACAGTTTGGTGATGGAGCGGTAGTCCGATTGGGCAGGAGGATGTATGGTGATGAGTGGGAAAGAGTTGAGTAATGAAAAAACTTGTTGAGGTCAGCCTTACTACGTTGAAGATGTAATAACGTTCTGGAGTGAACGAAATGGTCGAAAGCTTCAAAGTCATTTAACATTTTATGAGGGGATAAATTGAAAATTACGTTTATTTTTACGAATAGATTGTGGAGACTGTGAACGTCAGTGGATAAGCCTTCCCGTTGAATAGAGAGTTTGACACTGGTTTCGGTTTTGCCTTCATAACAGACAGAATCACATTTGTCGTGGAGATACGCTAGAGAGAGACGAATGTTTTCATATCTCTTTCTGTCTCTAAGGTTGGACAGTGCATAGCACCAATCAGATGTTTCGAATTATTAACGACAATGGAAAATCTAAATGGTTACCCCTTAATTTATGTATGACTCCCAATCCGAAAATAATAATCCTTACTAGTCTCCACCACAAAATTTTGGCCTACTATTCCTTCTCAAAAATCTGACTTCTATTCCATTTTAATCACCTTGACTCGAACTTTAAAACTTCTAAACTAAAACCTTGATTCCAGGTAATTAATATGGGTTGCAATGGACGTAAGTTCACTTCTTTATTTTGTTCCTATATACTGTAAACGTTTTCATTGTCTTCGTGCTTTCGCAATTTGTTCTTATGCGGTGAATATATATTCCAACCCCACACCAATTGTAGAACATGCAAAAGAGTGAGCCCTAACTGCGTCCCCTATATACAGACGTTATAGTTCAGCTGTTCAACTTTAAGATCCATATAGAGCACCTCTTTGGTGGTCACTGGAGCTATAGGTCTTTCAGTGATGATCCATTCCTCTTGGGCGTCATCGCTTCATCAGACTGCGGGAACAGGGCAACGAACCTGGCCATGCCAGTTTTACTCTTTTGCATTTGACTGCTGTTGTTTTGTAATCTTTTCACGACTAGTGTGCAGATGCTACCATACGGGTTGTTTGTTTAATTCATCCCTTAGGAAGCCGGACGCGTCATATTTATTCTTGCGGATCATATTCCTCAACTCCTTCCGTTTGTTGACGAATTCCGCATGTAGATGTGGGTAGATGTTACAAATTTTTGCTCTTTGTTGCAAGCGTCTTAACCTGTTACACTCCGTTCGCATCTGGGAACATTTTGGGCTCCACCAATACTGGTTTGATTCCCCCTGCTGATTGTCTTTGTCGTGGCATAGAAGTATCGCATGCGTTAGCCAGCCACTTCATGACTTTTCCAGTCTGTCTTTTCGCATTGGACACTCTGTGAATTGTTCGCTTAGGGACTTCCAGTATATAATCGAGCAGCTCCGAATCGAGGTCCCTCTCTTTCTAGCCATTTTAGTGAACTTTCTGTGTGCTAGTATTTCACGCATCTCGGCTTGGTGGTCACTATGGGTATAGGTGTCCAACACTGGCCACTCCATAATTCCTTACCAGTACGGAGCTGGTAAATGTGATGTCGATTTTTTACCGGCCCCTTTCGTTTATAAAGGTGTCCTTAGCCCCATCATTAGTAACACCACATCTAGGCCTGCCAAACCCTGAAGTAGTGTCTAGCCTCTACTGTTGTACTTGGTGCTTCCACATTCTACCGCCCATGCATTGAAATCTCTCGCAATGGATGAGTTAGTAAGTTTTGACTGTGCAAAGCTAGGTTCAACTGATGACACTTGCTGTTGTGCAGTTCGGCACAATTACTGCGTGGTAGGTAAAGCCCCAAAGCTCAGCCGCTCGGTGAAATATCACCCCATTGAGCTATAGGCTTCAGGAAATTGTTGGGAGTTATCCTTGAGCATCTTTCGGAGTTTGGCTGATGGACCCGGTCGAGAGAAAATAGCATCTAAGGACGCTGATTCAGCGCCACAAGTCGCCTTTCCTGGGAGAAGGGATAAAACATTATAAGGGGTCTCTTAGCTCTAGCTTCGCGGGTTACGCAGTCCAAAAACTATGTGAATTCTTTCATTTCCCACCTTGGTGGAACGTAACAAAAATAGAAATGAGTTACTCTGATCCTAACAGCTGCCGCTGGACAGTTTTGTGGTATATGGGTAAATTTCCAGTTATTCAGATGGCCGCTGCTCAGCTGTTGTCTTCTTCCCATGTAATTGCGCCAGTGCCAGGCACGACCAGGTACTGGCCCTTGATGAGAAGCACGTCGGAATCATATCTCTTAACCGAACGATATTCATCGGATTTACAGGATTTCGACACATGCCCATGATGCCAGCCCTTGAAAGATCGTGTGGATGTGATGTGCATCTGACCGTACATCCAAGCTACTACTATTCAAGACCATGGTCTTACCAGTACTCATGTATGGATCCGACCCCTGGGTGCTCAATAAAAGGCACTCTGAACTCTTAGCCGCGTTCGAGAGGTAGGTCTTAAGGAGAATTGTTGGCCCCGTATGTGAGGGAGGGCGATTCCGGAGACGCTACAACCACGAGTTGTACGCAATCTACCTTGAAGCTAACGTTGTAAGAAAAATCAAGCTCGGTGGGTTCCGGTGGCGGGACACCTAGCTCGAATAAGCGAAGAGGAGCCTGCCCGGAAAATCCTATGTATGGAAGGCGACTGCTCGGCAGACCATGTCTGCGATGGAGGGATGGTTAGACCAGGATGCTCAGAGTGTCAAACTGGATGACATCGGCTCGATATCGGGACCGGTGGAGAGAATTGCTAAATAAGGCCAAGATCGGATCCCGGTTATTATACCGATGATGACGATGATTTACAATGTTGAAAACAATAGAAAACCGAGTTTCATGTTTTGTAAAACATTGCTCTTTAATGGGAAAAAATATCGTTCAAGCTCAGCAATGGATTAAAAAGGGTTATACGGGCTCTGCTCCTGCGAAACCAACCACTTGTCGGTGGTATGCTGATCTGAAATGTGGTCATACGAACACAACTGATGCTGAGCGCTTTGGTCGGCCAAATGAAGCAGTGACTCAAGAAAACATTTAGTAAGACATGGAAATCGTGATGGAGGATCGAAAAGTGAAAGATCGCCATACGCCTGAGCTCATGAAGATATCAATTGCAAGTGTTTTTACTATTTGGCATCAAAATTTGGCCATGAAACAGTTTTTCCCAAATGGGTGACGAGTTTGCTCCAAATGTAATAAATACGTCAACGCATTGGTGATTCAGAGCGCTGCTTGTTCACTCGAAATAAAAAGGATTTTTTTTGTCAGTATTTGGCAATGGATGAAACATGGATTCACCCTTTCACTCCAGAACCAAATCTGCAGTCGGTGAAAGCCATCCGAATCGCTCGAAGACACAACCGCCTGTCGGCAAGGTTATGGCCTGGGTGTTATGGGATGCGCAGGGCATAATATTCATCGACTACCTTGAAAAAGGAAAGACCATCAGTACCGAATATTATATTGCATATTGGAGCGAACGAAAGCGGCCACAAATGAAGAAGATAAAAGTTATCTTTCACCAAGAGAAAGCACAGCGTCACAAGTCGTCACAAACGATGGCCAAATAACACAATTTGGGTTTCGAATTGCTTCCCCATCCACCGTATTCTCCAGATCTGGGCTACAGCGATTACTGGCCTTTTACAGACCTCGAAAAATGCTCCAGGGCAAGAGATTTGGCTTTAATGATAAAGTCATCATTCCAAAGGTTATTTTGAAGCTAAAGATAAATCATCCTACATACATGGTATAGAAAAGTTAGAAAAGGGATGGAATGATCGTATCGCAGTTGATGGAGATTATATTGATGAATAAAGAAGTATTTTCCAAAAACAATATGTTGATAGTTTCGGGACGTATTGAACGATGTGTTACATACAAAGCTCGTCTATAGTATAGTGGTTAGTATACCCGCCTGTCACGCGGGAGAACGGGGTTCGATTCCCCGTTGGGGAGCCTCTGGCGCAATACTAATGACCTTGCCCGGAAAAATAAATCATTATGGAAAATTTAACAAGCCTCAGAACTTGCTAAATAAGGTCAAGACCGGTAGTGCCGATGGTGATGATGATGATGTTACATACAAATTCAAAGAATTCAGACCTGGTGAAATACTGTCCTTCGCCAATAGTATTAGCTCTTATTTAACAGAACTGCTTCCTTTATATCGTTGGTGAGGAAAATATCTTTCTGATTGCAATTATATAAGAACTGCAAACGAAAGCTCGTCTTGGCGGTTGCTGTATTTTTTTCTCTCTGATAAAAATAACTGATTCCAGATTTACTACCTTAGACTCTGAAAAATGAAACAAAGTCGAACGTTCGGACAATACGGTCGTTTGATTTTCAATAATCGCATTCCTTCGGATAAACTCCGCACGTAGTTTCAAATTTCTCTTTCGAGGTTGTGATACTTGAGACTTCAAACGACATTCACGACTGGCATAGAACGGCGAGGAATCTTGTCCGGATTTTGTTATCGCAATAAGGAACTGTATGAACATTAACCACTTGATTTGCTAGAATTTCAATCATTTGACCCTAACCTGGAGATATATCGATTTAGGTGATGGAGCTCAGGTGATGTACAAAAGCAGATGACCTCAACCAACTCGGAGACCGATATTAGAGGCAGTGAACCTAAGACCAGGCTAACTGAAGAGATAGTTAGTTAGTTGGCTGTATAGGTGCTTGCCGAACTGTCCGAAATATGAATTAGTAAGGAGATCTATGTGCACTTGTATTTCCTATTACATTTTTAATGATTGTTCAAATACCGAACTCAGCCATAGGCCTGAAAGTAAGTCAACTTTTGTTGAAGGATTTTTTAAGCGATAACTGACCTTTCGACTTGTTAGACAATTACACGACTGTGAGTTAATAATAATAACATACCATTTTTAAAACAAAGCTAAGCTAAGATTAAACATATTTTATCTTAATAAAATGCGCCTTCATTGATAATATATTAAGTGTACAAATAGGTTTCCGACACTGCACAAAAGTTATGTAGAAATTTGTCAGATGTCAAACGTAATATTGTGAGTTTGAACAAGCAATAAGAACACAACCTCAAAATATAAGTGACTTTGTATCAGCTTTACATAATTTTTTTCGTGCAAAAATGTCTAGTTTTGTGCCAAATAAGCGTCATTTGTGGGAGGTTTTGATTTACTTTTTCAATTTGAAGAAATCTGCCGCTGAGGCGCATCGATTGCTTGTAGAAGCATATGGTGAGGCTGCTTTGAGCGAGAGAAGTTGTCGTGAATGGTTTGACGTGGAAGACAAAGAACGAAGTGGAACGCTGAAAGTGTACGAAGACAAGGAATTGGAGCAATATTGGAGAACATCCATCCAAAAAGCAAAAAGAACTTGCACGTACATTAGATGTAACTCAACAAGGAATTTTACATCCTTTAAAATCGTTAGGGATGATTCAAAAGAAGGAAATTGTGTTCCATACGAACTGAGGCCGAGAGACGTTGAACGCCGACTTTGCATAAGTAAAATGCTGCTTGCCAGGCAAAAAAAAGAAGAAGTTTTTTGCATCGTATAGAGACTGGGGATGAAAAATGGATCCACTACAATAATCCAAAGAAGAGAAAATCATGGGGACCACCGGGCCATGCTTCAACATCGACAGCAAAACCGAATATTCATGGAAAAAAAACTCATGCTGTGTATTTGGTGGGATCAGATTGGTGTCGTGTGTAGTGCTCCAAGAAGTCCTACCACTTTCCTCCCACATTTCCTTTCACCCACATCCATAATGGATACAAAACGAATTCCCGTCCAATATCATATATTCATATCCCCAAATCTACGTTGAATTCAATGTTAAGCAAATTGAACCAAAACGTTCAATTGTCGAGCATTGAATTCAATTCCATAAAATCGGAACATCACAATGCATATTTTCACATGCATTGTACGTACAATCAAACACCTGTCTAAACAAACCTATGTCCATTTGATCCACCGACACACAATTCCGACAATCTAAACATCACAATGCTTACGCATTGTAACCAGATATTTTATGACATGCATAAATAGATCCAAATTCCCATGGACTCTGACTCAATTTAAAATGCAATATAACCTCTATTTTGCATTAGCCAGATACGCTAGTGGATAACAAGAAACCTCAAAAAGGATCTGTGGCGTTTCTAACAGATACACACACAATACACCAGCAAATAGTGAAGAACACCGAAAGGAAATTTAAATAAGAAAAGGCATCAGAGTCGTATACCATAGCGATAACATAACAATTCCAAATCAGTTGAGTGTACTTGAGTTTAGAAATCGAATTCATACACGCGGCAGTGGTCTGATGCGTTGAGCTTTGGTTTTATATTTTAGTGATGCTAACCGTCATAGCGTCGGTTCGAATCACACGCTCTTCACTATCGTCGCAAACGCTAAAGATCTGCGATAAGGCGTGACATGTCTAAGACTTCAAGGAAGACGAAAAATAAATTAGAAAGTAGTAAGTATGTAACACGAGTAATGTAAAGACCTCAAAATAAAGTGTATTAAACTTCTAAAAAGAATCAGTCTGTTTTTTCTACGGAGGGAGCGTTAGTTTCAGGCTCGAATTTTATTATTATTATTTATTGGCCTGTAGGAACCCGCAAGTTCATGACCTCACCGACTCGGCTCCGCCATTGCTCTCTGTCTTGTGCGCTCTCCTTCCACGGTTGGCCATCCGATCCGATCTCCTCAAGGTCCAATCTAACATTGTCCACCCATTTCCGTCGCGGCCGTCCTGTCGGTCTCTTTCCCGTTGGTTTAGCGTCAAGAATTCTATGCACGGTCCTATCTTCGCCTATTCGCGCTACGTGTCCGGCCCATCTTAATCTTCGCGAGTTGTTTACTCTCACTATTGTAGGTTTGCGGTATAGCTCTTCCAATTCGTGGTTGTGGAGTTTCCTCCATTGTCCTTACTCCTCGTCGTATTTACCGCCAAATATACCCCTTAAAACTTTTTTCTCGAATAGATAGTTTAACAGTTTAAGTGTTCGGTTCCTGGTATTTCTCAAGCAAAGTTGTGGTACGCAGTGTGAAATAACATTGTAGAATGAAAAATAGTGCGTTTGGATTCGATTAACACTCCGTGTGTGTGCGCCAATAATTCCAGCCAAAGGATTTTAATATGGAGATATACAACAGAATTAATACCGCCCACGTCGAGGGACTTATAAGGCTCGGATGACTCCAGGCCCAACCCAAATTCGAAGGACCAAGACTCAACATACAACAAACGTCCATTCAGGATCCGTCGTTCGCTCCTCTTCCTCGTTGATCGAGAGGCACGGAAGCGAACCGTACTACACATGTATTATGAATCGCTGAAACCGAGTGAAACCATAACTGGAGTTCTCTACCGAACACAATTAATGAGATTGAGTCGAGCACTCAAGGAAAAACACGCGCATTACTGCTCCAGACATGACAAAATTATGCTTTCCACGATAATGCTCGTCCGCATGTTGCGGTTCCGGAGAAAAACTATTTGGAAACCCTTCATTGGGAAATCTTACCCCAGCCTCCGCATTCGCCAGATCTTTCCCCTCTGATTATCACTTATTTCGATACATGGCACATGGTCTGTCCGAGCAGCACTTTACAACAAATGAAGATACAAAAAAATGGGTCGATTCGTGGATATCCTCAAAAGATGAAGAGTTCTTCCGACGTGGTATCCGAATGCTGCCAGAAAGATGGGAAAAAGTAATGTCTAGTAAAGTACAATACTTTGAATAAAGCGCAATGTACCGTTCTTTCACAATAAATTCCTAATTTTTTATAGAAAACGGAAACTTACTTGTACACCTAATAATTCACTTTCATTATAAAAACTGTTTTCTGACAATAGTGTTACGAAAGTCATAAATCAAGCTGAACCAAGATTAAATGTTTTTGTGTTATATATATATATATATATATATATATATATATCTGGTCAGCAGAAAAGTTCGTTGGCTGACACATAGATGGTGTTACTAGAATTAAATCCATATGATTGTTAGTTAGTACTAAACTTCAAACGATACGTGTATAAATTTGACAGCTGTCGGACAATTGGTTCGTGAGATACAGCATTGTGAGTGAAGCAACTTTTGTTGTTGTAAAAAAAATGGATAAAAAAGAATTTCGTGTGTTTGTTGGACATCAAATGTTCTACATTAGTGTACATCTGATGCGCACACCGGCGATAACGAATTGGTTGAACTTGACGAACATCCTCCATTTTGCATTTCGTCAAGTTGCAAAGGCTTCCTGATGATGTACGTGTACATCATCACTCTCTTTGATCAACTAACCGCCACAGCGCACGGACGTCCAACCACGTGTTATCCTCCATTCATCTCCACAACTCTTCAACAGTGTTAATGATGCATTGCTTTATTATGAAAGAAATAAATATTGTTGAAGCCGAAGCTTGGCTTGATAAACATTACTTGGACTCTGCACTATGAAAATCAATTGTTGGGAAGGTGTTTGCTAAATTTAAACGGGGCGAAATATCCACCGAAGACGATACACGCAGTGGTCGCCCGAAAGATACTGCAACGGATGAAAATATGAAAAAAAGTTCAAAAAATAATTATGAATGACCGTATATCGAAGTTGGTCGAAACAGCTGAGACTCTCAGGATATCAAAAGAGCATGTTGGACATATCCTGCATGAATATTTGGACATGCAAAAGCTAGGGTGCAAAGTGGGTGCCGCGCGAGCTCACAATTGAGAAAAAGTTTCAACGTGTCGTTGACCTGGACCAACGTTTATTGATATTCCATCGTAATAATAACGAATTTTTCGGTCGATATGTGACAATGGATGAAACATGGCTCCATCGCTACACTCCATAGCCCAATTGACAGTCAGCCAATTGAACTGCACGCGATGAACCAGGCTACAAATTCCGAATTTTAATGGTATATGCCCATCTGCTTTCCATCTAACTCATCTCTATAATTTGTATTCTCCCATGTTCTCAGTCCCCCTCGTCTATTCAGATTCTTCTGCTTACTGTTGTAGTGCTCCCGAAGCCCTACCATCCTATCCCATCTCCCAATATACCTATCCCATCCATCATCCCACTTTCCTATACGACTTCCAAAAATCGTCATCCTACATACATAGCAGCTGCAATAGCGGTTGCTTAATATAACGATCCCAGAATCGTCACCAAGCAAATATAGCAAATACTCAAGGTGACGATTCTGAAATCAAATCGAAGAACAGAATAACATACTCTTGTCGCACAAGAGTAGCAGCTACTCGATTGTGAATGGCCAAAACACAATCATGCGTCGCCGGCTTTCAGGTACCTAGACAGGAAGATGACCTTTTTCCCCAGGTTCGACTTCGTTGATCAAAGAAAAACTTAACGAAAGGAAACGAAAAAAGAGAGAATGGGTACTTTTGGAAGGAGTCGAGTTTGAGCCTTCAAGAAGAGAAGTCGAGTTTGAGTTTTCAAGAAGAAAAGTTGCAGTTTAGTTTTCAAGAAGTAAAGTGGCATTTTAGTTTTCAGGAAGGAAAGCCGCGTTTTAATTTTCAAGAAATGAAATGGATTAGTCCACGCTTTTCCCTCGGTCGAAACGAGGAAGCACGACCGGCGGACGATATAATACTCTTCTACTTTCTTTCTTCCATTCTTATTCTTATATTCGTGTTATCCTCACCCATATATTCCAACTTGTATTTCACCAACTACGCTTGCCAATGTATCTCCTCCTCTAGAGTGGAACTTCCCTTCTCCAACTTCTTTTTTCTAAATGCGCTTCTTCAACTTATCTTCCCTGAACTCACTATTCTAGGTTATTTTCTCTAGCTATCTTTTTTTCCATTCACTTTCTCCAAATGTTCTTTTCCCATTTCATTTCTTCTATCACTCACCCTATTTTTCAACTTATCTTATCCATTCCTATTCTCTCATTAGTCTTCTTCCATTCGTCTTCTTGCTTCAACTTCCCTTTTCCAATTTATGTTCCTCCTTCGGTCATTCAACTTCATTTACCCATCTTCTTCCACCCTCTCTTTCCATTCTCCCTCCTTTTCCTTTTCTTATAGCTTTTATAACGTGTGAAGAGTGTAATTCTGACAATCTGACAACATATCAGACCACGGTCGCCTGTAGACGGTGCAGTAATTTTCACGACTAGTATTTACAGCTATGCAATACATCTTCATTTTTTTCGATTTCCTCCGGGTGCTATGTTCTTTGCTATGGTTTCCGTATTCGTGGGTCGTTTCTGTTTAAGTTGTTACAACTTTCTTTCCACAACGTATCATCTCCAAGTCTCTTTTAAATTTTATTTCCAAGTTCTTATGTCCAACTTTTCACTTTCAAATTTAGTTCTTCAAATTCTCTTTCCAAGTACACTTTTTCAAATCATTTGCTCCAATTTCTTTCCTCCCATACATCGTCTTATATTTCTTTTCCTTTTCTTCAACCCTTTTCGCCAACTGATCTTCTTACACTGCTCCTTTCCAATTCAACCTATGTCGATCCATTCAATAGAATTTTCCATCTACCTTGAAGTCTTCCCTCTTTCCCACTTTAATAATCGTCTTCTTTCACCCATATTTTCCAAATTCTCTTCTCCAACTTCACTTTTATTAGCACTCTTCTCCAGTTTTAATTTCTTTTCTAATTTGTTTTCTCCAACTTTTCATCGTCCAATTCGCTTTTCCAAATTCTCTTCCCCAAATTCCCTTCTTCAAATTTACTTTTCCAACTTTTTTGTTCCTATTCTTTTTCCTAGTTTGGTGATACCAACTTCGTCTCTACCAATTACCTTTCTCTTTGTTGCGTTCTTTCGTCTTATTCTCCAACTCCTCCTCTCTTAAATTTATCTTTTTTTACTCTTCTCTTTTTGAATTTGTTTTAACTATTTCTAAATGCGTTTGTTAAAAACACAAAAACCATTATGCGTATGTGACATTATTTTCTTGCGCCAGAATAACACAATTACCGGGGGTTTTATATGGGTCATTCGTATTGATTCCACACATCATATTTTCTCTCAATTCATAGTATGAGGACCCATCAGTCAATATCGGCCAATCAATGTCGAATATTCAGTCATAGTGAGCAACACGTCAGAGAAAGAGAATCGAAAAAAAAACTCATGGGAACCGCATTCCAGAGCATTAATGCAGTAATCCGCAGTTTATATAGGAAGTTGAAACGCTCCAGTGAATAGGCAGTCGTGGTATAATAGATTCGTGCTTCGGTTCTAACCTTTTCATAGTGTGGATTCAAATTACGTGCTTGATTTCTTCGCTAAACTCTATTAGTCAGCTAATGATCAAAAAATTGTCCCTAAAAACCAAGGTGATTTTTGTAATTGCTTCTCTCTTTTCCCACCCAATATAAGTCCTCTAACTCATGAAAGTCAAATAATTGTAATGGGTTGTATCTGATATCTCCAGAAATGTGCGGAATGTGAATACCTATTTATAAAATTTTATTAGCGAACCCTTCTTCAGTCAAAGAATACACATATGACACACTTTCAAAAATGCCCAACCACTCCGAATCGATATCTATATTTACATCCAACATACATCTCTGTGTATCATATGGTGGACGAATAAAATCACTTAGAGTAAGATAGATTATAAAAGACTTAACCGACTCCGTCATTTAGAAAAAGTTAACTCTACGAATGTGTTCACTAAAAATCAAATAATTCTACGAGTTTGAATTTATTTACTTACGACTATTTCGTGCCTTCTATCGCATACTTTACAGTAATGTTAAGCATCTAACATAAATAGGTTTTACAACTATTTACATAACATAATTAATGATAGTACATCAAGTGTCCTGCTTCGGCATAAGACAACAAGGCGACAAATAACAATTCTACACTTTGATTAACTAAAATCTTTGGTATCCGCATAAATTGATTGATTTTAAAATTCAACTATCTCGAAGGGATCTCGTGGATGGCAACCCCTTTAGTCCTTTCTCCAGCTTATCGGCATCACCCGCAGAGAAACGATAATTCGTCGGCGGACGGGTCACACTTAATATATTCCTTTTGCCGTTGCCGAAATCTGACGAACTTGATCGCGAAGTCTTCCGTTTGACATGCTGCTCCAAGTTATCCTCGTTATCACAACCGTTTTCATTTAACCGTTCATAGTCCTTTTTGGAACCTTTCCAAGAGAGTCTTCGCACTGGACCATTGTGGCCTGTGGATCCAGTTATGATACCTGGAATCGACGATACTGACGACAGGGAATTGTTACTACTGCTGCTGTCAGAACTTCGTCGAGATATCTTTGGTTTGTTTTCCTTGATAACAGTTATTGATATGGGTTCGACTTGTTCGCTGATTGTCAGTATATCATCGTGTGACGGATTCATATCTAAAAGCGCCTCCGTCGATCTATTACTTTCAATATCACGGTAGTTATCTGAGCTTGTGAGGCCCCATGCAGATGGCGAGCTACCTGGAACATCCTCGAGGAGGTAATCTGAACTTGCCCCACCTTCCGGGGAATTGACTTCTTCGATTGTGTTCAATGGGGAGACTTGTAGCATCTGTTGCTGTTGAATCAACTCTAGTTCAGTCTTAATTGTAGGCTCATAGCCTAAAAGGCCTAAGACAAGCCGTGGATTAGAGATGACAAACTTTTCGAACGCTGGAAAATCAATTTTCACCAAATCCGTTTGTGTGGAACGTGATATCCTCGTTGCAACGTCATTCAAGACAGACTGTTGGGCGGTTAAACTAATTCCGTCACAATGCCAAATTTCGGCGGGATGGGATGAGCTCCGCACCAGTATCGCTTGCCCTTCACTTTGGGGTATTATCATGTTGTTTGAGATGTTGGGTATAGATCGCGCTGGCTGAAAACTACCAACAGCCAAATCCGCCCTTGAAGCTAATGTGGAATATGTCATTTCTTGCAGAGCGTGAATTGCATTACGCACTTCCAAGCTTAATTGTGCTACGTCGTTATGAAGCGTACTAACTTGACTGTCAAGTCTTTCAAATGAACGCTTGTTAGTTGGTACTTCAACATCACTGTGATATGATTCTAAATTGAGTCCTTCTAATGAACTGGACTCGGGCCCGGGGGAATTGACAGTCACCGATCTTTGACGTTCAACGCGTTCTCGCAATCCTGCTAACGAGCGGCCACGTTGCAGGAACTTCAGATTCCGAGGACTACCACTGCTCCCCATTAAGAGGGGCGATCGCGTAGGCAGTGGTGATGCATTGGTGGAATTGCCATGATGGGGTGAGGCCTGTATTACAGGATCACTGTCTGCTTGGTTTTCATCGTCTTCACTTATTGATGGTAATGGGAAAGATGGACCAATATCTGAATCCTGGCACTCGTATCCTTCACGGAGATTGAATGTAAGGTCGTGTTGAATGTCATTCGCAAATTGTTGCTGATACTCGGGGTATAAACGTAGGACCTCAACCAGTCCGCCCATATGGATGCACTTCAAATCGCAATAGGTCAATGCCTAGAATGAATTATAACAAGAAAATAAGAATCGTTAAAAAGGTGGTAACATTCATATGATAACATAAGTATTCTTATTCTATTCTGGATTTTTAAACTAGTCAAAATACATTGTAACAAATAAGCAAATGAGATGGCTCATAACTTCGTTTACGATTAAGGACGTTGATAGGTGATCAGGACCCTTTTCTTTGTAGCCATACTGTTATTTTAGGAGGTTTTTGTTAACACTGATGTTAGTTAGAGGAAATTTGGCTGACACAATACTGTGGTGTAAAATGTCTAAGGTCGGAGAAACTTCTACATTTATTAGAGTGAGAGATGTGAAGCAGGTCTAGAGTGTTGACGAAATTTCAGAGGACGTTTGGTACTCGTTATGGCTAAGGTGACCATATGGCCCGTTTTCATCAGAAGTGTCCCATTTTTAGCTACTCTATCCCGGTGTCCCGGATGAAGATTTTGGAGAACTAAAATTGTCCCGTTTTTTGAAAATTGTAAATAGCGACAGTTGATCGACGCAGATAATTGTAAAGTACCTTTGTTGCGGATTCACTGGATGCAACCGGTGAATTCGCAATGGATTTGACGCAACCGCTGTGCATTAACGCCACCAAATCAGTGACGACACAATGAGCTGCCCACATGGTAGCTACCATACAGCCGCCAGGTTCGTGGCGCAGTCAACAAAGCTGTCCCAACTACAACTACAAATACCGCTGCTCAGAACGGAGCCCCCGTCCAGCTTAAGGACCTGAAGCCGCCAGATTAGTGGCACATTAACCAGCTGCCCCAACTACAGCTACAACTACCACAGCTCAAACCAGCAGCCCCCGCCCAGCCTAAGGACCTACAGGCGCCAGATTAGTGGCGCATCAACGAGCTGCCCAAGGGCATCTAGCTACAACCGCCCAGGTTCTCAGGGAAGATAATTTTGAATTATCAATAAATTACCGTCGCCAAATTCGTGGCGCACACAGAAGCTGCCCCCTGTAGTTAGGTATCGGCTACCACCGCCCAGTTCGCGGTGCACGTCCAGATCCAGACGTAAGTATCCGCCGCCAAGTTCGCGGCATACTAAAGGGCCCATCCCAAGGGCCGACCGACGTCAAGGTCGCGGGACAAACCGTCCAGACGTAAAGACCCACCGTTGTCAACGCCCAGAAAGCAGAACATGACAGCTACATTGGCAGAAAACCTAATGGCGGCCCAGTTCGCCTCCCAAAAGCGGATGTCCTGTGCTTTTCTCAACCTTGAGAAGAGAGGGCCGCCGACGTTATTCACAGTGGACATACGACAGCACAATCTCCAACATGGGGAGATAGAACGCCTGCCCACTCCAGAGATGACCAACGGCCACCGCTATTTCGTGGACAGATTCATCGGTCAAACCGAGAAAATCTATCTGGACGAGGTCGCCAAGTTATTGAGGCAAGGAAAGCCCACCCCGCCGACCGTCCGACCGCATCCAAGACTGCGACGGATATTGTCATTCAACCACCAAGTCGTTGGCCGCCAATGATGTCACAACCACCTTGGTGGCCAGGAACTCCCCACACACCTGGCATGCGTATGCCTCCTGGCCCTCCACCAGGATTGCCATCACGGATGATGCACCCGGAGAACCCCCCCACGGACAACAAAGGCGTGGCGACAGACAACAAAAAGCCAGCCAAGGCAGGTGCTGTCGAAAGCAAGACAGCCAAAGGAGGAACGGTTGAGAAGAAAACCGATCCAAAACCTAAAACTAACTCAGTCAGCACATCAAAAAGGTTTCAGAAGCAGTAAAAGAAGTGCAAACTGCAGGAGCACCTAAAGCGAGAATAAAAAAGAAGGCGGATTTTTAGCCAGAAGGCATCAGCAGCTGCCAGTGCACCATCACCAGCGAAGAAAGATGCCAAGAAATCCGATGCACCCAGCCAAGGAAAAGAGCCTGCTGCAGAGAAACCCGCCGAGCAAGGCAATGATCAACCTACCGAGATCCATTCCGCGCTCGACCCAGTCTCCCCAATTACCGCAAACCGTCCCGACCAAGGAAACGATGCCCAATTACCGAGGCTATTCGAGGCCCACTTCGGGCTCGACCCAGCCTCCCCAACTAAGGCGAACAGCACCAATCAAGAAGTCAACACCAAACAACCGATTTAGAAACCGCACATACTCCCAGTGAGTGTGCACCAGCAGGCGGCCGACCAGAGTGCTGCGTGCCCAAAGCTTAATCCGACCCATGTCCCGATGCTCGGACCAACGCCGAAGCCCCACCAGAAACCGATGCAGCGCACGTGGTGTGGGGGATAAAATCACATGCCGTTCCTCGTGGGCTGCGATATTACAACTGGTCCACCTTGAACCAAGGTATTTCATGAAGACGCCATAAACTGTCCCAGAAACAGTAACCAGCAATGTCACCAGTGACCGTGACAAACCTCAGAGTCCGATTAATAGCCAATCGCATCAGCAACATCAATTGCAACAGCAACAACTACAGCAGCAGCAGGAGAAACATTCAGCAGGAACTGGCCTAGGAGCAGGCCAAACGCATCGGTGACGGCGATCGACCCGGGCAATTGTAATTCGGCGCACAACTCGGATGGAAGGCTTCCATCAATCGGTGGTCTCCTAGCAACTGCCAGTAGTGGCATCCTAACTGAGACACCGGATGGCCAAACTCCGGCCAATGGCCGAAATCATCAAATACGACCGCTACCACATGTAGCCTCCCCAATAGGGACAAGAGAGCGCAATGCCCCGCTAGGCGGGCGGCGCCCCCCAGCATCCAGGGATCCGCCGCATCCCAGCCAACCAATACGCCCCCCAGTAACCAAGAAGAGACGATACTTCACTCAGCCCACTACGCACTGGGTCTGCACCTGTCATTGGACCCGCGGGCGGTACCTTGGAAGAAGCCGCATCAGGCTTACCGTTCTGGCCTCACAGGCCAACGGCCGCATCCCAATCGGTAGATACCTTCCAGAGACGGAACACTCGTCATCACCAATTCAGGGCGGACGGCTCTCTCTCGACCTCCACATCACCAGAAGGCCACAGCCCTAGGCCTTCGCCCCCTGGAACTAAAGGGTTCGCCAATGATTGGCGAAGGCGAGCGGAGTCTGTGTACTTGGCCAACAATAAAGCAGGACTTAGGGAGTCAGACCATCGCACCTATCTTTCGCCCGACCATCTGCGTGAACCAACTGTCGGACATGCCCCTTTACAGCAAGCTGCGCTGTTCGCAACCGCTCTAGTCAGCGTGACGTCGGAGCGCCAACCGAAGATTGAAGTCCATGATTTGCTGGACCCCTGCTCCATCGACACTTTCATATCAACGAACCTCGCACATAGATTGCGCCTCCGACGCCAAGCATCAACCTACGGTGTTGGGGGTCCCCATGGCCCGCCATCACAATTACTCCTCGCCTTCACAGTTCGAGTCGGTGGACATTGAGGCCCCTCATCCTGTTCCGCCTCATCCTGTCCCGCCTATCGATGTACGTACCACCTACATAAACAACGACGAGGGACTTCTCGTTCATGGCGGATCTGGACCAAGCCGATCCGAAAATCGCCGCCTCCGATGAAGTGGATTAAATTATAGGAGCAGCACCCACCACCGCATCACGCATAGCGGTGACCAGTCTTGTCACCAGCCATCACATGGCCCTTCCTCGTGGGTTGCGACCTTACAACTCCGACCCAGAGGAACTGGTCGAGCATACCCCTGTGGATGGCCGCTCACATAAGAAGACCAAGAGGAGGTACTGTCGGCATCGACCTACCGCCGACCCCCCCCCCCCCCCGATCCATCATCTGAAGTGCCCCTCGTCCGCTGAACCGCCGTATGGGCAATGTGCAATTGAAAAGCCATGAGCCTGAGCATTCAGCGGCTCCAAGACAACACCCAGTTACCACCCTAAACCAAGGAACGTGCAATGCCCCGCTTGGCGGGCGGTGCTCTCCATTATCCAGGGTCCCAATCAACCAGCACTCGTCATCACCATTGGTCTCGATGGGGTGAAACCAATCACCAGCCGGCACGTGGTCATTGATCGTGGGTTGCGACTTTACAACTCCAACCCAGATCGCATGGCCAATTCCATGACGATCAATAACGGACTGCAGCGGCGAACAGGAGAGCGCAATCGGCATCCTCTCACTGGAGGAAAAACCCCCCGATCAAGCTCCGGACGACCACTGGAGCCAAATGATTCGCCAATAATTGGCGAAGGCGGCCGGAATGTTGCGGATTCAATGCAATGAAATACCCTTTTACAAAGTAAACACGGTTATCATTTGATGTCAGGAGTGAATTTTATTTTCATGATGGTAACAGTGATGCGAGTGTTGAACAACATATAGAAAACTATGTTCTAAAAGTGGTGCATATCTTAATGGAGAAACGCCATATCGATTGTAATAAAAATACGGTAGTATTCAATGAAGTATTTATAACTATGTTACATCACAAAAAAATTGTCGAATAGAATGAACAAAATGTTTCAACAGAAAATCGTTGGATGAAAATGTTCCAACATGTTTAAAGCAATAACCTCAGACCGTAATTAAATATTTTCTTAACTTCTTAGTACAGATACACCCTTTCGAATCCGTATCTTCATTGATGAACAAGTTGTAGACACCAGAGAATACTGAATTACAGGTTATCAATCTACAGCGTTCGCGACGATAGTTAAGAACGTGTGGATTCAAACCGACGTTATGATGATTAGAATCACTAAAAGATTGAACCAATGCTTAACACATCAGGCAACTCCGCGTGTACGAATTCAATTTCTAAACTCAAGTACACACCACTGATGTGGAATTCCAATGGTATACGGCTGATGCTTTTACTTATTCGATTCATTATACTTTCTGTGTTGTTCTTCACTATATGCTTGCACTGTGCGCATCTGTTAAAAACGCCACAATTCCATATAAATATTTCCACTTTTATACATATTTAAAATCCTCACCCACATGACAGAGTGATTTTCGAGGAAGAGTGCTTTTGATTGTCGCAAGACACACCTTGGAGGAGGAAGGGGAAAGCGAGACGTGACGAATCGAGGCAGTCATGGACAGCGATGAGCAAATCTCGGCTGGGAGCAGAGTCAGTGACCAGATTGAGTAGATTTTCGCGGACGATGGCGAATCTGGGAGGAAAGAGTTCCATGTTATGAATGCCGGGGATTAAGTTCAATTCGCTTAAAGCGAAAATGTCAACAGGTAGGGCATGGGAGTTTTTTTAGAATGGATTGGGTCTTTGAGCGAAGACCTGTGGGTGAGTTTAGTCGGGGCGCCGCCAAGGGTTCAAGGTTCACTAAACTTCCGCAGTCTTCTCCCGACAATTGTTCAGCAACCCAAAGTTTCGAAATACCGAGTGGAAAGGAAAATAAAACACACTGAGTTCGACGTGAGGATTTTTTATTAAAACACAAATGTCATCTTATTCTATACTCCTGGTTGCAGTGTAAAAGTAGATCTGCATAGCATACTCCACTGGTAGTTCTTACAACATTAAATAGTTCACCGGTCACGTCGTTTCTCGATATTGTTTATAGTCTAAGATACACTATGTTACTGCTCACGAAACGGAAAAGGTCTTGAATACATAATTAGCGCTTGTCCTGGACATCGATGGAGTTTATAGGTAAATTACATTTATTGTTGGTAAGTAAATCAGCGCACAATGACCCGGCGAACAATAACAAACGGAGAACACTATTTTCACAAGAACACGAATTTCCAAGTACGGAATTCTCGCACGAGGTGTATTTACACGCGAATCGAACACATAACTTATCGAATTCTCGCGACTCCGACAACGCAACGACCTCGATTTGTCTGCTCGGCTGGTAGAATTTGACCCCTGACTGCTTGGGCGAATAAAATCTGACTCCCCGTGATGTTGTCGTCAACATCCACTAGCTGCAGTGGTGGTGAATTTTCATCGATATGGGAGGAGCCGAATCGGATCGTTTCTTTGGTGATGACCAATGAACGATCGATTGGGGTTTTTTTTGGAAGAATTTCCCTGTGGTGACCATACGGTAAGGAAGAAAACCCATTCGCTGGAAGCCAGGGCAAAGATCGATCCTGCAACTGTACAAACAAAGGAACTGGTATTAAGGGCTGCAGGCATCGTTGAGATAAGCGATAGCGAAGATCGCCGAAGAAAGAAATAGGTTTCTATGTGTTCTGTAAATAGAAACGTTATTTCGGAGGGTCATACGCTGAGATGCGCATTTGTTTGGTTTAACCAATGCTACATGGGAACATCGGCTGTTTACACAATCGCCCAGAATCATGCCGTTGCAGGCAATCGATTTTTCTGTGACGATAAGCCAACCGAAGATTTGTCCGCCTATGGCAAAGGCTAGGGTGGCAATTGTTTGGTTAAGAAAACTGTACGTGGGCCACGATCATTGGCATGATTATTTAAATAGCAATCGTGATCGTTTCCGATTCAATGGACGTTAGTTTTCGGAAAACTGTATCATAGGACATGATCATTAGGATGATTATTTGAACAACGATCGCGGTCATGTCCTATTCGATGATCGGGTGTTGCTTGGGCGATCAATGGTCGGAAAAATCGGCTGCAGCAGTGTCAACAAGTACATTGCACGATGTGTCTTCTTGGACCAACGGGTTGTTGGCACAAGAACACGCTGAAAGATTGGCGTGTGTTTACTCATCAAGATTGCTGTTGAGCTGAGACGATTGGGTTGGTATGGTTCATGTAATATGAACGAAATGATTTGATGATGTGCATGCTCGCCGGGGTTTTACTTTCAGGTGAAAGCTAATGAAAGGTAGCTTACGCGGCTCGATTGCAGGTAAGTAAAGTGGCTTGTGGAGTGAGGGAAAGGCAGGTTGATTTAAGGAATTGAGTGGTGCTTTGGGAATACTTTAAAGAACCCCCACAGATCTCTCACGTTCTGATAATAGAGGGTAAGGGGCATTATACTGTCGTTTTGGGAAGAGGGTAGGGGAGTTTAGGACTGACAAATTTGTTGAGGTCGACCAAAACACCGAGATACAGGCAGATACAACTTCTTTATTTACGAAAAAACAGCTCTCGTTAATTTCTGTCTTTGTTCTCATTATCTTCAGTTACATTGTTTCTCTTATAGCCGTTATAGATCAGTAATTTAGTACTGTTCTCTAGATCTTCGTTCCTTTCCTTGTGCGATAACAACACGTAGTAGAACTAAATTGTCGTTACTTCTATTCTAGAGTTGTAACACAACATAAGTGTTGAGTGTTACACAGGAACAACAACAACGTCGATCTCACACTGTAAATTAATTCGTAGGTGTTTACTAATATTTCCTCAGATTTATTGATGTTTTTGTTAATTTTTGGCACTAAATTTGTCATTCTCGATGGACTCCCGACCGCTTTTGAAATGTTCGTACTATTGATAGACAACCATTTTTTTTAGAGTATGCTTGCCGACATAATTTTCCAATTATGTTAATTGTTCCTATTTTCGCACTTTCACAGACTCCAATTATTTATTGCTTGGAGGATCAAAAGTTGGAGTGTTCGTCCTGTGGTCACCAATGTGGGAAGGAAGTATTGTGCCAGGCGTGGGCACTCCATTCAGTTCCATCCTCATCGTCTATTATTCACGCGCGAAGGTTCATCCGTTGTTCCGCCGACAAAAGAACGAAACGCCGCCACGTTTGTCCACAACCGGGAAGAATGAAAAGTACGCACTCTTCAACAAATCGAACACCAAAAAACGGAGCGGATAACATAGAAAATAACGCAGGACACAGGAACCACTGCCGGAAAATTAAACGCACTGGTGACGTTGTTGGAGTAAATGTTTTTATTTTTATTTCGCTTTTATTTTTTTTTTTTTTTGTTCTCAGCCATTATTGAATATGTTAGTGTTTTTATATTTCACTTAAACTTATTGTTAATATTAAATTGATTTTTAAGAATTTTTTTACACTTAACTATCCACACAACTACAAGGGTATTTTCACGTCCACAGCGCGCGACGAGGAGCAGGAGCGGCAGCGACCATGGCGGTCGGCGGATGGAAATGGACTCCACGATATTCGTTCGCTGGCAGAGGAAATGCGACCAGTGAAACTGTCTCTCTTAATTAAGGGGTGCATTTTCCGATTCCAAGAGAGACGTAAAGTCTCTCTTTGGGGTAACCAAACAGATCTCATACAGAAGATCGTCACGGTACACATGTATGTGTGTACATTGGTTCTTTTATGGATCAAAGCCATGGGGACGAATCTAAACAAAGAAAGGGACAATGTGCATTCGTGGGATGCGAGTTCGGTAAAGCAAACAAAACCGAAACTCGTCGGATGCTAATTGGATCTTTGTTTGAGATGTGCGGCGCGGCTGAATAAATAGACACGACCCGTCGAAGAAATGGTGTTAATGGGTAGGTGGACTAGACGAATCCCTTGCTTGCATTTGTATATACAGGGAAATTCGTCTGTGGCAAAGAATGAAATTTGTGTTTATTTATTCGTCTAGGCGAGGGATCATCGTCGGGTATATGCCAGCTGAACAAACCAGCTACCCGACGCTGGTTGGCAGTTGGACAATGAATCGATGTGTATTCAAGACAAGTTGTACACATGTTAGGCTGGGAATAGCCAACTCGAGGCTAAGATTCCCTGTCTATGCGGTTACATTATATGTGAACCGATGTTTTCTTTTCAGGAATATGCTGTTTGGAACAGAATTCTTAAGAGGAATTTTGAATTCGAATAAATGAACGCAGGAAAGAATTCTCTTCCAGGAGCTTTTAGGTAAATTCATTTGGTGAATTTCGTTGCGTGAAGCATTTACAGGTGCTTAATGCGATTGCATTAGCAGAACGTTGATACAGACTGGGTTGTAGGGACGGGGGTTCTTTAGGTAAGTAGTCAGTGGGGTTTGCCGGAACCGCCACATTCGTACTATTGATAAACAACATTTTTCTTTAGAGTATGGTTGCCGACATAATTTTCCAACATTTCCAACGTTCAAGTACTATTTAATTCGCTTATAACGCAAAATGTAACACAAACTCGTTGTCGCAGATTCAACTCAATTTTTAAAATTGTAAAAAATCTAAAAGACGTGCGGAGGGAGATGCGTTCAGAACAATTTAACTTTTACAAATGTCAAGCTATGGCTCTATAATTTTGTGGGACTGTCAATGATAACAAAACATAACTCATTTTGAGTGACTGAAGCACTACACGGTGGTCCTACCGTGAACATTTTGATCAAGATATTATTGTGTTTGTTTGAGTTACCCACAATACTAAATAACCGCGATTGACTCCTAGGCGAGAGGGCAAGTGCTCGTTAGCGGTTAAGTAAAATTACACGTTACCTAAACTCTAGCACGTTATAATTAAGGTACCGTACCGAACGTCTATGATATTTAATCAACTGGGCGACCTATGTTGAATATGGATGTGAATAGCAGTTGGCCATCGACCAGGCCTAATGAATAATTTCGTGATAATATTATACGAGTAGTATGGGATTAAATTATGAGATTCCAGTTCTTGTTTTCACAATATTGTGAGATGTGTTAACAACCTATTCAAATGGTCCTTCTTAGGGCAAATGGAAATACCTTTCTTAGATTTGTTGAAATGTATCTGTATACAGTTGTAAAGCCCATTTTCTTTATTTGAATACAAGATACAACACCAACAACCCTTCTCACATTCATTTCAATGCACGGAGACGGAAGCAACGATAATATTTGTTGTGCACTATCTCTCAGGCGATATTCTATATGATATTACGGTAATGGAAGTTGCTTAAGGACCCTTACCTGGCAGTAGAAATGAGTCAAGTGAGTTTACATTTCTCCTATTCACTTTTCTTAATTGAATCTGTGCATGAACGCATTTTATGTATTTATATACCTGCATAAAGTACAAATATTTATTTAGTACTTCCTGTAACATGAGCATTCTTTAAATCAATATTTACCCGTTGCTCCTTTTGAATGAGGTATACTTCATAAAAGGTCCACAAACACTGTAAAGGTTTCCTGTGCTTAGTGCGATGTGGGAAAATTGTAACTGAGGGCATTTAACACGAAACGAAGTGAATTGTATACATACAGATATTCGCTTCCGATCCAGCAATAAGTTTGCTAGAGTTCTTCGTAAATAATTTTAGTAGCACAGATTAGTAATAGATAGTGCGAAATACCCCTCTAAAGTAAACAACCGGTTACAGAATAAGTTCGTGGTAGGAGTTTGATTATCATTTCCTTTTGTGTCGTCATAATCTCGTATAATTCTTGCACTATTAGAATTTGATACCTAGTTTCCATGGAAAGACCATTGAAGTTTGTCGCCCAGTAAACACCATTTGCCTGTGTTCTGAGAGTCAAGTTGGACCACATACCCATGCCTTTTGTTTTACAATTGAAAATATTTGTTAAAATCATTTCACTTAATTCGAGCCGCATGCTTTGACATTCTTCCCCGTTAGCATGTCATGTGTTTTGCGATACTTGCGCTCAAATGAACCTAGTGGCTTTTATGAGTTAGATATTATAGTTCATGTGCCGACTAGGTAAATTGTAATGCATAACGTTTTCAATAATTGTTATCATAACACAAAAAAGTGGCATTTTGACATTCTGTATGCGAGTCGATTGTCACCGAAGAGCGATCGACCAGGAATATCCCATCATCCAGAATCTCGAAAACCAACAGAGTTCCTGAATGCGTTCCAGCTAATTCAGTCGCAAGAGCAGATTCGTGCCCAGCGACAGTGTAAAAGTTCAGGGTTAATACTCAAGCTGTAACAACCATCTACAGGTGGGGGACATGTCAAATGAGAAAACAAATGAGTCAGTTTCTTGCTGCATCCAACAAAACATCGACAACAGGTGACGCCACGGTCCTTCTTAATGACCGAATGCGTCTCAGAACGAACGGCCACGGGAAATCGGTTTCATGACTATCCTTGGCGTTTCCGATATACACGGTACACAAACCATCGTGTAGAACAGGATTAATAGAAAATTGAAGAAACAAACCTTTAAAGTGGTATACTATAGAAATCCATAAAGCACATCCATGTCAGTAAAAAATAGTTGAGAAAATAACTCATTTCGTACATGTGACAGTATGATGTATTGACTTTTTGCAGTTTTCTTTCTGAACGACGCCACTTTCGCAGTTTCGTATTAAGTTTTCAAACTTGTGTGAACGACTTTCGCAAGAGAAAACAAAACTTGATTGATATACAACCAAAAGTTTGACATTGATAAACTAAAACACCTTCCTAAAAGGGGATAATATCAAGGCGAACTGGCGAATATATTTAACGTACTAGCGAATGGGAGTTGTAAAGAATAGGAAAGCAGTCTCATTTTTGAAGATATGTGGACCGATGATTCCACCAACACATAAACTACAATAAACCGTTGTTTTGTGTGGATGTAATGGTAGCTCTCGAACTTTTTAGGATTACTCTTCAGTCCAAGTACAGCAATTTTGCTTATCGACGGTCGAAAACAATGGACATTCTTCAAGCTTTTTAAGAAACCAGGAATGAAACGGTGGCAATGTGAAAGGTCGATAACTTCAAAGTTTGTTTTCTAAACCAAGATCTCCATTTAAGGTACCCCAAGTATGGCAAGCCAAGATATTGAGATTAGTTGGGGTAGGTTCGTCGGGACGCCGGCCAGGGCCCAGGATTCACTAAACCTCCCACTGCCTACTGCCAAAACTGTTCCACGAGAAAAACCAAAAAGAATAAAACGCGCAGGTTTAGTTTGTCAGTTAAAGGTTCTTTTATTTCAACTCATTTGTCTCTTTACAAATTACCCAAGTTGCCGTGGGCTCTGACTACTTAATTTACAAATGTCGTTATATTCTTGTTCACAATGTACAGGAGAAGTGTGGCGGGGAAGAAGTATGTTGCACCGGCCCACGGCGCTGATTCCCTTCTTCCGCCACCGTCACCAAGAGAAGAGCAACAACAGGAGAAATAAACTGTTCGCCAAGACAACGCGGTAAAATTAAACACACTATTTCTTTTTGTTTATCCTTATTTATTTCACGGTAGCACTGCGCGAGAGTTACAATGAAGTCAATAAAAACACAATCTTACAAGACTGCAGCAAATATAATATTCGACGTGGCGGTTGCAAACACGACGCTGTACGTGGGAAATGCTAGTTATGTCTATTAGGCACATGATTTTTTCTTATTATCGTAGTTTTTTTTATACAAAATTATTAAACACACGACTCCGAGGTATATACGAGGGTGTATATTTACGCGTCTCCGCAGCCGGCGGAGAGCGGGAGTGAAGCGTGACCGCCTGGTGCGCGGATGTAAAAGGACTCCACGATATTCAATCGTTATTAAGGAAATTTAGTCAGTGAATTTGGCTCTCTTAAATTAAGGGTGCAATTCCTGTTCCGAGAGAGACATAAAGTCTCTCTTTTGAGATCTCATACAGAAGATCGCCACAGTACACTTGTGTGTGTGTACGTCGGTTCTTTTCATAGATCGAAGCTATGATGCAGAACCTGATACACAAAGAAAGGGAAATGGATTGTCAGATCTTTGTTTATGTGGAAAGGTTACTGGGAAACGGATCCAGAACTAAGTAGGATGAAAGAGATTTATGGCCTGTGAGTTCACTGAGTAATCAAGTTGCAACTCATTAAATGGTAGACGTATTTGCGATACGTTTTGGTGATTGAATTGTTTGTGTATCGCCAGAATGCCTGTTGTTAGACAGCGATCTTTTGTTCGCACTTTGGTCATTAGTAAGGGATTAGTCTCAACGCAGATGGTGCTAATTACATGCATCTGCGTTAGACCGTTTATCCCTGGCTGAAAGGGGTCGTCAGCCGATGTGTGTGTAGATAGTTTGTTGTACACACATCGAGGCTGGGGAAATAGACGGCGCAATATTTATGATCCCTGTCATGATGGTTTCACTATATGTAAACCAAATTATCTTGTTTTCAGGTTCTTGGTTTGAGATTCCTGATAAGCTAAGAAAGAAATCTTACCGAGAATTGGTATGCTAAGAGAATGCATGAAAGGTAAGTTTTCTTTACAGGGACTTAAAGATCATAGATTTGATCTCTTTAATGCGTAAAGTATTTCCAGGTGCCTAATGCTATTGCATTGGCAAAAACGTATGCGTCTAGGGATGAGGTAATGGGGGTTTTTAGGTAAGTGTACCGTGTGGTTTGGCGGAACCGCCACAGAACCTCGATACACAAATAGACTAGGCTTGAACAATAATGAGTCTCGAATATTTGGTATTAACACGCACACTTAATTCACTTTTCTGATGGACATAGCTAAATAAATTCACTGCCACTTACTAGGAACTTGCTGGCATAGGGAATTTAGTTCCAGAGAATCACTGCCGTACAGGCTGAGTTAAATTCCTCTGTCGCTATGTATATGGGGAAATTGGTTGGGAAACACGACCAAGTATATGGCATGAGTTGTCGGTTAGACAAGGGAATACGGATCTTGGTCGTTGCGATGGTTGTTTACCGGAAATGGAACGCATCGTGCTGGTAGCTTACCAGTAAGGGGAATTGGTATTGGGTAGGATGGGAGCCGAAATGATACTAAATACTGCTTGGTTACAAGCGAGAAAATAGTTTAAGCAGGAAGTGAGCTGGAATGATTTTCGGGGGAAATTAGAGCTGCTTGGTTGCGAGCGGGAGATATAGTTTAAATAAGAAACTAACCGAAGCGGTTTTTTGGAAAAATGTATGCGGTTTGGTGTAGTTGAGGGAGATGATTAATATTTCGTTGTAGGTTTGAATATGCATTTTATTACAGCTTGGGAAATGGCTTCTTGGTAAGTTTGGGGATGTGGTTTTGGTTTTGTGGCTTGGTTCTCTATGTGGTATAGAGAACCCCCATAAGATCGCCGCAGGGTCGATCTAATACCATCATTTTTCACTGCGTGCTAGTCGTGGTCTATTTGATCGCGTATTATCCACTAATAAAAATTAGGTTACATACTTTTTGATGGTATACCGAATTTTGCGCTTGGTAGCCCAAGTATGAGGATCAAAAGTTGCTCTCAGCGCACGAAACCGTTCCTCACAGAACGTTGGTTTTCTATCTATCTGTTTCACGGGTGCTGTTCTTCGGAGATTCTTGGCATTGTTCCACGCAATTCGGCTTATATGCGCTCCACAAGACAATCCGACGGATCGCACCCGTTTGTGGTTCATCTCAGAACTCGTTCTGTTACAGAGCGGGGAAGCTGTGGAACTGCCTTCCCACGCGAGTGTTCCCGGAGCGTTACAACCTGCAACGGTTCAAAAAGAACTGCAACAGTTTTTTGATGGCATCTCGGGGCGCCCACTCGACGCTATAGGTTCGCCTCTCCCGAGAGGAGTCTAATAAAAAAAAAAAAACTATCAAACAAAACTGAGTAATGGCAGCTTGACAGTTTGATGTATCAACAAATTCCCACTGGAAAAGGTATCCCGCAGTGAATCAGACGCCATATTATTTATGTATACCTGCTCTCTTCGTAGTACACTCCCAGTAAGTTGGTGTCAAGTATTAGTTTAGCCGTAGTTAAAATCAGCTTCTATCTTTATAAATATAGCATTTAAAATGCGAGCAAAAGCATAACAAATAAGAAGGATATATATAATAAAAGACAATAATGTTCCGATTTGTTTCTTCTACATGCTGTCCGACAGAAGATCCGGGATGCCATACGATAAACTACACTCGAACAATCAAGGGCACCACAGAGGAACGTCCTGAGAGCATTCCTCTATCTTCTATATATTACAGATGAAACATTTTTGGGTGCTTTTACTGCAACTGCAGATATGAAACTTATAGCTATCAAAGCATGCAACATATCCAGTGGACTACTGGTTAGACGATTAAGTTTATAGCAATCCTACGAGCTCCCAAGTTATCGGTGGTCCAAGTACGGTAAGACTTCAGGACTTGATTGTTCAGTTAAAGGTAGATTTTCACATTCACGGAAGGATTATTAAACGAAAACAGTAAAAACGCTTTCCGAGAAAACGCCCGCCAAAGGAAGTTATCCCCATATTCCCTCGTTTAGTACCAACACGACTCCAAATTCCTGGTACAGAAACAACACAAAAGGTCGCAGCTGTAATCCAATGCGTGGATCCCTACGATGCGATCCTTGTTTGTGTCGTGCTGCTTGGTTTCCTTTTGTCTGTAAATTAATTCTGCAATTAAAAATACAATCCCGGTCTGGGCAGCATGCCGTGAGGTTAGGTTTCCATTTTTCAGGTTGTTGCATAGCTATCGAGCCGCATGGGGCCTTTTTTATCAAACTCAAATGATACATACTAAGTGATCAGTGCTTTTGAGTTCACCTGATCAGCTAAATGGTTGAGAATAAAATCATATTGAGTCTCTACTGTAGCTTGTAACTATTGTACAATTTAGTGGATATTAATACAAACATGACACACGGTGTCCTTATCGGAGTCACGGCCACCCTGACACTGACTCAGGCGTGAGTGTCAATATGTGAGCAGTATATGGCGACAATAGGATTATGGAATGAATTTTCTTCGCTCGTTGAAGGAAGCAGAAACAGGCAGTCGCGTATTGTCCTTTGATGATGATGAGAACTCAACTAGATGGTGGTGGTCGATCTACCCGTATGGAAACCATGCTGGTTGGGTGAACTGATGGATTTTCATCGAAAAGATAACGCGTTCTAAAGAATATCTTCGAACAGTTGTGGGATATAAGATAGTTTGGCGATGGGACGGTAGTTACTAATATCCTTTTTGGGTCCCTTTCTATGTACAGGAGGATTTCCAAATACTTGGGAAGACACTTTGTGTAAGGGATAGATTGAAGATATTTGAGAGCGGGAGTGAAAAAGAGGAGGAACAATTTTTTAAAAGGACAGGCGGAATTCCATCAGGTCCACTGCTGAACTCGTTTTTAAGTAAGCTTAATTGTTCTTCAACTAGGTGATGCTGAAAAAGTTGAGAGATGAAGGGGCCAGGGGAAAATTCGGGCGAGTCTTTGAAATAAGACGTGTTAGGGTCGAAATAATTGTCTGTGAAGGATTTTTTAAAGAAAGAAGCGAAAAGATTCGCAATAGTTTGGGGGTCGGTTGAAGCAGTCGTGTCATAGGAAAGGGAGTTGGGGTAGGCGTCAAATTTACGTTTGTAATTAATAAAGTGCAAAAAAAGATTTGGTGTCATTGATCAGGTTGTTTTGTATTTTTGCGATAGTTGTAGTAGAGGGAGTTGTAAAGCTTGTAGAATTTGTAAAAGGAACTGAGATAGTTGGAGTAGTCCAAGCGTTCTTAGGAAAATGTTCCACAAATTATTCCTCCTGTTCCGAAGCGTGCGGAGTTGGCGGTTGTACCATGGAGACGATGAAACCGATGTCCTATGTCGAGAATAAGGGATATATAGGGAAATGGCATTGTAGATTTTCTTACAGAGAGTGGCAGTAGCTTCTTCTACCTCTAGATGAGCAGAGCGAAATGCCATTCGTGAAAGTTATCTTTGTGGAAGTTGTAGGAAAAATTGTCGTGGGTTGGTGAGGGTCGGGCTAAGCAGTGACGATAAAGGAATACGAGAAGCAGGGGTTGATAATTGTCGATGGCTGAGAGGGCTTGAGGACTAAAGAAAACTGTGGAATTATAGGGGTCCATTGTAAACACAACCGGGAACCATCATTTGCGTGACTCGGGAACTTAATTGCCAGAAGAACACGAGAATGCGAAATATCAATGCACCCATCGCAGAAGAACAGAAGAGGTTGACAGGGAATTCTTTGGCAAGTGCGTATTTCTTTTATCAAGTCCTACGTAGGCGGCGTGAAAAGATTTTCTGCCGATGCCCTTACAGCTGACAACGTCGGCATTGGAATCATTAATTCTATAGGTCGAATATAATGGAAAGGTTGAACGTTTAAGGTGGAAATTGTGGAGGGGGGGGGGGGGGGGGGGGGGGGGGGGTAAATGATAGGGCAAAAACTGCGAAGAGAGGGGGTTCTAAAAGAAAAGGAACAATTTAACATAAGAATGGACAGATTAGAATCGAATAAAAAGAAAAACGAATAAAAAATTTTGTAAAGTAGATGAGAGACATAGACAGAGACAGAGACAGAGACAGAGACAGAGACAGAGACAGAGACAGAGACAAAGACAGAGGAGTCAGAGAGAGTGAGTGTGTAAAAGGAGAGTAGAATAATTGTGGTAATAAGGACGATATAGGAAAAATAGTTAGTTGAAATCACAAATTCAGGTACAATCCAAGAAAATTCAAAAATAAAATAAAAATAAGAAAAAAATTAGTAGACAAACCAATTAAAATTAAAGAACGAAAAAAACCGAATTCGAGAATATCAAGAATTAAAAAATGAAAACATAAAAGCAATAAAATTAAAAATTAAAATAATGCTAATAAGAATATAAAAAATTAAACTAACGAATTCAAGGAAAATTCGACGATATTCAAAAAATAACAGGGAAATAAATTGAAAAAGGAAGAAAATTAATAAACATACAAAATAAAAATTGAAGGAACAAAGAAACAAGAATTCGAGAATAACAAGAATTAAAAAATAGAAAAACAAAAATTAAAACATAAAAACAATAAAATTAGAAATTAAAATAATATTAATAAGAATATAAGAAATAATACTAACAAATTCAAGAAAAAATCGACAATATTAAAAAAAATAACAAGGAATTATATTAAAAAAGAAAGAGAATATTAATAAACAAACAAATAGAAATTGAAAGAACAAAGAAACAAGAATTCGAGAATAACAAGAAATAAAAAATAGAAAAACAAAAATTAAAACATAAAAACAATAAAATTAAAAATTAAAATAATACTAATAAGAATATAAAAAATTAAACCAACAAATTCAAGAAAAATTCGACAATATTAAAAAAAATAACAAGGAATTATATTAGAAAAGGAAGAGAATATTAATAAACAAACAAATAAAAATTGAAAGAACAAAGAAACAAGTATAAAGAATAAAAAAATAACAAGAATTAAAAAATAGAAAAATATAAATTAAAACATAAAAACAATAAAATTAAAAATTAAAATAATATTAATAAGAATATAAGAAATTATACTAACAAATTCAAGAAAAAATCGACAATATTAAAAAAAATAACAAGGAATTATATTAAAAAAGAAAGAGAATATTAACAAACAAACAAATAGAAATTGAAAGAACAAAGAAACAAGTATAAAGAATAAAAAAAGAATAAGAATTCAGAAAAAATATGTATAAAAATATGACTTTAAATCTAAAAAAATTAAGTGTCTAAGAGAATAAACAAAAATGACGCTTCTTCTTGCAAAAAAGATGCACAATTTAAAAGATGTATCGAAAATTACTGCAAGAGGACATTAACCAATTTGTGAAACTTGAAAAAAAACATGTTCTTATTCTTGGAAATGTTATTAAAAATAATTTTAGTTCCACCTTCTACAGCAACCGTGTTAGAATTGTCGTACTAGAATGATGCCTACGTCGGAAGTTTGTAAACGTCCCAATACTTGATTATTGTATACTGAGCTTAATGATAGGTGGAATAAGATCAATAAATGCTTGGGATTTTTCTGCTGCAGTGGTTGTAACTTTCCTATTTTTGGGGAGTTTGTTAGAGTAGGAGAAACATTAGTAGAGGTGAAAATTCAAGATTTATAAAATTGGTAGTCGTTGAAGCCCTCCGACTGAAGATGATCATGTTTTCAAATAGACTTTAGACGGGCTGATCTATAATATTTGGTTCGATAATAATTTAAAGGCAATCAAATTTCTAACGACATTTTATTAACAACAATGATGATCCATTAGCAATTGGCCGTTTATATACCATGCACAAATATGTCTCACCTTAACATCGCTGCTGCTTCGAACGACAACATCTTGACCAGCACTATTTGTTGTAGTTGTTACCTGGCCATTTGATGTGGCTACTAGGTGTACATTAATGTCACATCCTACCAGGTCCCCTTTTCCTAAAATGAGATTGAATACATTTCATTAAAATGACAAATCGTAAACATTCGAGTATAGAATATTTTAACGGAGAAAAAATTTCTTAAAATTCGAGAAACAAAAAAATAAACTTACCCAATATGGCAACAACCATTTCATCCTTAATGACTTCCATTGATCCATTGCAGAGATAATAGATATAATTTAGAGCATCACCCTTATGAATAAGAAACTCCCCTGGTGCACAAAAATTTGTTTTAATATGCAGCGACAGCAGCTTTAAACATCCCTAAGGGAAGAAGAAAAGCGAATAATTATACGACGTGCTTCGCAAAATACCGGCAGTAAAAATATAAAGAATAACATGTCAGGGTCAATTGTTAATGACATGAACTTTACATAAAACAGTTTGTGTTGTATGTAGCTTTAATTTCGGACCTGAAGATTTTCTGATAAGAAATGAAAGGCCATTACACTTAGTGGGAACTCTTATTATAATTACAGTGACACGGCTGAGCAAGCTGTACCACCCAAGCATTAAAACTGAGGAGACTTCAGGTGAAAATTTAAGGAGCGTAAAAATTGAAGGACATGTTACAAAAATTGGAAATCACTTTCTTAGTGGGTTACTTCATTGGGTGATACCGCGAAAAATTACAGAGCAATTACTTTTATGCATCGATCTGATGGTGATATACCTTAGCTGACTCTAGCCTATTGCCCCTTGAATGGCCAAATTCATTGGCGCCTTTCTTATATTTTAATCTCAATAAATGTAAAATTATTTTTTCTGATATAAGACCAAAAAGGAATGTAACGAATTTCTCTATCCGTAGATTGTCGTTCCAAAACAGACCGCAAATATGCTTAAGGTGAAATTGTTTACTCATGTAAATACAAACAAATATTTCTGCATTGAATACCTCTAGCTATACCAGTATCTATCAAACTATTCTTCGGCCCATCTCTAAGAAATAGATATCCTGGTATTTGCGTAACATTCCTACAACTCAGGTGTATCTGAGATACAATAAATATGCTATTCGTCCTTCGGCAGATGGAATGTAAACATAAGTGAAGCACTTCAAAACCAAGCAGATTTTCATGTTGCAATTCGTTGTAATCCTGCACCACTGAGGTCTCCATATGAATCTACTTACCACTGGCCGCCCCTCACACATTCCGATATCCTTCGGATGTACACAGACAAATAACCGTATTGTTAGCGGTATTCTTTATTTGATACTCAAGAGAAATACGTGACGGATGTGCATAACCGACGGCACCTGTAAGGAAAGCATTTTTCAATTTACCTGTGACGCAGCTTCAAATATTGGCAGTTGAAGTATTTCACGGTGTAAGTGCATAGATACATCGCCTCTTAGCTCTTCTGGAAACTCCCGGAGGGTCTATTAAATTAAACGAATGAAAAAGGAAACGAAAAAAGAAAACATGAAATTGGCGAAATACAAAATTATCCTCATGGAAAGAAATTCAATTATGAGAATGAAATCCTTTGAGTTGATGCTCAATGGACCATTCCTAATACAATTTTTACGAATTCAACTCCAGCATATGCATTTAAATATTGTACAGTTAACCGTCTACCAATTTCGAAATATGTGTAAATGTATTTCGTGGATTAATATACTATTCAGCTATGAGACGTATTGATTTCGTAATTACCGCACTTTTATCAGAATTTATCATGTAAAATTGTGGTGTACCAATTTTATTTTTTACCATTTTCATATAAAGTAACGACTATTGGCAGATTATTTTCTATAAACCATATATTTTTTTAAATAGTTTTGGCTGGCTCTGTATTAAAAGGAGTATTAGGAGGCTAATTAACGAATACTGAGAAAATTGTCATGTTAGGTCCATGTACCTGCAAGTAAAAAAACAGGTTTAAACGCTTACATTACAATATATATTTGGCATTCTCGCACCGAACAGACCCACCACAACTAAACACTACCTCAACGTCACTAAATAATATGAAATATGAAACCCACATTTTTTCCAGATACAAACTATTGCATCAATTATCGTTTTATCTGTGGGACTCTACCAACTGAGAGCGCTGACAACTATTGCTGTGTACAAGTATTTGTGGATTATGTTATTTATTTATAAATACAATTTATAACAATAAAAATCCAGTAGAATTGGTCAACACTCATTCAGGCCCCTTCACTGTTTCATTGTAACACCATAGTTATTTCAAGCGTTTTCTGTGCAAATAAAAAACGAAACCAGAAGAGTCACACATTTGCGAGATTTATTTTTTAATTTTTGAGGTCATCGGCACTCGACTTTTAAGTATATTTTACACTGAGTTACTCCAAGTACAGGCGTATTGTCATGACATTGATGACAAATTTATTGAAATCGGATTCTACACCTGCTTGAAAATATTTCATCTCAATAAATAAAGAAGAATGAGTCGGATGACGTTTGTAAAATAACATTTTAGTAAATTTACTAGTAAGTTCGGTCTTTATTTATGTCCATTTTTAGAATTGGGAGCTTTGTTTCCGGAATACTAGGGTTTTTCTTTCACCTGGCTGGTGACGCACTTAAACTGGGCAAAATTTCGATTTCCACAAATGATACTAACACTAATCCTCTATTAGCCACCAAAATACCCCAACTCTTTATCGCCCCTACTCCTTACTTTAACGAAATAAAATCTGTAAAAAAATATATCTTCAAATATGATTTCATTCCACTCGCAACATCTTCCAACCTATCGATGGTTACCTCTAATCTAGACCCCGCTCATCGTGCTCCTCTCCCCAAATTTATTCTACCCCCATCCCGACCTAATTATGAAGGCACTGACTTGCCCAACAAACATAAACCTGGCCACCAGCCCACCTCTCTTAAAAAGGTGGTATAGTGATGCGCCTCCTTCTCGCGCGGTCTCGGTAGCGTGCTCGTCCGACAGTGGTTCACCGAGACGTCCCAACTGCTTACCCGGGTCGTCGTGTTTCGTCACCCGATATATAAAAGACTGCGGCTTTCTTACGCCTATTATCTTTATTTGTTTTTTTTTTTATTTCTGATGATTAATCTTAAATGCTAGTTATGGTACTTTTCAATTGTTTATAAGTCACTACTATATTCTATGGTATTGATAGTGCCACTGAAATTAACAATTATTTGTAAATTAACAAAGCTATATCCTATGGTATTAATAGTGTCACTGTAATTACGAGGGTTGCCTCTTATGTTTCGGGATTTGGCAACCCTAGTGTTGCAATCCGGCAATTGACAGCTCTGTCGTAAAGTTGGACATTTTTGAGGTTATACGCACTCAGAAAGTTTTGACATACGAGCGCTATTTGTGTTGTTTACAGTAACTTAAAAGATTCATCTCGGCCCAAAAATGGAATTAAATCGTCAACATTTTCGTGCGATTATTTTTTACAACTTTCGACGTGGAGTAACTCAGCAACAGTGCATGGATGAACTTAATTCAATTTTTGGCGATGAAGCTCCATCAAGGACCAGTGTTTATCGATGGTATGGTGAATTCAATCGTGGTCGTAGTTCACTCCAAGATGAATTTCGCGAAGGTCGTCCAAAATCAGTTGTTGTTCCGAAAACCATTGATGCTGTCCGCGAACTGATATTGGAAGATCGTCATGTGACCTATCGTGAGATTGAGACAACCTTAGGCGTTAGTGGGACCAGCATACATTCAATATTGCATAAACATTTGACTGTCAAAAAATTTTGTTGGCGTTGGATCCCACACAATTTGTCAATCGCCCAAAAAAAGGCTCGTGTCAATTGGTCGAAAGAAATGCTCAAAAAATACGGTCGCAGTGCTTCGAAACACGTCTATGACATCGTGACAGGTGATGAATCGTGGATTTACGCTTATGAGCCCGAAAGTAAACAGCAGTCGACTGTCTGGGTGTTTCAAGATGAGCCAAATCCAACAAAAGTTGGTCGCGCACGAAGCACTTCCAAGCAAATGGTCGCCTGTTTTTTCGGAAAAACTGGACATGTCGCAACCGTACCACTAGAACAACGCAGAACAATCAATTCTGAGTGGTACACAACCATTTGTTTGCCAGTTGTCTTCCAAGAAATCAGGAAAACCAACCGCCGAAGATGGATCACTCTTCACCACGACAATGCGAGCTCTCACACATCGGCTGCGACAACTGCATTTTTGAGTACCCAAAACATCGATTTGATGGGTCATCCGCCGTATAGTCCTGACTTGGCACCGAATGACTTCTTTTTATTCCCGTTCGTAAAAAACAAACTGAGAGGTCAACGTTTTTCGACACCTGAAGAAGCGGTTGCTGCATTCAGAATGCATGTGTTGGAGATACCTCAATCAGAGTGGCAAAAGTGCTTCGACAATTGATTCAAACGCATGCAAAAGTGTATAGATCTTCATGGGGAATATTGTGAAAAACAATAAAGTGATTTTCGATGATCAATATTTGTTTTTGTTCTCTAATCCCGAAATATAAAAGGCAACCCTCGTATGGTATCAATAGTGTCACAGTGATTAACAAAACTATTTACTATTGGTATTGACAATGTCACTGTAATTAATGATTATTCGTAAATTAACAAAACTCTCTTCTATGGTATCAATTGTGTCACAGTGATTAACAAAACTATTTACTATTGGTATTGACAAAGTCACCGTAATTAACGATTATTGGTAAATTAACACGGCCCTCTTCTATGATATTAATAATGTCACTGTAATTAACAATTAATGGGGGATGGGTGCGAACATACAGGGCAAAGTCTCTGATTGCCTTCAACCCGGCGAAGGCCAGGACGATCCTTGTCCCTGTTCAATCCAAGTTGACACGCAGTCTCCACGTGACACCCCTGGATAGCTACTTTGACACCCGCCAAGTAGTGAACCAATGCATGCAGCGACATCTTGAGAAAGGTTGGCGCAAGGCTAATAACCAGGCCCGTAAAAATGAATTATTATGGCAAATTTAACAAGCCTCGGATATGGACCGGATACACGACGACGACCACGGAAACGAAAATGGCTAAATGATTTAAGGATTTTTTCATGGAACATACGCTCACTATACAGAGCTCGAGCTGCACAGCAGATAGCCGATGCCCTGTCCGAATATAAGGCTGACATAACAGCATTACAAGAAATAAGATGGACGGGGAGTGGTGTTTTTCAAAGAAAAGAGTATGACATTTATTACAGCTGTCACGCAAAACACCATATGCTCGGGGTAGGCTTTATAGTCAGCCAAAAAACTGAAGCCTCCCATCATCGGCTTTAATGCAATAAATGAAAGGCTATGCACTCTTCGCTTGCGAGGCAAATTTAAGAACATAAGCCTTATAAACGTTCACGGACCTACAGAGGAGTCCCCTGACGACGAAAAAGAAGAATACTATGAGAACGTCGAACGGGCCCTCAATGCCTGCCCAAGATACGATGTGAAAATCGTTCTTGGGGATTTGAATGCGAAAATAGGTCGGGAGCCGGTTTTCAGGCACTACGCAGGTTCCCATAGTTTGCATGAGAACACTAATGACAATGGACTATGAGTCATCGAATTGGCAGCATCGAAAAACTTGGTCGTAGCGAGTACCAGGTTTCCGCGTAAAGATATCCACAAAGCCACCTGGGTATCACCTGATGGAGCCACTCGCAACCAAATTGACCACGTGCTGATAGATCGCCGCCACTCTTCGAGCCTGATGACGGTACGAACGTACCGAGGTGCCAACGTCGACTCGGATCACTATCTTGTTGGTACAGTTTTCCGAGCGCGGATTGCCCTACGGAGACGTATTGCATCCGCGGATCAGGTTCGAATCAACACGGCTGCCTTACGCAATGAGAACACCAGCAACACCTTTGGTCATGCGTTAAGACTCGCCCTCAAAGAGCTCGACGGAGGGAGAGTAAGTCCTGGGGCCAGAATGCCGGGCGTAGAAGAGAATACTATTGGTATTGACAAAAATTATATCGATACGCCACACTGAACGACACGCGTTAGTTTCGTGAGTTGAGATTTTGCACTCCACCGAGAACTTTCTTTATCTAGCGGCATATATTCTTCAGACATTTTGCCTTGCGATCACCGCGATACATTTATTTTTGACGAAACGGGTTATTCCGTGTGGGGTGATTCAATGGAGGCTTGCTTACAGGTACTGTCCTCTTCGCATCCACAACGCTACTAACTAATTCGCCGCAGCGACCGAACACCAAAATCCCATCCATGGTTTCGATGACCATATTTGGTAATCTTATTTCACTCATCGGTGTGCCACCGCTGAAGGGCTGCACACATACGCCCCATGATCCCCTTTTGGTTGCTCATCGCTGGTGTCAGCCAGCAAGCGAACCGTGGACATAGTATCAATCGAAAAACGTAAACAACCCTCACCGCTGGGGGCAGGTTCTCCTGAAAAGATTACAACATTTACACTGTGTAAAACATTATTGCTGATCGTGCATTTTTCCTTCGCAATACCTCAAAATCCCTAAGCCATATATCCCCGACTCGCTTTCATCCCACATTCCGTCCTTAAAGCAGAAGACAAGTATCCTCAGATCTCATTCTATTAACCCATCACATCATTGATTTTCTAAGACCTGCGACGAGACGACCGGAGTAACAGGTAAACTCCGTCCCACCCGGGATGGAATATCTAAAAGAAAGTTCCACGGGGATCAACGGGAATATATTCCTGGCGGTAGGTGGTTTTAGTCGATAAAAAACCGCCATGCTTCTGGATTGGTCCAGTGGTATATTTTGAAGATTTCCGGCTTCCTACCGAAAAAACCCTACTCTTCTCCCACCTTAATCCAGTCGTTTATCATCTTAAATGTAATAATTCCAGCCAGTCCCCCCTCCCCCCCTTGGCTGTAGTGCTCCAAAAAGCCCTACCATCTTTTTCCGCCATTCCTAACCCAAAATCCTATCAAAACCTGAAAAAACCCAAACATTATCCAAAATTCGCAATAAACGAATCAAACATTCGTTTATTGCCTAACATTTGCCCCCACGGCATAATTAAATCCAAAATCAAAATTAAAATTAAAGTTCACAATAAACGAATCCAATATTCGTTTATTGTTCTATATTTGCTCCACAGCATCACCCAAATCCAAAATTCAGAGATTGTTATCTCTATCCTAAAAATTCCATTGAGTTAAACAAACAAAAACTCAAAAGCAGATACATTCACACATCTGCGTAATGGTTTCGTAAGAATTCAAGAAATTGATTTCTTATCTTGTGTAAACACAACATCTCGCTCGAAATATCCAAAAGATCGAGATTGTTGCACGAAAATGTGTATCTTTGAGATACAATTTTCGATTCCTTTTCCTTTATAAAGGAATGGTTTCGTGATCTCCGGGCCGCAGTTTAAATTCGTATCTTGTCCCTGGAGGAGATACCCCAGTGGGAGAAGAAATAAAATCTGAAAACTAAAACACCCGGTTTTTCATTTCACCTGGCCTGGAAGACCAAAAGAAGAAAAGGACATTCGACCCATATCCAAGGACGTTGCTCTTCCCTTTGGACTCAAAGGAAGCACGGCAAACGAACCCTGTTGTGCGACTGGTTTTCGGGAACTTTTATAAGAGATCTCTTAGTCCTTTTAAGGATTAAGACACACACTCCCCGAAACCAGAAGTACAACAAAAAATTATGGTGGCAGCGGTTTGGGATCCCAACATCCCCTACCAATAAAATACGAACTAGGCAGTGGATTAGACTGGTCCAAACATCCCCTACCAGAGGGAGAATACACGAGTGGGATATCTATAGATCCCGCTACCAACAGGAAAATTAATTCCGATAAAAACAGCGTGCCCGGGGCTAAACACCGGCAATAGTTACAAAATAGTAAATTTTAAATATTCTAAAGTGGTAAAAGCGTTCCTCTGGGGCATACACCGAGGAGAGGTAACAGTGTGAAAAATAACAACGAGCAGCCAAGGATAGACCGGGATTCCTGATGCAGCGGCAACACCAGGACCAAGCAGCTAGTGACGACAAACAACAGGACACCCAACAAACCTGCAGCTAGAAATCACAGGTACGAAATTTTATTATAGTAAAGTGAAAAGTGAAAAAAAATTAAATCATACGATTCCGGTGATAGTGATTGGCTCCCCAAAATAAATTCCTTTTAATTTTGAAAATTTGTAAATTGAAAGGGGATGCCAAGAACAAGTTAAATTTTGTTATTTGTCTTTCTTGAAATAAAAATTTTCTTTTCACATGGGGATCAAGAAAACCCCCTAAATTTTGATTTGTGGATTTAAATGAAATTTGATTTTATATATTTTTTTTTTTCTCCTTCTCTTCTAATGAGAATATACACCACAAAAATACAAATATCCACACAAGTGCCATAATGGGATAAAAGAATAATACAAAATCAATCAAGTGAACTATAGAAATTTTTTTTCTAGGCAAAATTTCAATATATCTTGTTACAAATAAATTTATTCGATCATTTTATCAAATTTTTACACATAGACAATATGCATATATTTTCCAAAACTATTTCAACTCATAGAAAACATTTTTAATAAACTTATAAAACCATTTTTAATTCTTATAAACATATACATATACACATTTATTTTTCAAAAATATCAACAATTTTATTCTTCAAAAGGGGACAAAATAAAAAACCCCCCACACAAAAATTAACTACAAATTTGGTTTTATTATTTATTTTTTGATATATATTTTAATTAATTATACACATAAACATATATACATACATTTTCTTTTGGGAAGATTTTTCTTACGTGACAAGCTAAAACAATAAAGAACAAATCAAAATTCTTGGTCCTTGTCCTTAGCGTCTGTTTTGGAAAATTTTCTTTGGGTTGAATCTTTTCCTTTGACTCATCTGTGGCTCTTCGAAAATCCATTTTAGGTTTAGACACTTTTTCCATAGGGCGAAAGGGTGGATTCTCTCACCTTAAGTAGAACAAAGGCTTTCTAATAGGATCAAAACAAAAAATTTTTGAAGACATTTCTCTTGTCGTTGGTCTTGTCTTTTCTCTTGGCCATCTTACCCAACAATAATGAAGATCTCATCTCTTGGTTCTCTACCCCTTTTCACCATCATTTGGGAAGGTCTGTTTCACAAATATGTCGTGAGCGACAAAAATAAACCGGGTACGCGTTCGCAGAGACCTGAGCCCGAGCTCATACAAAATCGCGAGGACGAAACGTCGGAAACGTTACGTACAGAAATACACGAACAAAGTTCTAGAATGAACTACGGATTCGGATTAAGCGACATACTGGGACTCGTGCCGGTATTTAACGGTCATCCTGACGAATTAGAGGGTTTCATCTCTTGTGGAGACATTTTGTTCTCACAAGCACAAGATGACAACCAGAAGTCCTTTATTCTAAGGGTGGTCAAAACCAGATTGCAGGGACCGGCGCGTTATTGTATCCGGCATAAAATCATTTCTACCTGGGAAGATCTTGTTTCAGAATTAGAGGGAGAATTTAAAGCTCTCATCTCTAGGTCTGCTGCCCAAAATAACTTAGTGGCAACAAAACAAGATAGCAAGGAGGGTGTGAAAGAATTTTCAAATAGACTCACACATCACCTGCATGAATTGGACAGCGCCACATACGCTAGTTCACCTGAGCCTGCAGTCAGAAGTTATCTTCTGGCTGAGAATCAGAGACTCGCGTTGAATACGTTTGAGGATGGGATACGAAATTCCAGCCTCAGAATCTTGGTGAAGTCTCACAACGCCCCAAATTTAAAAGCAGCCATCAGCTACGCTTTAGAACAATCTCGAAGATTAGGTAACGATAACTCAATGCTTACTTCCAATAACAATTTTAGGAGAAATAACCAACAAATTGTTTGCCAAACATGCAACAAGAGGGGACATACTTCTGCGACTTGCTATCGCAACACAAATTTTCCTAATTTCGTCCCCCAACGCATTAAGACTGAGGCTGAACGTCTCCAATGCACATACTGTCGAAAGTATAATCACACTCAGGCAGAGTGCAGAACCAGGTTAGCTCATATGCGAAACCAGGACCAACCTTCAACGAGTAGAAATCCTTTCAGAACTCAGCCCAATCAATCTCAAAACAGGACAATGAGAAACTCGCCCCAGATTGAAAATCGAAATACACGACAAAATCAAAATATTAACAGGGTATCCAATCAACAACAGGGAAACGAACTCACTCGGGCAGCGAGCAACGGCAATCCTTCTCGAGTTCAGACAATCGCCGATATACACCCCATCCCGATGTAAATTTTCAAATGCGCGTATTTTTCTGCCCTGAATTTAAGGAGCCAGTAATACGTGTAAAATTTAATCCATCGGATAAACAATACTCGACTTTCCTTATCGATACAGGCGCCGACATCAGCCTGATCAAATTAGATAGTCTTTATATTGAACAATCTGTAAAAAATTCAGACCCAGTGACTATATCCACCATTGCTGGAAAAACGGTCAGCACATGCGGAAAGGTATTGGGGGAGTTCGAATTCAGAACTGATAGGCACTCCATACCCTTTAAGCATAACCTTTTTGTAGTGGGAAGCAATGTAGAATTTCAACACGATGGCATACTGGGAAGCGATTTCCTTGCGAAGCACCAGTGCCACATTAACTTTGAAAAGGGATTCCTTAAATTCGCTGTAAAGAAGAGAACTATGGTAGAACTCGAGCAGTTTTTAGGAAACAATAACGAGGACAAGGAAAATATTCAGAATGCCACGCCTTACGAGGTGTCTTCCACGGATAATACAGGCATTCTTGAAAAATTGGATAACACCGTTCGTGAGTCAACATCCGAATCCGTTTGTCTATGGGCCGGATCTGATGCTGTGACAAACACAACGAAACCAACCACCCTTGAATCTTCCTCTCCCCATTTAAGTAAAGTTTGTGGTAACAGAAAAGGTAAGGAAACTGCCGAAAAACTGAGTTCAGGAAAACATGAACCTGAAACTCTAATACCGTCAGTAAATTTAAAACGAAACACCACGGTCGACTACATAAAATTGCATTCACGATCTCAACAAATAATGGAGATTCCCTTTCAAGAAAAATCCAGTCAAGAACTGATTATTAAAAAATCCGAGATCATGCCAGGGATATATCTGGGTAATAGTTTGACAACACCACAGGACAACAAAATAAAGGTATTATTAATGAACACATTAGACACCGATCAAGAAGTAAGCACCAACGACATAGAAGTCGAATGGGAAGATCTGGATGACTACAATGTGTTACAGGCGGATGAAACTAAGAACTTTCTAAAAAATAGGCTTGAACGGCTAGAATCACTCCTAGAGTTGCGTCATTGTAACCAGGAGGAAAGGATATCTATCCTAGACATCTGCCGCAGATTTAACGATCTCTTTTACTTAGAGGGCGACCATCTCACACACACTGACGCCATAGAGCATCAGATCATCACTGAAGAAGGAAAGCCCCCACTTTACATAAGACCATATCGCCTCCCAGATAGCTCGAAGCAAGAAATCCACAAACAAGTGAATGAAATGCTTCAGGATGGCGTGGTACAACCAAGTTACAGTCCTTGGAATTCCCCTCTCTTACTAGTACCCAAGAAGGCAGGACCTGATGGGACAAAACGGTGGAGAGTGGTTGTCGACTTTAGAGCCTTAAATAAAATAACAGTCGGAGATGCATATCCATTGCCCAATATTACTGATATCTTGGACCAGTTAGGAAAAGCTAAATATTTTAGCACTTTAGACTTAGCAAATGGTTTCCACCAAATACGCATGGACAATAGAGACAAGGCAAAAACAGCGTTTAGCACACCCTTCGGACATTACGAATATAATCGAATGCCCTTCGGACTTAAAAACTCACCCGCCACATTCCAAAGGCTTATGAATAATGTACTCATGGGTCTCCAAGGAATAGAATGTTTCGTCTATGTAGATGATATTGTAATTTACGGATACGATCTGAACGATCACCATTCCCGACTTACCAGAGTTTTCGAGCGATTACAAAGGCACAATCTGAAAATACAACCAGAAAAGTGTCACTTCATAAGGAAAGAGCTCACCTACTTGGGGCATGTTATTTCAAAGGAAGGTATAAAACCAGATCCAGAAAAAACTAAAGCGGTGAAAACGTTTCCAACGCCCAAGAAACAAAAAGATGTAAAATCTTTTCTCGGTTTTGTAGGCTACTATAGAAAATGTATCCCTAATTTCGCCGAACTGGCAAAACCTTTAAGCAGATTGCTCAGGAAGAATGTTCCATTTTATTGGGATGCCTTTTGTGACGAGGCATTCACAACTCTAAAAAGAAAGGTTATTACCCCACCAATACTGGCTTATCCAGACTTTAACCGGGAGTTTATAATAACTACGGATGCTAGCAATGTTGCGTTAGGAGCAGTCCTATCTCAAGGTACAATAGGACAAGATAAACCTATTGCTTTCACTAGCCGAACACTAAACGACGCCGAAACACGGTATACAACGTCTGAAAAGGAATTACTAGCAATCGTTTTTGCATTAGCACAGTTCCGACCATATGTCTACGGACGAAAGTTCACAATAGTAACTGACCATAGCTCTCTACAGTGGCTTATAGGACGAAAGGATCCTACATCCAGACTTATGCGATGGAGAATTCTACTCGAAGAGTATGAGTACACAATCGTCCATAGAAAAGGAAAGCTAAATGCAAATGCTGATGCTCTCAGCCGTATAACAATGACTACCCCAGTCGATCCCATCAAAAATAATATCCTCGTCACCACACGAAGTAAAGCCAAACTCGAAGAAGATGTGGCTGCACAATCATACAAAGATACTACCAATCTTGTATGGCAAGAACAAACAGGGTCCATCTATACCAAGAAAAAACTTGGACTACGTATTATAATCCTCCCATTGATAGACTCTGCTGAGGAAGAAAACCTGGCAGGAAGAATCCCAAACTTCACCAAGCCAGACGTAGGTAAAATTACGTTTCATGAGCAAGATGGGTTATGCGCCATCACATTGCCATTGCCTTTCAGAAACCTAAGCGACCAGGAAACCGCTAAGAGTTCCCTTATTGATCTGAAGAAGATTTGCAAAGACCGGAATTTCAATTCCATTGGAATTTTAGTGCCCTTCATAGAAAGCGAATCAAAAGTAACACTCAATAACTTGCTAAAAGAAACTTTTGCTCACCTCAACGTGACAATGTACGTTTTCTCCAATAAAAAGAAGCTTCTAACAGATCCTAACGAAATACAAAAGTTACTCGCGGAATACCACAACTCACCTTTCGGAGGACACCAAGGAGCCACCCGAACAATCAATAGATTGAAGCAAAAATATTACTGGCGCACAATGACCGCTGACGTCGCGGCGTATATTCGAAAATGTGCTTCCTGCCAGATAAACAAAAGTGGAAGGAATCCTAGAATTCCTATGAAGATAACCACAACAAGCTCAAAACCTTTCGAAAGAATTGCTTTAGATATAGTAGGACCATTACCAGTCAGCTATAATGGAAATAAATACCTACTAACGTTTCAAGACGATTTGACTAAATTTTCAGGAGCTTACGCACTGGCCAGCGCCGAAACCAAGGACGTGGCCAGAATTTTCGTTGAAAATATCGTCTGCCAGCACGGCATACCATCTTCTCTATTAACTGACCGAGGTGCAAATTTTCTCAGCGCACTTTTTAAGGACATTTGTTCCTTACTTAAAATGAGAAAACTCAATACAGCACCCTACCATCCACAAACGAATGGAGCACTAGAACGGAGCCATAGAACTCTGGTGGAATACCTCCGCCACTATGTAAACCAGAATTCTCTCACTTGGGACACCTGGATACCTTACGCAATGTTCGTGTACAATACTACACCCCACAGTAATACAGGCTACACGCCGCATGAATTACTATATGGTTTCCCAGCCGAAATACCCAGTTCTCTCAGACAAAACCCCGAAAGCACTTATAACTACGACCATTACGCAAATGAATTAAAAATGCGGTTACAACATGGTTATCGTACAGCTAAGGGAATACTGATAGAGAAAAAACAAAAATCTAAGGCATACTACGACCAAAAAGTAGGCCGTAAGAAATTTAATGTTGGCGACAAGGTTCTATTAAAGAATCACTCAAGACCTAACAAACTAACCTCCCTGTGGAAAGGCCCCTACGAAATTGTAAAGATCCTATCCGAAGAAAATTCAATCCTCAGAATAGGAAAAGGAACCGGAATAGTCCACAACAATAATATAAAACCATTTGTGAATTAGGCAATCACAAATAAGAAACCCAAAATAAATAAAATAAAGGTTGAAGGAAAGTAAATGTATATATGTATAGACAACCTTACAAAAAAAAAAAGAAATAAATAAATGCATATACGTGTAGTAAACCCAAAAAAAAAAAAAAAAAACCTTAGAAAAATCATAAAGTAACACTGTACGAAAATACCACGATAATGTATTTAAAATTTGCCTGCAAAATTTTTCTTTTCAAATACTGTTACACGAATAAATAATCTTGTAAATATTATACAATATTTTAAATAACCGAAATAAACAAACAAAACAGAAAATATATCTATAAAGAAAAATATATATACAACTAATAATGTTAAATTCACCTCTTAACAAATTATTGTTCAAAAACGAAATAGATAGATAGAATAAACAAAGAAAATTTATAAATTCAGGAGATAACAAATAAAATATAACAAGAAATTGAATCTCCACATAACTCATATGTTTCAAAAATAGAAGTTTCAAAACTATACTATAAACAAATATTGACTATCGAAAAATGTATTATACAAATATTTTAATCAACCATCACTAACTTAAATAAATAAACAAACAAACATTTTTGTAATAATAAATAAAACAAAACTTACGATACGAAATAATGTTAGAATAAGAATTTATATAAGTACAAAACATTTTGTAATGAATAAATTGTAATAACATTTTAGTATAACTCAAAACAAATTTAAAAATGTCTAGAATTTAATTGTACGTTCAAATACATGGAAAAAATTATATAAATAAATAAACGCCCGACTAATAAGGACAATGAAAAAAAAAAGAGAACAAAAATAATATATGTAAATAAATTTATAGGAGTATATAAACAATGAAAATTCTATGTAATATACAAATTGTAAGAATAAACCATAAAAACCTTACTTATCTATGTATCTTTTTACAAATAGTACTTTATAAAAAAAAAAAAAAAAAAAAAAAAAAAAAAAAAACGCAAAGTTAAATTTAATATAATGAATTCAAATACTTATGTAATTATAAAACATTCTACAATTAACCTTACACGCAGAAAATAAGAAAATATTTACTTTAAATCAAAACGAAAATTTTTAGAATCAAATGTTTCCTTCTAATACAATGTTTAACCAACATGAAAAAAAAAACAAATTATATGAAATTTTAAAACCAAATGTCTATTGTACATATAACCAAAACCAAACTAAATGAATATACCCTTAACTCAAAATAAAATACTTTATATAAGAAAACTTTATTTTGGATAACCAACAATTACTGTTAAACACACCTATACTAAGAAAATTCAAACCTTAAAAACAAAATTATATTTGTACAAAATTTCAAAAGAAAATATTTTTATTATATAACCATTGTGGAAACTTGAATACACGACCATAAATACGAATACATAAATATTAAGAAAAAAAACAAAGAACAAAAATTACACATTTATAATAAATATTGTATACAAAAAGCTACTATGTTAGAAAATATCAGGCATATGTAACGGAATCACGATACCGTCATCCTTATTCCCAATCACACCATTTTCCAGAAAATTAATCTCATAAAGATCAATTTTCTTTTTTTCAAGGAGGGGAGGATGTAGTGCTCCAAAAAGCCCTACCATCTTTTTCCGCCATTCCTAACCCAAAATCCTATCAAAACCTGAAAAAACCCAAACATTATCCAAAATTCGCAATAAACGAATCAAACATTCGTTTATTGCCTAACATTTGCCCCCACGGCATAATTAAATCCAAAATCAAAATTAAAATTAAAGTTCACAATAAACGAATCCAATATTCGTTTATTGTTCTATATTTGCTCCACAGCATCACCCAAATCCAAAATTCAGAGATTGTTATCTCTATCCTAAAAATTCCATTGAGTTAAACAAACAAAAACTCAAAAGCAGATACATTCACACATCTGCGTAATGGTTTCGTAAGAATTCAAGAAATTGATTTCTTATCTTGTGTAAACACAACATCTCGCTCGAAATATCCAAAAGATCGAGATTGTTGCACGAAAATGTGTATCTTTGAGATACAATTTTCGATTCCTTTTCCTTTATAAAGGAATGGTTTCGTGATCTCCGGGCCGCAGTTTAAATTCGTATCTTGTCCCTGGAGGAGATACCCCAGTGGGAGAAGAAATAAAATCTGAAAACTAAAACACCCGGTTTTTCATTTCACCTGGCCTGGAAGACCAAAAGAAGAAAAGGACATTCGACCCATATCCAAGGACGTTGCTCTTCCCTTTGGACTCAAAGGAAGCACGGCAAACGAACCCTGTTGTGCGACTGGTTTTCGGGAACTTTTATAAGAGATCTCTTAGTCCTTTTAAGGATTAAGACACACACTCCCCGAAACCAGAAGTACAACATGGCGACAATACCGCATTTTATACTTCTTCTTACTCTTCATCCCTTTCGACCCACTCTTCCCTCCATAGTCAAGATCACGTAGTTAATCCATAAATCTACTGATGGCTGCTACGCTATGTACAAACTCAGACGTAGAAAGACATGAAAATATTCGCATCTTTCTGGCGTATCTCCACTACAAATCAGATTCTGTCTACTACGAAGGTAAAACCAAAACCAGTGTTCAACTTTTTATTCAACAAGAAGCTTTACCCACCGGCGTCCCCAGTGTCCACAAACTCTTCGTAAAATTTCACGAAATCTTTAATTTATCCGCTCGTAAGTGACGTCCGTTTTTCATCTGGACGTACTGTGGCGGTTCTACTGACGCCACTGCTACCTTTTCCACTTACCTCCAAATCTTTCTGCCCTAAAGCTCTAGATACCTCATTGTTTTTCGCCTATGCAACCGTATTAACACCCTCAAGCATTTTCTCACCGACCCCATAGTTCTTCGATTATGCAATCGCATCCAATACCCTCAAGCATTTTCCCATCAAGGACATTCACGCAATTAATGCGTTATATAATTTTTCTTGGAAGAAATCGGTACGCCAGTACTTCATATATCAAGGCATCTCAGCATTGTTCTAAAAAGAAAACATTTCGGTTGCCATACTAGATAACTGAAATGGATTATAGAAACAATCAGCAGAAACCCTGTCTGCCTGCGTTTGCTGTCCCACACGTGCGCGACTGATTTTTATAGTGTATCCTTACCCAGGTCGGCTTTTATTCAACCTACAAAGCATAGCGCAACTCGCGCCTAGCTGCCAAGAGCCGAATTCTTTGCCAGTGTAAATCTTCACACTGGAATTCGACCCTTAACTTGCTATAGATGCAATACACAATCGACGTGGCTGTGAACACAACCGTCATTGTGTAATCATCCCAAACGCATCCTAATCACCAGCACCATATTTAAACAGCTCTAAACACTTCGTCAAAAGATGCTCTTGCATGTAAATTTTCATTCCCACGATTCTTACACCCAAGAGCTCGCGTCACGAGCAAACAAAGTGATCCGCGCGTAAGTGGACACCCCCTCGTTAGGATCTATGTACCGGAGATCCACTCTGATTGGTCGGTCTCAAAAGGAAAATTTCATTTAATTTTCACCACACCACCAAACTCACCCCAAACGAGGGTTGTATCATTGAGTCGTAATTCATCCATCGAAGGAGTCGGTCGCGTATCCCTCTTAGTAGAGTGCGTATGGGGTGCGCATCGGAGTGCACCCCAGAGTCAAAGTCGGATGCTGATGAATCAGTAATATTGTTTACCCAACTCAAATTATTTCCAACTGGCGTAATTCCGTTGGTACCTTTGACTTTATTTTGATACATCGAGTTTATTGATGAATAAATGGAAGGTGACTTGTGTTGAATTCTCCGTGTGTTCAAATGCGTTGTTGTATGAACCTAAAAACAATAATTAGTGCTCGTTTGTTCTACCTAGTTATTAACGTAAAACGATCTGTCCTCACTAAACATAAATTCCTGGAGTGTGTAACTAAATTAAATGACAATAAAAAAGGGACAAATTACAAAAATAGTGTGTTTCATTTCTCCGGTGTGTGATGTTTTCTCTTCTGCTATGGTGATCGTTTTTGCAGCGGAATTCGACGGAAAAATTGATGGGTGACAGTGAAAAATTCGTGCGGACGTGGTAGAACCAAGCGCGCATGCCGGCGCCATGACTTCGCCCCCCACAGTACCACAACTTGGAGTGTCATATCAACAGGCCTTACAGCAGATCTGTAATCTGGAAGGACGTTTGCTTGCCAATAAAGAGCCATATATATTTCTACGCAGACTACTTGTTGATCAAGCTGCCGATCATACGAATTGTTACTACATTCTCTATCATGCCGCCACTGATAAGTTTTGAGTAGTCTTCATTAAACGAGATATAACAAGTGACTCCTACCATTCAGGACTCATTGCTCAACATAATTCTCCGTTTTCGTTGCCTCCACATTGCCGAGAATCACCATCAGACCCTATCGGCATATATAAATTGACAACGATAAGCCAAGGCATGGGTCATAGCCAATATAACGCAGTACGTGCACTACAACGGCAAAGTCGTCAACGACAAGCAGACGCTGGCTGCCCGAGACACCATACTGACTTCATTTTACGTGGATCACTTCCTTGCAAGCTGCGACTTAATTCAGGAGGCTATCCTTTTAGCGACCAATGTTGAGAGAATCCTCGCATCTAGAATTCCAGCGAGCAGCAAGTGCTAGACCTTATAACTGGTAGAACCATTATACCTCTACTGAGGAACTTGTTATCAGTCCGACGGCAGCATCTGTTCTTGGTTTGCGATCGGATCCAGTTACCGATGAGTTCTTTTTCCAAGTGGCATTAGGTCCCAACGAAAAGGCGCGTGCTGAATGAAGTGTCACGACTTTTCGGTCCAACTTGTGGTGCGCCCAGATGAAAAACGGTCGCCACTTACGAGCGGATAAATTATAGATTTCGTGACATTTTACGAAGAGTTTGTGGGCACTGGGGACGCCGGTGGGTAAACCTTCTTGTTGAATAAAGAGTTGAATACTGGTTTTGGTTTAACTGTCGTTCCTAACCGACCTCAGTTAAGCATTCGACAAAATCCCCCACAATCGAATCCTGTTCAAATTATTCGCCCATGGTTTGGAATCTGGATTGCTGAAATGGATTTCTTCCTGTGTAAAAGATAGACTTTACTCCGTTCGGTTCAGGTCCACGATATCCAACCCCTTCCTAGCCGCACCTGGGGTCCCTCAAAGTAGCCATCTGGGACCTCCCTTATTTATACTGGCCACTAATGACATCGATAAGATCATTAAGTATTCCAGCTTGTCCCTATACGACGATGATACCAAGTTATACAATATCATTGAGTCACCTCTGTTAATCGCAACGCCTACCCTCCCCTAATACTCACCCTTTTGGGCCCCCCCCCCCACCATTAACAGGATTCACCTTCATGTAAAGCCCCAAATGTTGATTAATCCTAATCAACATATCCAATACAATGAGTAAAATTGCATTAGATAGAAAATGCGTACACGGGCGAATCATGGAATCCAGATACCACATCTAGGAAAAATTTATGACGGCTAAAAGGAAATAATGTGCTACTCAAAACAGAGAACAATTCCATGGTAACGAAGCAATAAGGTATACAAAATATCTTTGCCATCGTTGACCATAAATGAACACTTGTGTAAATACAAGGTTCTAAGAATTGTATCACACGCAAACACACAATCAGGTCTCGCAGATCGTAAATATTTTCAATGTTAGATAAACAAAAAATGTACTGCGAAGCATCCATCTGTTGTGTGGGGAAAATATCTATTGTGCGTGTAAACAATGGATGCATGCTTCGGTCGGCACGATCGGGGGAGATAAAAGGCGTCTGTATGCGAACGTCGTCCGTTTTGGACATTTCATTTTGAGTCTGTACGCAATCATGATCCTAGACGGACACAGTGACTAAGCCTGCCGCGCTTGAAAATTTAATATAGATAAATTAAACGGAGTCAAAAAAAAAAACGTCAACCAAACGCGTTCTACCTATCGAAAGTGTATATTATATTAAATATGTGTTAGGTATGTACATTGCGTAAATGATTAACATTTTCAGAAATAAAGTGTGCGTATATTAAACTAATTTCTCAAGAGTGTTTTATTAATATTTGTGTGTGTGTAAAGTGCAAGTGCTACATACAAATTCTTAACACCTCTTGATTCTGCACTGCTGCAATTAAACCTTGACAGCTTCTCGACTTGGTGTGACAAAAATTACTTTGTCCGTAACATCGCCAAATGCCAATCTATAACCTTTTACAGTAAGCGTATTCACTCATCCTCACGCTCCTATACCCTTCATAACCAACCCCTGACCATTGTGCAATATATTCGAGATCTTGGGATCCTTTGCGACAGGGAGCTTAACTTTCTTCAACGTCGCTTCCTTCGGTTCGCTTTCGGAGGGCTAGGGTGGGAAATCCTCCTAATCCTTCCCCCGTACATTAACCGCCTCAAATTAATTATCCTCAGAACTCGTGAGCAGCGCGCGGTCGTAGATGACATAATGTTCATTCATCGGAACCTCTCCGGCTTGGTAGACTGAGCCTACCTCCTTAACTTAATTTCTTTGAACACAAACCCTCGAAATACGCGGAATCTTCACATTCCCCCTCACCGGACCTGTTATGGTCACAACGAGCCCCTTTTGCAGATGTTGAGAAATGTCAACTCCTATTTCACCTTGTTTCACTTCGAGCTCTCCCCCATACCCTCAAGCACCGCCTTCTAAACCATTCTCACCACCAATCTTAAGCGGTGCTTCTACACTTTATCTATAACCTGCCCCGTCCTCGCGCCCCTATTCTTGCCTTCTGAATTTGCCCTGGTTACCTTAAGTTAAGCCTAGTTAAGATAGTTATTCTGTTCTTTAGTTTTTAACTTGTATATACTTTAGTTGTAGGTAATTATGTTGCTTGAATTAAGCCAATAAATGGGGTGGTAGCCCCACCAAACTAAACTTTACGAGGGTTGCCTCTTATGTTTCGGGATTTGGCAACCCTAGTGTTGCAATCCGGCAATTGACAGCTCTGTCGTAAAGTTGGACATTTTTGAGGTTATACGCAGTCAGAACGTTTTGACATATGAGCGCTATTTGTGTTGTTTACAGTAAGTTAAAAGATTCACCTCGGCCCAAAAATGGAATTAAATCGTCAACATTTTCGTGCGATTATTTTTTACAACTTTCGACGTGGATTAACTCAGCAACAGTGCATGGATGAACTTAATTCAATTTTTGGCGATGAAGCTCCATCAAGGACCAGTGTTTATCGATGGTATGGTGAATTCAATCGTGTTCGTAGTTCACTCCAAGATGAATTTCGTGAAGGTCGTCCAAAATCAGTTGTTGTTCCGAAAACCATTGATGCTGTGCGCGATATGATATTGGAAGATCGTCATGTGATCGTCATGTGACCTATCGTGAGATTGAGACAACCTTAGGCGTTAGTAGGACCAGCATACATTCAATATTGCATGAACATTTGACTGTCAAAAAAATGTGTTCGCGTTGGATCCCACACAATTTGTCAATCGCCCAAAAAAAGGCTCGTGTCAATTGATCGAAAGAAATGCTCAAAAAATACGGTCGCGGTGCTTGGAAACACGTCTATGACATCGTGACAGGTGATGAATCCTGGATTTACGCGTATGAGCCCGAAAGTAAACAGCAGTCGACTGTCTGGGTGTTTCAAGATGAGCCAAATGCAACAAAAGTTGTTCGCGCACGAAGCACTTCCAAGCAAATGGTCGCCTGTTTTTTCGGAAAAACTGGACATGTCGCAACCGTACCACCAGAACAACGCAGAACAGTCAATTCTGAGTGGTACACAGCCATTTGTTTGCCAGTTGTCTTCCAAGAAATCAGGAAAACCAACCGCCGAAGACGGATCACTCTTCGCCACGACAACGCGAGCTCTCACACATCGGCTGCGACAACTGCATTTTTGAGCACCCAAAACATCGATTTGATGGGTCATCCGCCGTATAGTCCTGACTTGGCACCGAATGAGTTCTTTTTATTCCCGTACGTAAAAAACAAACTGAGAGGTCAACACAATTCAACAGTCGATTTCCTCAGGAGGATCTGGCGAGTTCACGAAGCAAGTAGATGCAACATTCATTGGCGCACATGGGGACCAGTTGACACTTCATCACCCACCGCGCTCCATATCAGGGTGGTTTGTAGGTGGCTGTAAACAAGTCAGCGAAACGGCATTTGGTTGATTAGTCGGAGCACAGAGTTTGCGGTGTAGTTAGCTGCAAAAATTGGCGGTGCGCAATGGGGCGTGCCTTAATTCTCGTCCACTTACACCATTTCATGCGGATCTAGAGGAAAGGTTCGTTCTCACTCCGGGTGCTTTTCTCAATGGAGCTACGCTGATTGCCGTTCCAGAGCCAAATATCAACAATGTCCCCACCAATCGCATCAAACATTGGCAGTGGCCAGGTACATAAACACTTCTAGCAATGATGGAGCGACGCATACCTGGCAATTTTGCAAACACGCAACAGGTGGCAGCGATGTATGGAGGATGTTAAGGTGGAAGACACTGTGATCGTTCGTCACGAAAATTTACCACCGTCGCATGACAGTTGGCCCGAGTGATCAAAGTCCATCTGGGTAGCGATGGAGTGATACGCAATGTGAAAGTTAAGCCTGCTGGCACATATGGTGTGGCGGATCGAATAAACGAGGAATTGTGGTTGGTTGAATTAGAATTAGGGGCGAGGCGGGGATAGAGTTCACATCCGCAGGATTGTAATCGATTTGCATTTGTCAACATTAAGTTCCAAGGAGTTCGTCTTGGACGAAACCGAAAAGCTCTCGAGGTTAGTTTTAAAAAATAGAAAAAACAAGCGGAGAACAGATCATTTTGAAATTTAGTATCGTCGGCGTAAAAGTTATACAAGACTGCTTGATAACCATATGAATGTCGTTTATGGTTAGTATAAATACGAGGGGGCTTAAATGACTACCCTGACGGATGTTTGAGGTGGTGAGAAAAGAAGAGTGAATCTGCAACATACTCTGCAGAGTCAGGAGTGTGTGGAAAGTAAATTCATTTAAATTAGTGATGGTAGATCTACCACTCAGAAAGCCGTACCTGGATGAAATAAGGGATTTGCAGTAGAAGAATAACCCTTGGTACAGAATGTTTTAAAAATGTTTAGAAATGTTCGAAAATTTGGCGATATGGAGGTAATTTGAGATATCGCCTTTGGCTCCCCTTTCATGTAAAGGGGTGAAGAAAAAAGTTTTCCAAATGTAAGGGAATAGACCTTGAGAAAGCAAGAGATTAAAGACAACCGACAGGGTAGAAGAGAGGACAGATAAGCATTTTTCATGAAATATATCGAGAAGACCATCTGGATCGGGAGTGAATTGGTTGTTAAGTTGGATTCGTTTTTTTTTTTATCGTAAGTGGGACAATGAAATGAAATGAGAAATGTACTAAGAGAGAAATTTTGTATTTAAAATAAGTGGGGTTGGGAACCAAAGAGCCGTCAGCGAAGCATAGTTTGAAAAATGAGGCAAAGAAACTTGGAATGACACGTGGATCCGTTTAAGTTTCCGAGTTAAATGTAAGGGAGTTGCGATAACCATCGGATTTACGTTTGTGATTAACAAATTGAAAAAAAAGGTTTTTGGGTCATTTATTATTTTGATCTGTGTTTTCAGCTGGGAGTAATGGTAAGGAGAATTGTAAGTTTCGGTGAAATGACGATAGGACCCTAGATAGCAAAATAGTCGCATACAAAACGGTTACAAAGAAAGGTACCTCATAATTGTTCATGTAATTACGCAACGACCCAAGCTTGCGATTATATCAGGGGGTGCGGGCGCTTCTATGCCCAAAATAGGGAACGTACGGGGACATAGAGTTAAAAAATTCGATATAAAAATTAGCTGACGCACCCTATGTAGTTGATGATCAAAATGAAATGAGATTTTGCTGAGATAATCGTTAATAGGGCGGAAATTCGCTTCGTAGGAGTCATATGAGTACAAGTCGCTCGATGGAGTGTGCTGCAGGGAGGGATTATGGAAAACAGATAAGGGAAAAGGTGGGTGGTAATAGTCTATGGTAGAGAAGACAACTGGAGAAAGTGCAACTGAAAAATTAATGGGGTCTGATGTGAAAATAAGACCTAGCTGTCTGCTCATGTGGTTAATGACATTACTAATTTGTTAAAGGGTTGACTCTGATAAAGAGACTGTAACGTTTGCGGCAATAGTGAAGAAAAAGCTATCGATCAGACGCTATAACGGCTAGAATCACTAACACTAAAAGAAAGAATCAAAGCCTCAACACATCAGACCATTGCTGTGTAAATTCGATCGATATTTTCAAGTACAGTGTACTGATGTTGAATTACTATATTAATTGCTCTGATGCTTTGAGTATTCGCTTTTCTGTCAGTGTTATTATTCACTCTTAGTTTGTGTATTTGGGTATGTATCTGCTATCTTGGCACTGGAAGTGAAGGTGGTGTAAAAATATTGATCTTCTGATAAAATTTATTGTAAGTGTGGGAGGTCAAAGCTGCCAAAAACGACGATGTCATCCTGAGAATCGCGTACATCTATTATATGTTCTATAGCATCAATTGCTAGTTCATATGATTCAATGGACTGGAATGGCAACATGTAGAAGCAAATGCTGTGTATTGAATTTCGGGGTAGTTTTATTTTAACAGAGACATAATGCAGATTGCGTGTGTATAATATTGCTCAGCGGGTTGAGCCAAAGTTTTGGATGGTTAAAAACACACCGCGAGAGGGGGAGAATACCAAGTAGATCACCAACGTCAATAAAGGGGAAAGGATATAATTCCTGATTATAAATACTGGGAATCAGGTTTGTTTTTGTTGCAGCACAAACAACAACATAACCACCAGGGATATATCAATTTCTCAAAGTTACAACAAAAGAGAATCGATTCGTCATAAATTTCAAAAACGAATTCACCAGCCATCAGAATAGCCGAAATTCACCACGTTACTGCCGCCTGAGGGCATGCTCCAGGGATCGCTCGCACAGGTTGCAGTTTGTGCTAAGTTATTTGCACTACTAGTCCAATACACTCCACATCCGGTGATCTCTGGAGAAGCGGCAATTGACAAACCACTGGTTTTAGAGAATAGCTTATTTTGCCCACCGTAAAATTCTGTGCTGTAACACGGTGCTTTTGGTCGACGAAATCTGCTGTTCCGATGGGAGAGAAGATAAACCCGTTTCGAAACTTGCATGCGGCATATATAAAGGAGCAGTTAGGATTTTTAATTTCAGTTTTTGTCGAACCACAAATAATCATTTTTGAATTTAAACCTCATGTATACAATTTAAATAGTACAAAAAACTTTCCATGTTTTTTTGGTTTTATTCTTTGGTGTTTTTTTTAACTTCGGTCGCTAATGTTCGAAAGGTTGATTCGGACAAACAACAACTGCGGTCCATTATCAGGACCTCCATCTCTAGGAAGATTCTAGGAAGATTCAACTGGATAAAACCCCTGGACGCAGACGGAAAACAAAAGGTTGCTGTTTCCAAGGAAGAGGTTCCGGCTGTGTATCAAACCAACGATTGGATTTCGGGCGGGCTATTCCCCGTGGGCAAACATCTTTTAAGGCAACTACTGGAGTTGGTCTGGCTGCCCAGACGGGCGAACAGTTTTACAATAGTTAGTTGTTGAGTTGAGTTATAGCGTTTGCGACAATAGTGAAGAACGTATGATTCGAACTGACGTTATGACGCTTAGAATCATTAAAAATGGAAACAATCCTCAACACATCAGGCCACTGCCACGTGAATGAATTCGATTTCTAAACTCAAGTACACTCAACTGATGTGGAATTGTTATGTTATCGCTATAGTATACAGCTTTGATGCTTTGCTTATTCGAATTTCCTTTCGGTATTCTTCACAATTTGCTTGCATATTGTGTGTGTATCTGTTAGAAACGGCACACTACTCCCTCCTCAGTAACTTTGTTACGATCAACTTCGTGTGCGAACGACGGAGGGACGAACGAGCGAGCGAGAGAAAGTCGCAGCAGGCGAGTGTGCCGGTGCTCTATGCGGAAGTCGTGATCGTTGTCGTAAAGATCTACTTACTATGGGAAAGTGTGTGCTTTGTGTACACTAATCACGCCAGGGTCAGCAATTATAGCGTGTTGCAACGATAGTGGAGAACGTGTGATTAGAACTGACGCTATGACAATTAGAATCACTAAAAACGGAACCAATGCTCAACACATAAGGTCACTGCCGCGTGTACGAATTCGATTTCTAAACTCAAGTAAACTCAGCTGATGTGGAATTGTTATGTTATCACTATGGTATACGGCTCTGATGCTGTGCTTATTCGAATTTCCTTTCGGTATTCTTCACTATTTGTATGTATATTGTGTGGGTATCTGTTAGTGCTACCACAGAGTTGCTTAAACGAAGGTCTCTGACATTCTCGTAATAGATGGTAAGTGGGAGGTTATGGTGCGTTGAGAAAGGGGAAAGATCAGGTGGCAATTCAGGGACGAAAAAATACATTACTCAGCCCTAATGTGCTGGAAATTTAATATCCTGCCCGAAAGCAATGAGGTCCTTCGACACTTTAAAAAGTGACATGGAATTTGATAAAAAGTTTTGAAAGGTGGGGACATTGGTGGGTAAGTCTTCTTGGTGAGTGGAGACCGTAACACTGGCTTTGGTTTTTTTTTTTCGAAGCAGATTGAGTCCGGTTTGTCAAAGAGGTATGCCGGAAAGATGCGCATGTTTTCATAAGTGTCTTTCTATCTAAGTTTGTTGAGTGATGTTTTCTGCTGGGAAACGAAGAGGGTCAAAAACTGGGAGAGTGTTAATAGCAGTTGAGGTAGGGTAATAAGAACTTGAATTTATATTGGCCAACGTGTAGGGATATATAGAATGGAAAGGTATTTTAGAGTTTAGAGTGGGAGAGCAGTGGAAATTGGAATATTTTGCTGCTATTCTGGGGACGAAAAGAGTGAGTGATGTTGTCGTCGAGGCAGTGGCTATGAACTTTGTTTGAGATAAATCGAAGGATTGGATTACAGTTAAAAGAAAGTTTTAATAATAGATTATTTTTAACCAGAGCTCGGTTGGAAGATTTAGAGATGGGAGTAAGGATTTGATTGCGCCAGCAGCCTGGTTGAAGAAGAGCCATTATCTCTTTAAATAACTTGTCTCTGACCCTGTAGTAATAACTCATGAGAGAGTTTTAAAGCTATACGAGTTACATTCTTACATTCGGGATAAATAAGTATCCAGTTTATAAGGAGACTAGATAACAATACGCGGCATCCTCGACGTAAACTACGAAATCGTCAACTCTGTTTGTAAATGGAATAAATAACACACAAACGAAAATAGAAACAACATTTTTCTTAATTGGCAGTTAATTCTGCTTCAGGCCACCTTAAATCACCGAGTTAGAGATTATGACAGTATGTAGATTAGATGGTCGTTAGTACGGGTCTTGATTGCAAAGCCTTAAACCGTTCATCGGATGTTTTTGGCTTGACCCTGTGGGGTGTTATGTTACTTGTGCATCTGCACGGACGCGGATTCAGTAAACACCCACAGAGTAAAAGTCGACGGAACACCAACGATGTTGAGACAAAGCACTGATCACCTGAGGAAGTCGATGAATGAAACAAGTTGATGGATTCCGGTTATAAAACGTTCTTTTTATTTGTGTTAATCCGATCCGATGGACGGGTGTATAATTGTGTTCCTAATTGATTTCACGTTAACTACATGTTCCTTTTAACACAATAAACTTGATTAAACTTAATTTGATTTCACGTAAACTACATGTTCCTTTTAACACAATAAACTTGATTAAATTTAATTTTCGTTTCACAGCACATAGTGTTTCTTTCAACAAACAGCAATGGTTATATGGTTATATTAAGCGACTCGCGCAAGGACGGACTTACACACCAGTTCGACAGTTCGCACTTGACTCCGTATATTAAAAAAAAAGACCTAAATAGGTGTTGTGTTCTTGTAGGGGTTTGGTTTCAGGAAGCGTGTATCCTAGTCCTTAAAAGGACAAGGTGATCTCTTAAAATAGACCGCCCCTGAAAACTTGTCCTACAAAAGGGGTCGTTGCCGTGCTTCCTCTGATCCCAAAGGGAAGAGCAACGTCCTTGATTTCGGCCTCTGTCCTTGGTTTTCACTTGGTCTTCCGTGGGGGCCAGGTGATACTTCGCTATCAGTTGTTGGATAAAATGAAAATCCGTTTTGTTTTCTTTGGTATGTGTTTATTACTCTACTCAAAGATTTTCCTGGGGTACTTCCTCCAGGCACAATATACGATATTACACTGCGGCCCGGAGATCACTCCACTATTCCTTTATAAAGGAAAAAAGATTGAGATTTGTATCTCAAAAGTGTACAATTTCGTACAAAAATCCCGATTTTGTTATGCTGAGCGAGATGCTCAGTGTTTAGTTTAGATAAGAATTCAATTTCTTGAATTCTTACGAAAATAGTGCGCGGATGTGGGAATGTATCTGCTTTTGGTTTTTTGTCTGTTTTCCTCCCGTGGAGCAAATGTAGAACAATAAACGAATATTAGATTCGTTTATTGTGAATTTGATTTTAATTTAGTTTTTTAGATTAAATTATGCCGTAGGGGCAACTGTGAGGCTATAAACGAATGTTTGATTCGTTTATTGCGAATTTTGGATCATGTTTGGGTTATTGTGGGTTTTGAGAGGATTTAGCGTATTATTGCTGGGATTTGGATTAGGAATGGGGGAAAAAGGTGGTAGGGCTTTTTGGAGCACTACATAGGCGCGTATAGTGCGTGTGCACTCTTAAGATGAGGAAATCTGACTCCACGATGCAATCCATATCCGCCAGATTCAACGCTGGTGGATTACATCGGTGTGGGAGGATTCTATATGTGTCCATATAGGACAAGTACGATGCCCTTCAGCCTGCATATCGGCAACGACAAAATGCACCTGAATAAACATGGACTGGTGTAATGCACTGCAGGCATTATTAAGATACGCGATAGCGAAGATCGCCGAAGGAAGAAATAGGTTTCTGTGTCCTAAATAAACAGAAACGCTATTTCGAGGGTCATACGATGCGATGCACATTATTTGTGATTTAGCCGATGCTACATGGGAACGTCGGCTGTTTACATAATCGCCCCAGACTTATGCCATGGCAGGCAATCGATTTTTTCGTGGCGATAAGCAAACCGAAGGTTTGCTCGCCTATGGCCAAGTCGATGCTGGCTTTTGTTTGATCTAATTAAATGGAACATGGGTATGATGGTGAGGAATTTGACTTGCAGATGTGCAAGCGTACGTCTCACCCAGGGGGACCATGGACAGCGGTTGGTAAGTAGCATAAACACAGTGATGCTACTGTGTGTTTGCTTGTTTTACAGGCCGGAGCATCGTTAGGCATGATCTAGGGAATGATTGTTTAACGTCAATCATATTCGCGCCCGAATCCCATGATCGGTAGATAACCGATAAAGGAAATTGGTCGTAAGTGTTGAGAACCTCGGGATTGGGGCAATAAATGGTTATGAACCGTAGAAAAACCAACGGGATACAGCTGTGTCAACAATTACGCTGGCCAGCGAGTGTTTATCTATTATAATTGCTGACGAGCCGAGCCGATAGGGGATATGGAATGGTTCATATAATATGAAACGGAAAAATGCACGTGATGCATGCCTTGATGAGGTTTAACTTTCAGGTGAAAGCTATTTGAAAGACAGCTTACGCTGCACGAATGCAGGTAAGTATAGTGGTTTATGGTGTTGCGGATTGGCTGGATGCAACCATTGAATTCGCAATTGCACGCGGCCACAACAACTGGCTGACGTTTAGTTTGATTTTGTATCGAAATTGTCTGGTTGTCATGGTGACACCGTAAATAAACTTTTATGGTGTACACTCTTTTTCGCTTGCTATTCATGCGACTCAGATCGCAAAACAACTAATCTCTGTAAATTAACATAATCAGAAATACAAATAAAAGTTATCAATAGTCAACCGTCAATCGAGCTATTATTGGATATTGCAGCTTTACTCTTGAGGTAATCATTTCACATTTAAAAAGCATTTCAATCAATTGATTATAGACAACGTCAAACATCGCCAGGAGCATTTCGATCCTGACGTCATTCCCCCGGCCCACTAACAAGAAACGTTTGTTAGTGGACGCTTGCTGAACGCAAATATTGGTCCTTCGAGCCGGATCCAGTCTGTGGATCCAATCCACTGCTGCCCGTTCACAGGGGAACAACGAGTTTCTTAAAGTGCAGAAACTCGCGGTGCAGCACATCGCAATTATTAGCATAAATACATCGAAGTGCACCACGGCTTTGCAGAATCATACTTTTACCAAAACGGACGAAGGTGTTGGAGATACTTAACTCACAGACAACGGAAACCAAGATTTGTCACGAAGTGCTGCAATCATCTCAGCATTCGTTCGACCGTAGGAACGTTCGAACATTATAGTTCACGGAGCAACAATGAGCTGCCCACATAGTAGCTGTAATACTGCCGTAAGGATCAAACGCCCAGGTTCACAGGTAATAGTTTTCAATTACAACTAAATTACCGCCGCCAAATTCGTGGCGCAAACAGAAGCTGATCCCAGTAGTTACTTATCGACTATCAACGCGCAGTTCGCGGTCAATCACGCGCTTGCTGAACGCAAATATATGGAGTGAGGGAAAAGCGGTTGATTTAGAGAAATGGATGGTTTTTGGGAAAGCTTTAAAGAACCGCCACAACCCACCTTTAGGTTTTTTACTGTAGCGAGGGTTTTATTTACTTTATTATGTGTGCTGCCTACCTTCTGACCGGACAGCTCATGAGGCAGTCTGTAGGGGCTTTGAATCACTGGAGTCCTTTACAAATTTAGATTGTGTCTGTTGTGACTACTGTTTGCAGATTTTAAAAGAGCTTGGTCTTTCATTTCCTGTTTGGTGAAGGCCAATTGCGATCATGCGGCTGTTAATATGGATCCATTCTAAGACTTTAAATAACTAAAAGCCTGATATGTTGTAACACACCAATAGTAGTCGACGAGAAGATAATATTTTTGTCAACAATTTCATAATGTAATCACTGTATTAAATAATGTGAACTTGATATAACGCAAATTATCGCACGCTGATGTACACTATGGACAGCTGCCTTTACATAACAATTACCAATGCCATTACATCTTAGAGTTTATATTTCTACACCTCCTGAAATTCCAGATTCTATAAATTGGCATAGCTCGATGTTTTAGAGAAGCAAGTAACCAAGCAGTCATTAGCCATTTTTTGAAATTGTTGCTTTAAGTTTCTCTATAGAGGCAGAACTGCTTTATCTTTCACAAATAAGTCTCCTAAGATTTTAAACATATAAACCTTATTACTACGCAACCATTTTATATTCCTCCTGTAGATAGTTGTGCACGAAGCTTTCGTATATTAAGGGGGTATTCTGGTTTAGAAATTGGAAAAAGTGATTTTTTTTTCATATTTTCAAAGCTTAACCCTCTAAGAAAATGTCTTTAAGAGGATTTTAGAAAATTCAGATTATTTTCGGAGGTATGGCTGTTTTGCTGACGCGCCGTATAAACCGGCTCGGCCGGAACGAATCGAACAAAAGACATTACGGACTTTCTGTCAACCTGCAACCCTATTTCCTCGTGAAACCTTTATATATATATATTGAAATACAATGACCGAAGGTAACGACGAAGGTCCAATGTATGCAGCAGGAATGGCAGATTGAATAAACGTAAGCCTAAAATATCATTTCATGAATTAGACCGCGAGAAACTTTACGTGAAACTTTAAACGTGTTTTTCTCGAAACTGTCTTTTTTAAAACAATACCCACGATTTTTCAAGTTCTACTGAACCGATTTACTTCAAATTTAGTATATGTCTTTTTTACAGGCTTTTCTATTGCATGAACTATCCTCATCCCCAAACGTCAATGTTAACTATTTTTAAAAAAATTCGAAAAACTAAAAAAAGTGGTACAAAAAAAATTTTTTTTTTCAAACAGTCGCCATTTTGTTAAAAAAACTTTTTTTTTTAACTTTTTTTGAGTTCCAACGATAGAGGCAGTTCTGTAAATTAATAATCTTTTTTTTCAGATTGCTAGGAGGGTTGAATCGTGGGAATGGTCGCATGAGTTAAATAATCTTGACTATTTTTAAAGAAAAAAATATAGTTTATTTAATTTAAAACTTAAGTCTAAGATTACTATTTTCTATAGTTCTACTTCGAACTCTGGTGAGATTACATCTGTCTTCTGTAGGTTGTGTCGTTGGTTTTATATTTATCTGCTGCTGTGCGGATGAAGTTATCTTCTGGCTGTGTGCTTTGTGTGCCAGTGATGATTGTTATTATCTTGTGGATGATTGGGTGTCATCTTTTGGGTATCAGTAAATGATTGGTTGTTTGAAAATGTTAGGGTGTCAGTAAGTGATTAGTGTTTGGATGAGTTATCTTTTAGCGTATCAGTAAATGATTAGGTGTTTGAGTGTTTTCCCTTTATCAGTAAATGATTATTGTTTGGGTGATTCATATTTCTATATAATTTTGTATATTCTATATTCTTATAAGGGTATGAATAAATGGGGACTTAACTCGTGCCAACTTTTTGAGATCCCCCACTTCATCAGCTGCTAACTTTTTGAATTTTGAATTTTTAACTTTCAATATTTTTTACTGTATTCTTGAAATATTAGTAAACATCCCATATAAAAATGAATAGTAAAAATATTGATTGCTTTTTTTTACAGCACTTCAAAAATTGCGTTAAATTCATGCGTCAAGACCAGAATACCCCCTTAACAGCATTAGCAGTAGTACATCCTACAGAGTTAACACGAAATGAATACATTTCCAATGAATCGAATTTAAAAATCAGCATTCAATCGTAACTAATAACACTAAACAATATCCAATCACTGCATGATGTTAAGGTACTTACCTCGTAGATATCTATGCCATGGTTGAGAGACCAGCTCGTTTGAAAGTAGTCCTCGATCCTCTGCTTGAGTTCCTTCGGCATCTGAAAGAACGACCGGATAACCTCGTTAGTGCAACTCACCCACATATACATAGTATTCGAACGTGCTACCAAGTGAACTTAATTAAATGATACTTTTTCATTTTCTAGATATACGGTTTCGACATTTTCCTTTTTTGTTCTGTTTAGGGTGAGTTAAGAGACTCATACCATCGACACTTATCAGAACTGTTGTTTTGAATAGGATTTTTCCACCTGTCTAGCAGGCGTCCATGCAGAAGTGTTCGGTGTATTTGGAGCAAGTGACACCGCACAAATGCACTTAGCATGATTAAGGATATCAAACGCATCTCTCGTAGGATAAAAATATTCCTATTGATAATATAAAATGAATGAAAAACTGGCATGCACGTGCTTGTGACTATAATAAAACCAGGTGAAAGGGCTATTTGACGAAGGTATCTGAGCACGAGACCGTGTCAAGTCGCATCGCATCGTGTGCGAAGAAAAATTAAAACGGGATGTAACACACTTTTGATGTGATTTCCTATTCAACGGGTTCAAATTGATAGCTGCCGGAGGTATGGATGTGAAGGCAAAAGTGGATATGGTTACAATATCGCAAGAATGCGTAGTTACTATTTTTATGAGGTTGGCGCGGCAGCTAACTTCCTGAGCGAACATATAAATCTAATGCGATTAGTCGTGTGTACCTGATGCAATGCAATAAAGTCCTTTAGATCCCTCCATTTGCTCTCGTATAATGAACGCCTTGAATACATCCTCTGTATAATTGCGGTCACATTACCAAAGACAACGGCATGCATTAAGGCTAGGGAAGGAGTAAAAAATAATTTATTAGAGGCGTAGGACACGGTGATATGTTTCTGGGCACTTAGCACGTAAGTGTCTACAAAACATACATACCTCCGATTAACATCATCAAGATAGAGAACACCTTTTCAGCTGTTGTATTTGCTGAAACATTGCCGAAACCCACTGATGTGAGACTGGTGAAGGTGAAATAGAGTGCTGTGGCATATGCCTCCGCATTGGTTATGTTTGAAATCGGTATCTTTAACCGCTCTGAAAGTCCATGCATCCAACCTAGAATGGAAAATGTGATTTTAAATTAACCAAAATATTATTTTTTACTTAAAAGGTAGAACACATTTATGTTTATATCATTATCTTTCTACTTCAATGAATATCAATCAAATATGACTGTCATTCCGTGTACTTCAGTTATATCAGAGACGGATGTCGATAAGCAACTCTTATGCCATTGCATTCTATTCTGTCTACATATGAAAAAAAATTCTGCTCAAGCTATGGAATTGATTAATTCGACTTTGGGTAAACATTCAGCGAGTCATTACCAGTAAAAAATTGGTTTGCAAGAATTCGGGAGGGAAATTTTAGTCTTGAGGACGCTCCAGGCGTAGTAGACAGATTTGACGACGAAGAGCTTCAAGTTTTACTAGATAAAAATCCAAGTCAATCTTAAGAAGAGCGTTCAGAACCATTCGAAATTTCTCACCAAGCAATATCATTTCGTTTGGTATAGGTATATTTGTTATATGTTATTTTAACAATTAATGTAATATTTGGTATCCACAGCAAAACCAAGCTTTATTTTTCCCTGCTGTGTTTGGCGTAGGTTCGTAAGAGCCTCTGGGCACTTTCCACCAAAGGTCGCGCACCTCCGAGCTTTATGCTCCAGGATTTAAATCAATCTTTCGATCGCTAGTACCGATACAAATAGTGGACGCCGGCTGCGCCAAATTGTTATATGTTATTTTAACAATTAATTTAATATTTGGTATCCACCAAACTTACCCTTATCTAACTTGATTGTTGATAGCGCTTCTTTTCTTCTTTATGACACACAATCTTAATCTTTTCTTCTCTTCAATAGCTGTATGAAAGACAATCTTTACTTTTATTCTTTATTAAACACAATCTTTATTATAACTTTCTCTCTCAACTATTTATGAAACACAACCTTTACTTTTTTTCAATATTTATGAAACACAATCTTTACTTTTATTCTTTAATAACTTATTTTTCTTTAGCTTTATTACGCACGAACCTCATGCGGTAACTGCCGAATTCATCAGCTAGACGTTAATTTTAATATTTCAGGACACGACAACCACACGCGTTCACTGCTCTCTTAACAAGGGAAAAAGCAATCTCGCGTCTTTCGCCACATATCCTTTTTCGTTCCGCTTCCACGATAGTTATTTCTAGGAAGCGGCGGACTTGGCTAATAGTGGGCGACTATGGCTAATAGAAGGAAATAAGGAAGTTGAATTGACTATTGTAATGTGAGTGGGGTTTTAAATGGGGCTTATTTTATTTAAATTATCTAGCTATTGTATTTGGGGATATTCTATTGTAACGGGAAATTAGTGATTTGGGGGAAGGGAACGATATGTATGTGAAGACACGAGATGTTAATAACTCAAAGGAGGAGTGATAATTAATTTGAACTTTAATTATACAACATATTTTCCAATAAAGTTGAATTCGACAAATAGCCGCGTTTCTACCTCCATACCCATTAATTCTAATATAAACGGGTTAAGTACGGTAGAATTTTGCGGTAGGTAGTCATGGCGCCAGCATGGACGCGAGTTCTACTACCACCCACCACTTCCACTATCACAGAGGTCCGCGGTATACAAAAAACACGAGCACCAAGAGAACAACAATGACGAAAACACACCCAGGAACTGCAGCATGGACATTTTAACACTTTCTTTTGATGTTATTGATCCGTTTATTTCTTTAAATACGGTGAAGGTTAGTTCTATTAATGATAAACCACTGAGCACATGTTGGGTAAAATTAATGTTTTGTACTATTCAATTAAATTCGAACACACACGGTACGAACTTGCTTTTGATTATTTTAAAAACTATTACCCACACGACTCCGGGGATGTATTTACGCGTGTCTGCAGCGCTACAGACAGCGGGAGCGGCATGACCATCGTGGTCAGCGGATGGTAAAGGACTCAGCGATAATCATCCCGTGCAGAGATGATTCGCTTATGGGGTGAGTTTGTGGTGTCGTGGTAGGTATCCTCTCCACTAAGGATATCGTTTTTACCTACCACCAGAGAAACGTAAAGTCTCTCTTGGTGGAATAGGAAACTAGATCTTGTAATGAAGATCATGGTGGTATGTGTGCGATCGTTCAGATCTGAGTTGTTTACACGTGTTGGGTCCTGAGGCGGAGGTGGCGGCGTAGTAATTGTGCCTTGCCTCCTTATAGGAAATCCCCCGATGCTTCTGGCTCCTGACGGAAGTTAACTTAACCAATCCTTATTGCTGACCAATGCGTTATTCCAGCGGCTCACCCGTCCAGTCAGTTTCTTTTGGGTGGTTAATTCTCTTAAGCAGATTCTGCGAGCGCTTTAGGTGATTTTTGATAGCTGGAATCTTGTACCGACGGTCAGGAGAAAAGGGGGATCCGTATCGTGCGAATGTTCTTTTACTGTGTGCTTCGTCCCCTATTTGTGGGGCTGCGGACTGTTCCGATGTACTGGGTGCGTCGGATGAATTTATATCGTTTGCCACCACTCGCACTTGGTTCGAGGGTTATCCAGATACATCATTGTAGAAATCATGAAAACCCCGAGGCCAAGTTAACCCGATGAACGGTGAACGAATGCCGGAGACACCAAAGACGAAAAAGGCAACTTTTGTTTTGCTACGGAATGCTTATCTTTTATTTCTTGTAATTTGGTTTTGTAGTCATACTAAGCGCGGCCAGGGGTTCGGCTTCTGAAATCCAACTAATGGAGAAATTGATATCTACCGCCTTTTTATAATTTTCTTAGTTGGGAATTGTCAACTATTTTTTGTCAAAATTCCCAGAAGCACACATAAGACTTTGCGTGTTTCAATTTGAGTTGTGTTCTGGGAATTTGTTAGAAGTTTGGTTGGATGGGTTCTGGGAATTTGTTAGGGGTTTGGTTGGATGGGTTCTGGGAAGGGGAATCATGAAATGCGTTTTGAATTAAGCATTTCATGATGTCAACGTTTTGGGAATTGAGTCAATGTACGACGAATTAACTTTTGGTTAAATTCGTTGTTCATGTGACTCAATATGGAATTTAATGTGGAATTGAATCAATGTGCGATAAATTAACTTTGGTTTAATTTATTGCTCATATGATTCAATATGGAATTGGGATTTGCGTTATTGGTGGTATTGGGGATTGGGATGGGGTTATTTGGTAATATTGGGGATTTGGATAGGAGTAGCGATTTAGGATCGCTACACACGTGCTCCAGGGCAATGGGTAAACGAAGCAGACAGGCGGCAAAGACAAAAGGGAGATATGACAAAATGCGCCGTTGGTAATGCGGTTCATTATTTACGCGATGCGTCGTCGCTATTATCGACGTTGGGAAAAAAAAAGTTGCTAATGGGATTGGTGGCCGAACGAATCCCTTGCATGACTTTGTATATGCCAGATAATTAGCTGCGGCAGGGAAAGAAATTGAAGATTGTTTGTTAGAGGAAAAATAAACGATCAATTGGATCTTATGCATGTTTACATGCGTAGAAATATGGTTTATGGCATCTGTAAAAACAAGCTGTCCGACATAGCATTTTAACACAGACAACGGGTGCCGGGTGGCTTGGGATTCATGATGCCATATGCATTTTAAAGAATTATTTCTAGGAATTTTACCGCGTTGTATGTATTAAATGTCCTTGTAAAAGGAAATGTTTCAGGTATGCTGGGTGGAGATTGCGGTGCAGGTGTGGGAAATTGAAATATGCCTAGGAACCGAAGGTACCGAATAGGTTTTGGGATTCCTGAAAAGGTAGAAAAGAAATCTTACAGGAAATTATATGCGAAGAGATGCATGAAGGTAAGTGTTCCTTTACAGGGACTTTTTAGATTATTCCTTAGATAATTATATATGCGATTGCATTAGCGAAATTATATGATTGGATGGATGTTATGGGTGTTTTTTTAGGAAAGCGACCCGTGGGGTTTGTTGGAACCGCCACAATGTCTCTGCCTTCTTTGAGTTTGTCCCATGTGACAATTTGATGATCCAGGGCTATTATTTTCAGTAGACCACTAATTCAGCTGCTCTGTATTAATTGCACAAGAAAGAAGGGTAGCTTTCGGTTTTCCCTTATTGCCTTGACTGTGCTGATTGGTTTTGCCACAATAAATTCAAGGTATTCATGCTTCAGCTTTTGAAGCATTTCTAGAAGAACCTCCGGCTCCGCTGCGGAATCAACACCCTTTAATAGAACAGTTATGTTCTTTGTTTGTTTCAGCGCGAAGGAGTCAAATTCCGCAGTGGCTCTTTTTAAAACCTATTTTATAAAAATCGCCGTCTACGGCCGTATAGAGTTGAATGGCATGCCTGTTACCTTTCAGCCTTTTAATCAGAAAATGTTTATTACCTACAGCTAGCCTACAAAGACTTACCAATTCCTTACAATCGATGCCGATGATGTTGATTGATGGGATCTTTTTTTTTTGTTGATCTGCTGCTGTTGGACTGCTGGTTGCTGATGTACTGGCTATTGTGTTGCTTTTGGTCTCAACGAACCCCTTTCATGGATGCTGAGAAATGTCAACTCCAATTCCACCTTGTTCGACTTCGACCTCTCTGCCCATACTCTCAAGTACCGCCCCCTGAACCATTCTCGCAAAAATCTTAAGCGGCGCTTCTACACTTTACTATAACCTGCCCACACCCCTCGCCCATTGTCCTGCCGTCTTAATTTGTCCTGGTTACCCTGGGTTAAGCTTAGTTAAGATAGTTCTTAAGCTCTCTAGTTTGTAACTTATATATACTTTAGATGTAATTATGTTGCTTGAATTGAGCTAATAAATGGGGTGGTAGCCCCACTAAACTATTAAGATATTAAAAACTATTGCTGTTACTGTGACCGATGTTGGTTTGTTAGATGTTGGTGTTTTTGTTTTGCTGGCCGGCTTCTGGCTTGTGCTTTTGTTGTTCGAGCGCGGCTATTCTTTTCTTTCGCTCACCGTCCTTCTTCATTTGGTGTTCCTTTCACCAACGTCAATTTGGTGCCTTTGTTGCACGTCATGATAATGTTGTTTAAATGTCCTTCTGCTTTTGAAGCCGTATTTAATTTCGGTGTAGAAGTTATTCTATCTTGTTATGGCTCGTTTGCCTTTTAATATTTTGGCCTTACTCTTTGTTTTGTTCATTGGTTTTTCTATTTCATTGTAGTCCATAGTTAGTGCTTTTGCTACACCGCTGTTGCGAAAAATAAAAACAATTACTCGTGCTAATCACCCACTTCACTACTTTGTGATTAGGAGTAATAGTTATAAGATAATTTTATTGTGCACACCCGACTGCTTTCAGTGGCTGTCAAACCCAAACTGGCCCTGGAAAATTGATATCCCGGCGAGGTGACACAATCTGACCTGTAAGCAATCTCGGGGTTAACCCAGTGTATTGTATCCTTTAAAAGCTAAAATATGCTGCAAAATACCTCGCTATCTTGTTTAATCATCAGCAAGTATCCCCGTAGAATTGGCAGCGATAATGGGAAATATCTGCGGGGTCGAAATTTTGCCCTTGGTTTAGAAAAGTGCCACCCATATAACGAAATACATTCAGATCACATAATTTTTATGAAATAAATACCTAAGAATCGTACTTTAATAAACTAATTCACTAAAATGTCCACTATTGTATTAAGTAATTTTTATTAAAAAACTGCTTTTGGGACCCCTTGTACAAAACAAAATATTTTTTCCCGATGTATCATCCACTACCACTGACTAAATATACCTCGTGAATGCTAATTCATTTTCAGCTGCTATCTAAACTGATGGTGCTGTTCACTTGCTCTTCCCTGTGGAATATCGTGCTACTGGTGGCATGCTATCCTACTGGAACTTCGACATTTAATCGGGAATTGGCGTGACGCGGACTACTTGAGACATATATTGAATTATTGATCTGCCTTAATAAAATCTGTTCTCACATAGCAAGAAACAGTGCCTTTTAGATAGACCTACTGGTGATAACTTTGATGTGGGTGGTAGTCCTCAAAATAAGAACATTGGTCGAATCATTTAAATCCTAAATTTATCCATCTTATTCGAGTTGGGTCCATTGTTTAGGACATCATTAGCATAAAATTGTGTGTGAACAGATTCAAATATTTAATGTAAATCGAGGCACGTCCTGGGCAATTCCAACAGATATGACAAACAACACAAATACCCTAACCATGGTGAACAACCTAGTCCCAAAAGAAAATTGGAAAAATATAATCGCCAGGGCCGTATACAATTAGAAAACAATCCCACCGAAATTAGCATAATAATCCCACAGCTTAAATAGTAGTCGAGAAAAGTATAACACCGTCTAGCGTGGCAGTGTTCTGATTGGTTCAGGCCTTAGGTCTAACTTTTGTCCTTATACTAACATCGCAAAACTCCATAAGTCCTATTGATTTCCTTTCGAATACCCTAACAATATACATTATCGCGGGTGATTTCATGTGCGTTAATTCATAACCGCTTCACTATTCTAGGGAGCTGTGAAAATTGTTGTCATGTTCAGCACTTCGCCAGTTCAAATACTTTAACTTAGCTCATCATAAGTTAACACAAGGATCAGGCATTGTTAGACGAAGGAGGATAAGTGTTACACCTCGCTACAAACCCCCTCTTAAACAATTAATACTTCAAGCATCCTCACACCATCTCAAACATCATCTCAAACGATTAATCGTCATATATATGCATACCTCATACAATGCAAAATACTTCTTCACATAAACAATTCAATTACAATACATATCGCACACGTTACGATAAACGCCCATCCACCCCAAAGCAACGCGTTGCCGCGTTCTTTCACAGCATATCATTCATATTTATGGTTACTCATAATACCGACCGACGCAAGACACATATCATGGTAAAGGAGCCCAAGGTCCCTCGCCACGATCAAGCAAGGTCGGCAAGTTCATGTTTCGACTACACCTCTTTACCATGTCATACAAGATATATGACACGAGCGGTGTTGTCAAAGGCCACCAACGACGAAGTAATTGAGCGTCGATAAAGTGCTGAGTTCGGCGAAATAGCAGACACAGCAGTGAAGCGCAGTTAGTCGTATGATACGATTTGGACACACGGGCAATGCCCTATAATTGGTTCTTCGCATGAAAGCAATAAAGTAATTGCTCAATTCATTACCGCTGCATTTTCAGCGGGGCAAATTAAACGATTATTGAAAAATGCGAATGGCCTGTGACAGGCAAATAACCTCAGAATAGGTTACACATGCTGGGTGAGGAAAATGCATTATCTGCACTTCCTCGCCAATAATTTGGTATATAAAGAGTGGTTGGAAATGAGTTTCCTAGCAGTGTAATAATCAAGCAAGAAGACTGCGGCCCATTGCATTAGTACAGCGGGTCTTCTTGCAATTAAATAAATGTGTGTTCAGTACTAAGGGGTCGATATTCCCAATCAATAATAATCAATAATTGTTCTGATTATAAGTACAAGACCAAAAATTGTAAAACATACAGGGATGGTTATTCCCACTTCTTAACGTAAACCAATAAATGAGTGATTAAAAGTACAAGTCTTGTTTGAATCCCAATGCCACGAAGCCAGCCATCTACAGAACTGCCGCCAAAGGACCCACTCTCACCAATAAACTCTCCACGTAAGTAATAATAATAACGATAACAAAATATTAAATGTCAATATCGGAGATTTACACTCTGATGTTACATAAGTATCTCCAGACTGGCCCCACATGCACCTGGGTGAATATTTCATATTTCACATTTCATATCATCGAACTTATATCTAGCAGTTTGCATGCGCCCCTTTAATCCTGTTATCAAGTACAGGATAAGCGCCAATGCTTCAAAACATGGGCAACAAGACTAAATCTATAATCCACACCCAAGGAACTCGATCATGTAGAAGACCATAACTCTAGATGAAAAGTAAACATCATACACGTGGTAATGACTCCGATGGCGGGCATAATGTATTAAGGCGATCGTTATCATCGAAATCGGTTGATGCACCGATGCGATCTTCTATCTAAACAGATTCACTGATTGTGCTAGAGAGAGCATCAGTCGCTACAACCAGTCGGGTTTGAGTTCGCGTCAAGGAAAGACCTTGGCTATATACATCACTGTACAGAGTTCTCAAGAGCCTATGACTCAAGTTGTGTGTGTTGAGTGTAACAGGAGTGCGATTTGAGCGGTCTATTGAAATCCTTCAGCGTTGATTGAGAACCTAAATCAAATTTTGCATAAGACACATCATGACGTCCGAAGAATCATCCATCCCTTTACCCAACCAATTACAAGTTCCTGCACCTATTTAAGCATTCCTGAAATATAAGTTCATGACAAGATTACCATCTTGACATCAAACTTTCACCAGCATCCAACGCATCATAAACCCCGAAAGATAATTCGGCTACCTCATCAGGTAACCAGCATCGATGCATGCAGAGGCCAACGCTCTATGCGAAGAAGCATTTCTTCTTACCTGTGCATGACATGTTTATTCCCATCACCGCTGAACCATCGGTCGATTGTATAATCAACAACCTACAGTGTTGTTTTAACACAAACAACACATCCGACAAATCGGCCGATGGGAAGTCGGCGTTCTGCCTACATTATAATTTATGCGTATATGACCTGAAATGCAATTTGGTTGTCCTTTCAGATAACCGGCATAAACACGGAACGTGTAAATATGCAGAGACGAGGAGCATTTCCTCACATGCTACATGATATGATCACCCTTGTCATCGGTCGATCTTTAGATAGACAAATCCCAGAGTAGCCATTGCTACCTACCTACTATCGATCGAGTGTTGTTTTGAGTAAACAAACACTCGACCCACCGACCGACGATATGCTACTCGTACATGCAAGGAACTATCAAATGACGCTATACGCGTCGGCAATGGGATAAACAAAACATTGCCATCATAACCATGTCCCTCGTTACTTTTTAAGTAAACACTATCCCATCTACCCTGTGCCTAGCCATCGTCGGCAAAGGCTCTATTGACTTGACCTCAATCATGAAACCTATCCCTATCGGACGGCGGCAATATGCCCGGTCCCTATATCGATCAACATGTTTGACCTGTGGCATGTGTTTTTCCTTTTTCCTTTTTTTTTTCGTTTCCTTCGCCCAAGGCATGTCATTGTCTTGCCTTCCAAGGTAAAGGCTTCCAATTTTTCTGGACATTGTTCATGAGAACCTTCCAATGGAATGCAAATCGTTTTTCATAGGTCGTTGGGGCAAAGGACAGATTGTTTCCCCTGCGATGATGTGCGTGGAAACTCATCGCAATCCCCGAAGCTGGGTCAATGTCGCCTAGCACCAGGGGAGTCAGATTTTACTCGCCCAAGGAGTCAGATGTCAAATTCTACCAGCAGACGGATCCAGGTCGTTGCGTTGTCGGAGTCGCGAGAATTCGATGAGTTATGTGTCCAATTCGCGTGTCAATACATCCCTTGTGAGAAGTCCGTGTAGTGTTCTCCTTTTGTCATTGTTCGCCGCGCCATTTCGCGCTGAATTTTCCAGTTGCTTTAACGTGATTAAAACGCAAATCGGTTGCGAAAATAATAAAATAATTGTAACAAAATATCTACCAGAAAAACGAATCTCGCTTTGCTGACAGGATTAACCAAAAATAAAAAAAAAGTTTAAACGACAAACAATACGTGTGGATTTCTATTTGTTCATGTATTCTCAGGTGAACTTTGTTTCTTTTTCGCAGCGTGTAGTAGGTAGTGCTTTTAATGAACCCGTATCCTTGCCGATACCAATTAAAATAACAGCCACAACACCATTATTTCAACAGCAGTTATAATTTAATGTGAGAGTTTACGTATATCTTCACCGTCGTGTCTGTGTGCCATCAAACAAGTAAACGTACCGTGTTCTGAAATTTCTTCTCCCTGTTCGTCAAGCTCTGCTGTCAAATTGAAACCATGTACCTTTTCTTACAAAAGCTCAATGCAGTACGTTCTGTGACATGAATACAAATTCCAAGTGGGCAACAATAACGTGTAGTTTTATTCAAGCCAAACCAATCGGTTCGACAAACGATCGAGGGTTTCGCGTTTCGCAAAAAGACGTCCTGCAAAGGGGGTGAAATCAGGTGAAATCGAGCGGCTGCTGGTGGAAGAGACGTCACGAATATCGGCAGCCTTCTTTAATAATTTCGATCTGATTGCACCCGAAACGATCGACACCGTAGTGAAAGCAGCGACGGGCGAAAGCTTAATATAGAACCAGTACCATAAGTACAAGGAGAATAGAACGCGAGGCCATCACGGATGCATGTATCCGGCGGCACTTGCATTCATCAAGCGCCTTACATTATCGCATCATGTGTGTCCCCCAGTGCACATTGTTAACGAAATTAGCCCGACAGAAATTTTACACCAACCTGGAGGTAGACATTATCGTCAATTCGTCGACATCCTTCTGTTTCTAGGCATCGGCAGGTTATCGCGCAATTCCCGAGAACTTTCAATACATCAAAGTGCAATTTGTTGTGGTGAACTTTATCCTGCCAAGAATTCACTCTCTGCGGACGAAATGAAGGAAGAGTTTACCGATCCACCTCCACATCGGCCAAGGTAAACTCTTCAAAGTTTTTCCTTGTGTAGCCAAACATTTTTATTGGTGTTGGTAAATCTCGTCGCCACTGAACATTTTTATTAGTCCTTTGAGCCGAATCCATTGACGTACGGATCTACCGCCCACCACCACAAAGATGAAGGGGACGCGGTTACAATTGACGAGCGTTTAAGATCAGAGTGCATCAAGTTATTCTTTTCCTATCACGTTCCTTTTAACCTCTGCCTCGTTTCCTACAACGAGTCTATGATTATCTTCAGAAGTCAGTAAGCCACAACTTCTCGAGACAAGGAATCGATGCATGGATAGAGGAAGTGAAACAGAAATGGAACCAATTCAATGATAACAACTGCTTCGTCGCGAATCCCTTTCCATTTTTGCCAACTATTGAACTTCGAAAAGTGATGAAACGAGTCTATTTTCAAGACAGTATCTATTCGTCGCTCTTCGATAGTATAGTGGTTAGTATACCCGCCTGTCACGCGGAAGACCGGGGTTCGATTCCCCGCCGGGGAGCCTCTGGCGCAAGACTAATGACCTTGCCCGGAAAAAAACAAATCATTATGGAAAATTTAACAAGCCTCAGGAATTGCTAAATAAGGCCAAGACCGGTTCCCGGTTGTAGTGCCGAAGACGATGATGATGATCTTTTCGTCAACGTAAATCTGTTGCCTCGAGACCGTTTTTTTTAATATACCTCTCTCGGGAGAAGCGAACCTATAACGCTGACACGGCCTCCCGAGATACCGCCAAATAGCGGTTGCAATACTTTTACAACAGTTGCAGGTTGTAACGCTCCGGCAACACTCGAGCGGAGAGGGATTTCCACTGCTTCCCCCCTCTGTAAAGGAACGAGCTCTGAAGCTGGGATATTCGCGCCGCTGGGAGATGGACCGCAAATTGATGTGATCCGTCGGGTTGTCTTGTGGAGCGCATATAAACCGAATTGCGCGGAACAATACCACAAATCTCCGAGGAACGGTACCCATGATAATATCTGTAAAACAGACAGACGTCAGCTACGCACCTTCGACGTGACAGCGACTTTAGTCCCGACGTCAGCGCTGGGTCGCCGATCACGCGGATCGCTCGTCTCTGTATGCTCTCAAGTAGGTTGAGGATCAGAGCTCTAAACATGAGAACAATATTCGAGAGCGGATCTAATTTCAGATTTATACATAAGAACAAGTTGGGCCGGAGTAAAATATTTCTTGGCTCTAAAAAGGAAACTCAGCTTTCCAGAGGCTGACCTGGCGATGCTCGACACGTGTTTATGCCATGATGCATTCCCACAGACCGCGACGCCGAGCAATTTCATGCTTTCCCCAGGCTCGAGGACCTGGCCATTCATCATCAGCTGTAGAACCGATGATCCACTTTTCTTTGTGAATGTTGTATATTGTGTCTTCGTTGCATTGAAGTCGACGAGATTGAGCTTTCGCCACTGTAGTACATTATCCAGATCCCGATTCAGACAGTCGATTTGGCTACATCTCGGCTGGTGCAACGCTGATGCACTAATCGGTCGATCACTCGAAAAAGAGGAAACAAGCGTACTATTATCCGCGAAACTGAATACCCTGTTATCCGGTGACCCCAATAAATCATTTATGTGAAGATACCAAGGTATGTGACTACAGTTTTTACTTGTAGGGGAAGATCATTCATTTTTGTTCCCACGAGTCTTGGTAAGGTCTGCTTACTGATCTGATTCGACCCATCTCAATCTTTGCGACTTGATTACTCTCACTATTGTAGGTTTGCGGTATGGCCACGCATGTCAGACAGGCTACCGAGGAGTAATACACAAAGATCTACCACCCTTAATCCAGGGTGTTACACGTCACCATGCCCATTGGATGGTTTGCAGCCAGCGGTATACCGGCTGTATTATAACGGCTCCTCTCCGACATGGGTGGCACTACCGTAAACCTACAATACTGAGAGTAATCAAGTCGCGAAGATTAAGATGGGCCGGTCATGTAGCGCGAATGGGCAACTATAGGACCGTGCATAGAATTCTTGACGGTAAACCAACGGGAAAGAGACCGACAGAACGGCCGCGACGGAAATGGGAGGACAATGTTAGGTTTGACCTTAAGGAGATCGGATCGGCTGGTCAAGCGTGGAAGGAGAGTGCTAACATCGAACTCAAGAATCTCCCCACTATGGCAATAGATGTATATACAGTCCTATTTAATAACATGCTGAATAATGTACACTTTTCCGCGCGTTGGAGCACAGCAATCATACAGGCCATATCAAGAAAGAGCGAAGACTGTACTTACCTAATGAACATGCGTTCGATAAGTTTAATTCCAATCATCAGTAAAGTCTTCGAAAAGACCATTAACAAAGATCTACTAAAATGGATAGATGACAACAGCATTATTCCGAATAACCAGTTTGGCCTTAAAACGGGTCATGAAACCATATATGCCACAACTAAACTAGTGTCCGACATCCAATGGAATAACCGTAAAAATCAATGCCCAGGTAGATGTCTGGACGACTTGGAAAGAGCCTTCGATACTGCCTGGATCGAAGGCTTATATACACAGCATATATAAGCCTTTACTGCGAGGGTAAGTCAATAAGTCTTAGAAACCCCTACGATGGCGCTCGTAGCATCACTAATGATTTGGTTTTAGTAAGCATCATCCTCACCAGGTATCTGTCAATTTCCATTTTGTTTCATGTTACAATTTAGCAGAACTTTTGTAGCGCACGCGTCGCAACCCAGATGAGTTTCTGCCCAGATTAATAACATTAGATAAAATATGGATACACCACTATACTGTTTTGTTTTGTATGAAAAACAAAAATTAGAAACAAGTTAAATTTTAGGCACAAAAATAAATGGCACAACGTTTTTCTTTAGTTTTCCCTTGTTATGAAAATAAATATAGGCTCCTCGATAGTATAGTGGTTAGTATACCCGCCTGTCACGCGGGAGACCGGGGTTCGATTCCCCGTCGGGGAGCCTCTGGCGCAAGACTAATGAGCTTGCCCGGAAAAACAAATGATCATGGAAAATTTAACAAGATTCAGGACTTGCTAAATAAGGCCAAGACCGGCTCCCGGTTGTAATGGCGATTATGATGATGATGATGAAAATAAATATAATTGAATAGACAAACAAACTTCTGTCGCCGAAGAGCAAACTGTACGACAATAGGCATATTAGTTTTAGCATCGTTCGTCTGCGTGGAACCAGTAGGTTATAATATAAGATATTTAAGCTAGATTTTAACCATTTGTTGTCTAGCCTGTAATTTAGAAACTAAGAATATAAAATGGAAATAAAAAATGTTGCAAAAATGTAAATGAAAAAATACCTATAATAAAGCGGACATGTTCCTTGGATATTCCAGAATGATTTGCGATCCGATTTTGAGTGATTCGCCGATCATTTTCTATCCATCGTTGACGAGTTCGCGATGATTATCGTCTGTGGTAGTGATCGTACATCAGCTGCGTGTTTCATCAACAATTATCGTTTTTCCAAGCACGCAACCACGACATTTTATTGCCCTCGATTTACAGGAGCCCTATTAACAGCATCGTCACCATAATTCTATTCCATTCTATTCATTGGCCTGTAGAAACCCGGAAGTTCATGACCTCACCGACTCGACTCAGCCATTGTTCCCTGTCCTGTGCGCTCTCCTTCCACGTTCGACCATCCGATCCGATTTCCTCGAGGTCCAACCTATCATTGTCCTCCCATCTCCGTCGCTACCGCCCTGTCGGTCTCTTTCCCGTTGGCTTACCGTCAATAATTCTATGCACGGTCCTATCGTTGCCCATTCGTGCCACGTGTCAGGCCCATCTTAATCTTCGCGACTTGATTACTCTCACTATTGTAGATTTGCGGTATAGGTCATGCAGTTCGTGGTTGTGGAGTTTCCTCCATTGTCCTGCCTCCTCGTCATATTTGCCACCAAAGATACCCCTTAGAACTTTATTCTCGAATACGCGGAATTAGTTTTATTCCCGTTTAGTGAGAGTCCATGTTTCGCATCCGTATAGAACAATCGGCATGGTTATGGTTCTATAGACCCGGGGCTTTATATTACCTGATAGCAGTTTCGATTTCAACAGTTTACTGACTGCATGCCAACTAGCGTTATCGGAGTGTAGGCTTTTGTTAATTTCCTTCGACATTTCGTTAGTGGCCGTCGGTATTGTTCCCAGGTATTTAAATTCTTTGCCATTTTCAAATATCTTGCCTCCGATGTTTATGTGTGTGCTCTAAGGTCCACCTCATCATCATCATCGGCACTACAACCGAGAACCGATCTTTGCCTTATTTAGCAAGTACTGAGGCTTGTTAAATTTTCCATGATAATTTGTTTTTCCGGGCAAGGTCATTAGTCTTTGGGCAGAGGCTCCTGGACGGGGAATCGAACCCCTGTCTCCCGCGTGACTGGCGGGGATACGAACCACTATACAATCGAAGAGCTCCTAAGGTCCACCTCCTCTCGCCATAATCATGTATTTTGTTTTGTCTTCATATATTTCTAGGCACACCTCTTCTGCTGCTTGCATGATGATTTCACAGTTTTTACTTACAGTTTCTGGAATATCGCCCAAAACGGCGATGTCATCTGCATATGCGAGCACTTGTGTGACTCCGTTCAGGGATGATCCGCCCATGTTGTCGTCTTGTACGTTTCTGATGACATACTCGAGGACATGGTTAAAGAGACATGGTGAGAGGTCATTCCCCTGTTTTAGTCCGTCCCGGATTTCAAATGGTTCTGAGATGTGGTTTTCTATTCTAACTCACTCTTTGTTTTCGTTCATGCAAATTTGAATGAGGACGGCATACTTTTTCGGGATTCCCAGCTCAACTACAATATGGTAGAGTCTTTGCCTTGCGACTGAGTCGTAGGCTTTTTTGAAGTCAACGAACAGTTGGTGAACCGTCTCTCCGTATTCCCACTTCTTTTCCAGCAGTTGCCTTATTGTGAACATTTGGTCACCTGTTGACCGGTTCCTACGGAATCCGTATTGGCAGTCTCCCAGTATTTATTCTGCGTACGGTGTGATTCTCGCCAGTATGACATTTGTTAGTATTTTGTATGTGGTTGGGGGCATTGATATTCCTCTGTAGTTTTCGCAGTCGGATCTGTCACCTTTTTCGAAAATGGGGACGACTGTTGAGGTTTTCCATTCTTCCGGAATGACTTCCTTATCCCATATTGTTTTCATCAGTGGATCTGTGGTGTTTTAAGTAGCGTGCGCCGGCGTACGACGCGGGTTCACTAAATAACCCACCGTTCTTTCACAAAATAAAACACAAACTATCGATACCCAGCGGACACAGAGCCCAGGAAATCAAATGCATAGAAATGAAACTCACTATATCAGCAGGCGACAATTGACCTTTTATTTGTGGTACTTTAGATTGTTAGGTTACGCAGGTTTGTACATTAATTGGAACTTAAAAAGTAAGAGAGTTCATTTAATCACATTCGTACATTAATGGCAACTTAAAAACTGACTCCACTACTCGACCTTTGAATTTTACTCCTTGAACGCAACGACAGCGGCACGTGTGCGTGATTCCGCGATTCAAATCTGACCCCGTAAAGGTTACTATAAGACTCCCGGAGAAATCGTCCTCAACATTTCTTGTAGTATCGGATACCTCTGGTGTACCAGGGAAATTCCAATACACATCTGGTAAATAGAGACTGGCAGAAAATGTAGTCATAAATCATGGGAAGGGTTTTCCCGTGATGTTGATATAATATCAACAGAAACCCAAGGCTGCCTGAGAGCATGTATCTTTTCGACTACATTATTTGTGTAGGAAATTGCCGCCTGGACGAAAATGTTTTCTTTTGTCTACATTGGGTAGACAGAAGTGTTTCGGGTAGCATAAAGGAACAATACTGGCGGCGGCAATTGGGTCTTCTGTGATGTAAAATTCACAGAAGATCGCTCGCCATAGCAACTAGAAAAAAGGTTTATTGGTCTTTGGGATATTGGTCTTTTTATTATGCCGCTCATTATGTCCTATTGCAGGGCTATTAGAAATCTGGCTGGCAGATGTGCACGCCGGCATGTATTTTTGGACGCTAATGGGCATGGAGATGGTGTTTGTATACCATTTGCTCAGCTCAGACTGTAATATCCCATCTGGTGGATGGGTCTGCAGATAAAAGGTAAGTATGTCATTGCCGCGTGTAGAGGAAAAGCTCCTGGGCTATGTTGGGATATTTATGACGGTTATCCAAAGGGACAACCGAATTGTTTTCAGCTATTTTAGGACAGTGGTGAATGCTATGGCAAGGTTGTGTGATCTTGCCAGGGATTCGACTTGCGGGTAGATATGGGGTTTATAGGATTTTTATGGGGTTAAAAATAATGCGAGGTTCTTCGGGCCCTGAAAAGCCCCACAGATCTTTCGAACGGTTGCCTCTCCTCCATGCTTCACAAGGTCTGCCGGTATGCAGTCGACTCCGGGAGCCTTGTTTGTTTTTCAATCGATTTATTGCAATTTTCCCTATTCAGAGCCATTCGGCTAAAGCAAATAGATTCCCAATCTCTGGTTGAACTATCGTCACCAGCAGGTATCGCATACAACGGCATTTCCCTGGAATCTTATGTAAATACAAAGAGGACCCTTTGCAACATAGGCACATCATGAACATCGTACATCCTATCATTGGACCTATGAAATAGCGTTTTTGTTTACTTTGAAGCAAAAACCTATTTTCGTTCCCAGGCGTACATCATCAACGATCTATGGCCACATCGCCGCGGCCCCAGATGATCGTGCATTGTTTGATCAGGTGTCCGCTGATTGTCTGCATTCCAGGGCATCGAACTTGCCTATACGGTATATGAAAATTCTCCCATGCTCGAATACGATTGTCCGCCGCCAAGTTGATCGTTTCGCTCCCCCTCCATCGAGGCAATTCACCACCATTGAATCTGACGGATGTGAGTTGCATCCTGGAGTCAGATTTCAAGCCCCGAAGGCAGCACACAAGTCAAGTGTTCACCTCGCCCGAGTTGTCATACCCGAGTCCAGTAATTATTGAATTTTTATTCAAAGTTAACGCTTATGTCCAAAGCAATTCGGTTACAATGGTTATCTTGTGGGGGTTTTCTATACCACATGGAGAACCAACCCACAATGCCAACCAATCTTGACCGCTAACAGCGCGTCACCTCAGCCTAACTCCCCATCCCAAACCTGCAATACACATATTCGCACCCATGCAAAACCTACAAGCGCACCCATTCCAATATGCAACAGCATCCGTCCCCAATCCGCAATTGCGTACATTCCCCAATTTACCAGGACCCATTCCCAAAGCTGAAATAAATGCATCCAATCTACAAAGGAATATTAATCATTTCCCTCAATTACATCACCCCACATACATTTTCTTCTAAATTACTTCGGTTAATATCTTATCTAAATGATATTCTTTGCTTGCAACCAAGCAATTCTAATTCCCCCCGAAAATCATTCCGGCTCACTTCCTGCCTAAACTATATCCTCGCTTGCAACCAAGCAACATTTAGTTCCCCGAAAATCATTTCGGCTCCCAACTTACCCAATACCAATTCCTCGTATACATAGCGCGGGAGGAATTTAACTCAGCCTATACGGCAACGATTCTCCGAAACCCAACCCCCTATACAGGCATAGCCTCTCTCTAGTCACAACCACCACTGAGCGCGCATCGCTCTTCAGTCAGTCATCATTATACCATCGGCGCGCGCACATCAGCCCCTCGTAACGTACACTCGTGGGGTGCAAACCCCCGAGTATATAGTCAAGTCTATCGCGTCCCCCTAATTTTTATTCAAAAACCGGTATTCGGTACCATCGCGTCGGTTGAGTGCTTGGCAGTGGAATGTATAACTCACGTGATGGTTCAGACACTTGCCTCCGTCAATAGCGGGGAAAACGAAAGAAGGACACAATAAAACGACGGCAATCCTGGATATTAAAGAAACTAAAGATTCCCTTGAGCAGCCACTGGTTATTGCAGGCCGCGCAAGACATAGTTTTAGCGTAATAAACAAACAAAAGTGTATGGTACGAGTGCGTTTTATTTCTCGACCCATCACCTGTCCATTTTGCTCGCTTCTTGTGGACGTGCCGTCGGTGGAATAACTAGTGGGGCGATAGTGAACCGGTGCCATACGTTGGTACATCCACATCATACCCCCACAATCTTACTAAGACGAACGTTTAAATCTTTACTCAAAAACAGCATTGTATTAGACTGTAGTGATCGTTAAAGTGCCGCCTAATAAAGCAAAGGAACAATTAAAAAATAATAAAAGAACATTCAACAGAACAACAACATCTGTGTTTTCATTTGACATTTTTCTGTAGTGCGGAGGAACTCGAGTTCGGAGCTCAGTGTTCGTTGACGCAATTTGCGTTGATAATCTCCTGTGAACAATCCGTGGTGTTTTCGCTCAACCTGCGTCCGTGCTGACGCATCAGCAAAATACCCACGTACACACCTCTGACATTCTTTGCTCTGGCATTTTTTGGAATTTTTTCGATCCGAGTCTTCTCCCATTCGGATTTTTTGCATTAGAAATATCTCGTTGTCTCTTTCCGAATTGTCGCGTATATTTCTGCGTTGACTTCATCATATCCTTCTAAGTGGATCACTCTGAGGCGTTTACGTTCCTCGATCTTCGCCCTGCACTCATCGTAAAACCAAGGTTTGGACTTAATTGTTTTCTTAAGTCCTAATACCGTTTGGGCTGTTTGTTTGATTGTGTCTCTGATCGATGTCCATTTAGTGCCAAGATTATTGCTTTCCTCTTCCTCACCACTCCCATTCTCTAGGATGCTAAATTTATTCGTTAGTTCTTCTTGATATGCAGCCTTTTTGCGTAGGTCTTTTAGTTTATCAATGACGAACTTTTTGCTTGTCTCCCGTGACTGCCCATGTGGGTTTGCTACGAGCCAACTTCTAATTTTGCCCATCAGTAGAAGGTGATCGGAGTCGCAATCTGCTCCTCTATATGATCTTATGTCAAGGATATTCGAGTGGTGTCTTTTGTATATGAGGAAGTTAGTTACGCGTTACGCCATCGGGTGATATCCATGTGGCTTTATGTATTTGCCTGTGCTTGAACATCGTGCTTTTCACTACCAGATCTTTTGGCGCTGCGAACGTGATAATTCAAATTCCATTATAATTTGAAACGTCGTGTAGGCTTTCTTTACCTATAGTTTTTGGGAAGATGTCTTTGTAGCGTTCTAAGAACGCCCAATTCCACCCAGGTAGGGTTCCTACCCTTCAAGGAACATACCTACCCTGAAAACCTTACACGCGCCCACAGACGCGTGCCACTAAGTCCGCTAGGGCCCTGAAACATTCACCACAACGTTGAGCCCGACACGAAAAAGCAAGGAACTGAGCGTCCCAAAGCTTTCAATGTCAAGCTCAACATGTCGATTGTAGCATACCTGAAACAAAGGTAAAAACCATACATCCATCCGGCTCCCAAGAGAAATTGCAAAAGATCGAAATGCATCGCATCCCAGCTCTGCACAATCGGAAATCCTGAACATCTACACGATGTTACAAGGAATCGCTATCGTCGGTAAATTAGCCGACCAGCGGCTGCACGTGCGGGCAGCTGCCATAAAGACTACCCAAATCCGTCAAGCAAACAAAGGCAGCGACAACCTAGTTCAATAAAGCATATCGCCTATCCGCTACCAAATTGCGGGCAACCGTAACTATCTCGACGAGATAATTCGGAAAATTTCTGAGGCTGAAAACCTACAAAGGATCTATTCCGACCCCACGGTCCCTTTCGAATTTCACACCCACTAGAAAGGTCTAATGGATTGTTAGTTTTAACCGAAAGAAGTTAAACAACCATTCAAATTGCACGATATCCGTCGGCCTGCGCGCCAGATGTGCTGTGCAAATAGAGGCGGCACACAATCGACATCCGTCGATCTGAATTTCGATCACCACCACGGATGGTGATAATGATGTTTAAGGATGTATGCAAGGAATGACTTCTCCTTTCAGGAATATAAGAAATTTCCCCTGGGATGAATTAGCATGCTGCTAACAGAGATATTGACGATTCTGCTAGTGGGTAGAATGGTATCCTGATACTTGTGGGTAGTGCAGAAGTTAGTCTAATTTTGATAGTCAAAGCGACCAGGGGTCTACTTCGTGCGGTGGAGAAGAAGATTCTATGTGAGGTAGGACACGAAAAGAAATGTCGAGGAGGAAGTCAGCCTGAGGTTTCACCAACTTTTAAATATTATCGTGTGTTTAAGGAACTATCCGTTTTGTGCAACAACTATTTAAGTGTTTCCAATTAAATTGTACAATATGTGTAAAGATTCTCATGCCACTCATTTTTGTAAGCGTTCCGACGCGCTACTAAAGAACAGTGTATTAGTTTCAGGTTGCGGCTTATAAACAGTCAAGTATAAAAAATAAAAATAAAAGTTCAATCAAAACAACCCTATCTGAGATTGTATTTTGTACTGTACGCCCTCCGTGGGTGTTTTCTTTTCTCTGCGGTAAACCGTGTTCAGCGGAACACTTGGGCAACCACAAAATCCGCTAAATCTTCCTTTCCAACTTTCGCATTGGGGTCTCCGAGGAGGATTTTAACATCGAATAATGAGATCCCATCAAATACTTCCTCTAGAGTCTCGTAGAACGTGTCCTTCGTTTCTTCGTCGGTAGATTCTGTTGGGCCGTGTACGTTTATAAATACATAATTGTACGATGGGCCCTGTATTTTTAGCACCGACATTCGGTTATTAATAATTTCACATCGTTTACATGGGGCGCAATCTTCTTGCTAATGATGAAGCTAGCTCCGGGGTTATGTGTATCGGTACCTCCACACGCCAGTGTAAATCCGTTGGTTTCGATTACTTGATGTGGGAGTCGGACTTCCTGAAGCGCGACTATGTCCATTTTATATTGTTCCGCGTTTTCTAACACCGTCTGTATCGCGCCTGGTTTATATAACGTTTGCCCATTCCACGTGCCGACGCGTATATCCCGCTTTTTTCGGTTTTCCCTACATCTTCTTTTTGCCGAGTCGGTGTTTTCTTGATGATTTGTTCCCTTATGATAGTGTCGGCTCATTTCACCTACGCCTACCGGATCGTCACCATAATGAGACTTCAACCGATTATGAATTTCAGCAGGATTCACTTTTTCAACAGTTAAAAATTCGATAACAACACGATGTTTAACTCGCGTATTCATGGCACTAGAACACACAGCATTCCCCCGAAAGACAATGGATGAACGCTTGACCTCAGGCTGGGCATGGATCTTTAGAAGGAGTGTTACTTACATTTGACGCCAGGGGCGTTTCTGAAGGTTATTTCATACCCGTTCTGTCAGCAATTGTGCATTACTTTGCAGTCTACCCTCGTAGTGACTCTTAGTCGAAAAGCGCTGAGTACGCTTATATTGATGTCAAACCTTCAAATGAAAAGGCCAAGTTGCGCCAAACAACATTTAGTATTGAAAAGGGTAAAAATATGAGTAGCAATTCTCATATGGATTTTTATCATTTTCAGCCATCAAGCAGAATATGTCGACTATTACATTCGTAAGCCCACTGCCACGCTCGACATTTTCGAGTGTAAAATGTAATTTATATTGTTCAACAAATTGGCCAAATAAACCTGTGACCGAAAAGCAAACTGCACAATAACCATATAATGTTTAGCTTAGAGCGTCTGCGTAGGACCAATAAGTTATAATATAAGATAATTAAGCTAGAATTTAAGCCATTTTTGTTTAGCTTATAATTTAGAATCGAAGAATATAAAATGGAAATAAAAAATGGTCCAAAAATGAAAATGAAATGGCCAAATAAATCTCCAATACGCGTCATTTACATTCAGAAACGATCTTTATTCCTCGATTACAGTTTACACGAGTTTCACTGATTTGTTGTGTGTCAAATATATTTGATGTTTGAACATCGCATCTACCCTGATAACGGATCGAACAACTCATTTTTACCACCTTTATTTCTTCCTGTTGAGAGCAGATTCTTCTTCAGATACCGACTGCCAAGGTCGGTGGTTCACACTGAAAAGGGAGTTCGTTGATTTATGCAAATCTCCATTAAAAACTGGGACATGACAGGTGTACGACTTCGTCATTGCTAAACAGTTTTAAATTCGACCTCAAGTACTCTGAAGATGTTTTGAAATCTGGGTGAGTGGAGACTCGCTATTCATCTTCGAGACATACTTCCACCCAACAAAACATCGTGCAACCTACTTTGAAAGAGGTTCGTCGAGATAAAAATGCTCTAACGAAGTGCACTTAAGAAAACCTCTTCATACTTCACCATCATACACCGTTCTACATTTTGGAAGACAGAGAAGGACGAGGGAAAACTTTTATCATAATGAAAACTGAATATTCAGGTACTCCGCTCGGATATATCTCATCTGCCGTCAGTGGTACACTTAACGTGCAGAATGGTAAACCAAATATTAGCTGTCCACTTTCAGCGAACTCTTCCTTCGTTGCACATTTTAGTCAATTCATTCGGTTTTACTTTAAAATGATATAAAACAGAACAAACGAGTTGGTCTATGGTTTTAATTTTCAAAAGATGTGAGACATTGTACTGTGGTACTTTTATGCTTTTTGGAATACTTGAACAGAGGGCTACTACACATAATTGCGCTATCAGTTATTTATGGTAGATGCATTGTAGTAACACACTTTTACCTTCAGAGTCAGACTAGGTATCCTGGAACTTTGCATTTGTGCCTTCATTCTTATTGAACTTATTTTCAACTAGAAGAGGAGGCATCCGGAACTTGTTCATATGACGAATCTTCAGAAACTTACGAACATTATAAAGGTACGCGCCAAGTAGTCTAATATCTCAATATAATGGTATGTGGGTAGAGTATATTTATTTTATTAGTTTTGTTCTAAACTACTTTTAGGATGTGATCACGTATTCGTTCGTGACTTACGTTAGAGTTATATTCTTGGGTCAATAAAATAAATGAGGTTTCCCTCGTCTAACATGTAGCTTACAAACTTTTACAATAAAAGAATTGCTCGGGAATTGTCTGCTGTGTAAAAAGTGTTTTAAAGTAAACTTAGATGTCCATATTGATGAACGTGCAGCGTGTGCCTTCTTTTATTGCTGCACTTGCATTTGTAATTCTCTTAAGGTTTAGTGGGGATACCACCCCATTTATTAGCTTAATTCAAGCAACATAATTATCTACAACTAAAGTATATATAAGTTACAAACTAAAGATCTTAAGAATTACCTTAACTAGGCTTAACGTAAGGTAACCAGGACAAATTAAGAAGGCAGGAGTAGATGCAAGAGGTGGGAGCAGGTTAGAGAGGAAAGTGTAGAAGCGCCGCTTAAGATTGGTGGTGAGAATACTTTAGGAGACGGTGCCTGAGAGTATGGGTAGAGACGTCGAAGTCAAACAGGGTGGTATTGGTGTTGAGATTTCTCAGCATCTGCGAAAGGGGTTCGTTCAGACTGTGGCGGTTCCGCCAAACCCCACTGACTACTTACCTAAAGAACCCCCATCCCTACAACCCAACCATATAAGTTTCGCTAATGCCATCGCATTAGCACCTTAAATGCTTCACGCATCAAATAGATCCAATTTATATAACCTAAAAGTACCTGTAAAAGAATTCTTACCTTTCATGCATTTCTTCGCATACAAATCCCTGTAAGAAGCCTATAGCGTTTGAAATAATAGTGAAGAAGATCGTGTGATTCGAACTGACGCTATGACAGCTCGAATCACGAAAAAAAATTTACCTAAGCGTGACACATCAGGCTACTGACCGTGTTTGGTATTTGATTTCCAAACTCGACTATACTCCAACTGATATGAATTATTTTCGTTATTTATCGCTTCGTATACGGTTCTGATGTATTTTTCTTATGCGATTTTTTCGTTCGTGTTCTTCACTATTTTGCTTGTGAATTGTGTGTATCTGTTAGAATCGCTACACACTCCCGCCGCAGTAACTTTGTTACGATCAGATTCGTATGCGGACGACGGACGAACGAGAGAGAAACGAGAAAACGTCGGAGGCTGGGCTCTATGCGGAAGTCGTGACCGTGTGTGAAGTCCTGCTTTACTATGGGAAGTGTATGCTGTGTGTACAGATCACGTCGTAGTCACCAATTATAGCGTTTGAAATAATAGTGAAGAAGATCGTGTGATTCGAACTGACGCTATGACAGCTCGAATCACGAAAAAAAATTTACCTAAGCGTTACACATCAGGCTACTGACCGTGTTTGGTATTTGATTTCCAAACTCGACTATACTCCAACTGATATGAATTATTTTCGTTATTTATCGCTTCGTATACGGTTCTGATGTATTTTTCTTATGCGATTTTTTCGTTCGTGTTCTTCACTATTTTGCTTGTGAATTGTGTGTATCTGTTAGAATCGCTACACACTCCCGCCGCAGTAACTTTGTTACGATCAGATTCGTATGCGGACGACGGACGAACGAGAGAGAAACGAGAAAACGTCGGAGGCTGGGCTCTATGCGGAAGTCGTGACCGTGTGTGAAGTCCTGCTTTACTATGGGAAGTGTATGCTGTGTGTACAGATCACGTCGTAGTCACCAATTATAGCGTTTGAAATAATAGTGAAGAAGATCGTGTGATTCGAACTGACGCTATGACAGCTCGAATCACGAAAAAAAATTTACCTAAGCGTTACACATCAGGCTACTGACCGTGTTTGGTATTTGATTTCCAAACTCGACTATACTCCAACTGATGTGAATTATTTTTGTTATTTATCGCTTGGTATACGGTTCTGATGTATTTTTCTTATGCGATTTTTTCGTTTGTGTTCTTCACTATTTTGCTTGTGAATTGTGTGTATCTGTTAGAATCGCTACACACTCCCGCCGCAGTAACTTCGTTACGATCAGATTCGTATGCGGACGACGGACAAACGAGAGAGAAACGAGAAAACGTCGGAGGCTGGGCTCTATGCGGAAGTCGTGACCGTGTGTGAAGTCCTGCTTTACTATAGGAAGTGTATGCTGTGTGTACAGATCACGCCGTAGTCACCAATTATAGCGTTTGAAATAATAGTGAAGAAGATCGTGTGATTCGAACTGACGCTATGACAGCTCGAATCACGAAAAAAAATTTACCTAAGCGTTACACATCAGGCTACTGACCGTGTTTGGTATTTGATTTCCAAACTCGACTATACTCCAACTGATGTGAATTATTTTTGTTATTTATCGCTTGGTATACGGTTCTGATGTATTTTTCTTATGCGATTTTTTCGTTCGTGTTCATCACTATTTTGCTTGTAAATTGTGTGTATCTGTTAGAATCGCTACACACTCCCGCCGCAGTAACTTCGTTACGATCAGATTCGTATGTGGACGACGGACGAACGAGAGAGAAACGAGAAAACGTCGGAGGCTGGGCTCTATGCGGAAGTCGTGACCGTGTGTGAAGTCCTGCTTTACTATAGGAAGTGTATGCTGTGTGTACAGATCACGTCGTAGTCACCAATTATAGTGTTTGAAATAACAGTGAAGAAGATCGTAGCGTCGAACTGACGCTATGACAGCTCGAATCACGAAAACAAATTTTCCTAAGCGTTACACATCAGGCTACTGACCGTGTTTGGTATTTGATTTCCAAACTCGACTATACTCCAACTGATGTGAATTATTTTTGTTATTTATCGCTTGGTATACGGTTCTGATGTATTTTTCTTATGCGATTTTTTCGTTCGTGTTCTTCACTATTTTGCTTGTGAATTGTGTGTATCTGTTAGAATCGCTACAAGCCTTTCCTAACTTATCAGGAATCACAATCTTACCAAGTGCATTTCCCTCTAGACGAATTCCTGAAAACAAGATGATTTGGTTTACATACAATGTAACCATCATAACAGGGACTATACACATTGCGTCGCCTATTTCAAAGTGTATCATAAATCACCATACATACACATTGGCTGACAACCTACACCCAAGAAACCAAAACAAATATACGCATCTCGCGTCTCTTGGCACCAATCAATCCTACAGTATAATCAAATGCAAATAGGAATCCAATACCCTACCCTTACCAGGGATGCCATAAACACCATTCCCAGTAATCTAGCTAAAACCCATTAGCACATTTCCACATTGCATTGCCGCCTATTTATTTAGCCCCAATGCACATCTCAGACAAAGACCCAAACGTTCCCTTTGCCTTTTCATATTTCGGGATCTGGTTCTCCTCAGCAGCGGCAAGAGCAAACAGAAAACCAATTATCATCCAAGGAGATTCGGTTGTTTGCTTTATCGAACTCGCAACCCATGAATGCACTTATGCCCTTTCTTTGTTTTCAGATTCGTTTCCATGGCCTTGTGTATAAAAAACCAATGTGATCTTCATTCACACATACATGTGTACCATTATAGATCTTCGCTAGGAGATTAGGTTACCTTCCCCCAAAGAGAGATTTTACGTTTCTCTGGGAAGAGAAAAAACACCCTTAAAGTAAGAGAGCCAGTTTCACTGGCAAAATTTCCTTAGCCAGCGAATTGAATCAGAGAGTCTTATTCCATCCACTGAACGAGGCAGTCGAGTGTTCTCTCCATCCACAGTACCGTGTACACGGGGGTGCACACACCCCTCGTGAATAAGTCGAGTCGCGTTTTCTTTTTTATCATCCACAGTGCGCATCAACGAGTCGGGTCCTTATTCCAAACAAAATCTAATTAGTAATCGTCGGTAATTTAAAAAGACTAAACCGTATACATGTAAACATAAACTTTTTACACAGTGCAACTCTTGACTAAAAGGTATTTAAATAAGATCAGTGAAACAATAAAGTCATCATAAATAACTATATGCAGTGTGTTTTATTTTCGCTTGTGCGTTCTGTGTTGCGACCTTCCCTCGGTGACGTTTGGTGATCGGCGCTCGATACCCCTTGTTTCTTGGTGATCGTTCGTTTGCAGGCAGCGGACCTTTGTGACAGTGAAAGTGGCGGGTTGGTAATAGAACCCGCGTCCATGCTGGCGCCATGACTACCTACCCCACAAGACCATAAGTGATCCGGTGAGGGGGAATGTGGAGAAAGCAACGATTGTGCGTATTTCGAGGGTTTGTGTTCAGAGGAATTGAGTTAAGGGGTAAGCGCAGTCGTCCAAGCCGGAGAGGACCCGTTGCATGAACATTATGCCAGCCACGACCCTGTGCTCCTCAAGGGTTCGGAGGTTGATTAATTTGAGGTGGTTAATGTACGAGGGAAGGATTAAGGGGTTTTCCCACCCTAGCCCTCGGAGAGCGAACCGAAGGAGCGAAGTTGAATACTTTCGATTCAACAGCTTTGGATCTTCTGATAAGGAGACCACACCTGCCTAGCATATTTAAACAGTGGACGGACGAGGGTAAGGTAAAGGCATCGAGTAACGTATAGGTCGGAGAATTGGCTTTCCGAGTCATCTCATCAATGTGAGAGAGGTTGTTAAGCACCCCGTCGCAAAGGATCCCAAGATCTCGAATACATTGAGCAATGGTCAGGGGTTGGTTATGAAAGTATAGGAAAGTGAGGATAAGGGAATACGCCTTCGGGAAAAGGTTATAGATTGGCATTTGGCGATGTTAAGTTCAAAGCAATTTTTGTTACACCAAGTCGAGAAGCTGTCAAGATCTGATTGCAGCAGTGCAGAATCAAGAGGTGACTGGATGATCTTAAATAACTTGGTATCATAAGCGTATAGGGACAACCTGGAATTCTTAGTGACCTTATAGATGTCATGAGTGGCAGGTATAAATAGGAGAGGACCCAGGTGACTACCTTGGGGGACCCCAGAGTCGGCAAGAAAGGGGTTGGATATCATGGACTTGAACCGAACGGAATAAAGTCTATCCTTTAGATAGGAATAAAGCCAGTTCAGCATTCCAGGTTCACAGCCCAGGGCGGATGATTTGAAGAGGATTAGATTGTGGGAGATTCTGTCGAATGCTTTGCTGACGTCGGTGGAGGCTGTGGGGCTTTTCAGGGCCCGAAGAGCCACGCATCGCTCGAACCCCACCATTATCAGCAAATACAGCTTACCTGAGAGTTGAATTTCCGGCAAGATTACACAATCTTGCCATGGCATTAACTGGCAACCAATTTGCTGAAATCGATTCGGTTATCCTCACGGATAACCGGCATGACTACCCCATAGGCAGCTTACCTTTTTAAGGGCTGTTCCAAGCCCTCTTTGAGCGGTCATACCTGGAAACATAATTCATGACAAGATTATCATCTTGCCATGACATCAATCCAGCATCAACCGAGCTTCCTCGACCGAACAATGGATGTCACATGTGCACCAACACACGCTAACCTTTCCGTGCGTTATCTTTGTACCCATCCATTGTCCAAGAAGACATTTCGGGCTGCTTGCTGGTTTCCAACGGCATGTCCTATGATCTATCTTCCCAAAAGAAAAGAAGATCAAATTAAACATTTGCCTTCAGGCGCGCATATTTGTTTGCTTATCAGCATGACCGATTTTACAATCCGTTGCCGTATCTAGGAACGATCACCAGCATCGGTGCTGACCAGGACTATATACCTAAGCAACGAGTAGCCACGATTCTCACGCTGGCTATCGAAGCTGCTTTCGTTTACACAAAGTAAACACCCAAGCAAGTACTTTCGCCCGACGGCACCACCAACGGGATTAACATACCCTAAAACAATATGCACCCATGCATTGAATTGAACATGACCGAAATATGTTTATATATTTTAAGCAAACTACCAACGGCCATATCTCATGTTTAGTTCGGTAACCCAAACGGATGCACATATTAGCGTTTGCCTGTCGGATTGTTTACACATTACCCCAAAACCAATTCACTATTATTTCAAACGCTCCTCACCACAATTGTGTTTTCTATTTATAGTCGTTGCCCGCGAAATTGAATTGGTTCACCAGTTCGCCAGGAGTCTGCGTTTTGTAATCATTTTATGTAACCTTTGTAACCAGTGTTCGTAAGGATATTCACCGGATTTTATACAACTTTTGTAATCCGTGTCCGAAAGGATTTTCACCAGATTTTATGTAACTTTTTTAATCAGTGTTCGTAAGGATATTCATCATCAATAAAAATCATCACCATACAAACAACAGTGTTTTAATTTTCCTTTCACCAGAAGATCGGTTTCAGTGACGCGCTGCGGAGTTTTGGACGCTTTAATAAAAGTACTTACCAGTGATCAATCTGTGGAGTTGTGATCAACCTACGTCCGTGCTGACGCCACTACCATAATTAACCCACAAGACCATGTCGACCTCGTTACCGCGCTCTAGTGCTGAGAGTGTAAAGGAAGTGAAATCGAAAAGGTTGGTTGTAGTTGATTGGCCATTGAGACTCATGTTGCCTTGTGGTAGACCTGGTTGTTGTTACTGGCCTCTCACGTGGCGGACGTCTGTCTTTTGGTAATTACGCAGCAGGGACGCAGGTTCACCAATATTCCTGACACGATGTTGAGGGGGGCACGACACCCTGCAGTAACTGCAGACACGCACCTAGTGCCAATGGTTCTTATTTCGGAAGTAAAACAACTAGACTCACTTGTGACACGGGTTTATTTTGAACTAGATTATTTGTTCCTTGAAAAATTACATAATCCGGTAATAATTGTGTTGACACTTCTTTACTTTAAACTATAGCATAGAACATTTACTTAATATTTCAATTTGATGGCACGACCGTACGATGTGGCTACTAAAACTCCACTCCTGACTCCTTTTTTTTCGTTTATTTAACGTGGAGGCCCGATTTGCCTCCACGGAATCCAAAACGCGATTAAAGATATACATTGCAACGACATAACACCGAAACTTTCATTCATTCCTCCGATGACCATATAAGGGATGATCACCGAAAGGATGTGCACACACACAGATGGGGTTGCATCGCCTTCTCATGCTGTACATGAGCAAGCGGACCATGGATACATCAAATCTACAAGGTTGCAGCTGGTACAAATATCTCTACATAGGGATTGAATTGTTTGCACGATCAACGACTGCGTATAAAATGTATGCTGATCGGCACATGTTGGTGGCATCTCCACGTAGTCGAATTCTCGATGGCAATTTTCCATTTTTGCTTGGGCGGTCGGCCGGATGCCCTCATGTATTTGTCGTTCGGGTGACCGATCGATGTGGGCATGATATGCAAGGGAAAGATAAAACATTTCCTGCATGTGTGCGGCTGGCGCGTAAAGGTATATCTCATGGATATTGTTCTCACAATGTTGGTTGCTAGAAGGTGCAACCAAATTGCTCTTACGTATGGAGGATGCCTGTCAATTGATAGAAATCGATCCGAGACATGTTCAATGGATTGGTTCGGTTCATGTTGGTTGCATGGTGATGCAACCAAATTGCCAATAAGGAACATGCCTGTTTAGTGTTGATGGATTTGGCATCAGCAAATATGGTGATTATATGCGTTTTAAAGCTTTATGGTTCAACGATAAACAGGTAAGTACTTACTTTCGAGGTTTTTGTATGCCCTAGGTGGGAGTTTTTACATAGTTAGTGGGAAGATTATTGGTGGCGTTCAAGGGAACCGCCACAGCCGTCATGAAATAAAAGATTTGCAACGAAAACTTAGAAATTCGTATACAATGCTTTCGAGAATCTTGGGTAAGTGGGACAGTTTGGCGATGAGGCGGTAGTTCCCGACATTGTTTTGGGGCCTTTTTTGTAGATGGGGGTGATGAGGGAGGTTTTCCAAATGTGGGGGAATACACCTTGAGGGAGTGAGAGATTAAAGATCAGTGAGAGGGGAGCAGAGAGGATGGATGAACATTTATTGAGGAGGATTGCGGGGATACCACCAGAGCCCGGTGTAAACTCGTGTTTGAGTTTCAGTAGCTTGGATTCAATTAAGGTCGGATCAAAGGAGTTGTGGAGAAGGGGCCCGATGGAAAAGTTAGGTACGTAGTTGATGTGTAACGAGTCAGGAACAAAGGAGTCGTTACTGAATGACTGATTGAAGTGAGTGGCGAAGAAGTTAGCAATAGTAACAGGATCAGATGAGGTATGAGAGTTTAAAGTAGCGATATGGGGGAATCATCGAAATTACGTTTATGATTGACGAACTGGAAGAAGATTTTCATGTCATTTTTGAATTTGGTGTGAACCGCGCTCGACATCTCTTGGCTTGAGTTTATACGGAACTCAACTTCCTTATTTTTGTACCATACTCATGGACTTTTGAAATCGGTTTTTGAGTCAATCCACAGGTTTGAGCGAGATGCTCTTAATTTTGACATGAACTTTGGACTAATAACGCCCCCAGCTCAGCTTCTTTACTGGCCCCCCTTTGTGTTCTTTGTCGCTGGTGTCAAAATTGTCACTTTTAAAACGCCGGAATCAGTGCCCACATGTTTTTTTTTTTGACGGGGCATGCACCTCTATGCTTCGCACACCAATCGATACCCATAAGTAGTACTTTTCTTCAATTTTAAACAAAAAATCAGCGCTACCTGGAAATTGTGTTTTGTTGGCACAATGATGGCCTGGTTAGAGCACAAAGTAAGTATGTTTAATCTTAGTCACGTCATCTTTTGAACAATCGTCAAAACTTATTAGTACACCCAATATCTTCGCGATCATCATACTGGCCGACTTCATCGATGTCACATTTTGCTATGGCCGTTCCCCTTAAAAAATCGCAATTTTTGATTGTTCCTCATGTCTGAGGCGGTGGGGTGTTGGTTCACAATTATGTAAGGGCGTACAAACTTGTCGAGATTACTTCGGAAAAAACCCTAAGCAAACACAGACTCGACCGTACAATTGCGTTTATTTTCCAGTGAAAGTGTACGCAGCATCCAGCTCGCCGAGAACTTCTTCATATCAAGTAACCGTCTTACTCCCTAGACATGATGCTTATTAAAAAAAATCCATATTGGATACTACGAGCGCTGTCTTTTGGACGTTCTAAGGACTTATAGCGTTTGCGACGATCGTGAAGAACGTGTGATTCCAACTGACGCTATGATAGTTAGAATCACTAAAAAGTGAACCACATCAGGCCACTCCCGCGGGTACGAATTCGATTTATAAACTCAAGTACACTTAACTGATGTGGAATTGTTATGTTATCGCTATGGTATACAGCTCTGATACTTTGCTTATTCCAATTTCCTTTCGGTATTCTTCACAATTTGCTTGCATATTGTGTGTGTATCTGTTAGAAACACCACACTACTCCCTCCTCGGTAACTTTGTTACGATCAACTACGTGTGCGAACGACGGAGCGAGGAACGAGCGAGCGAGACGACGTCAGAGCAGGCGAGTGTGCCGGTGCTCTATGCGCAAGTTACCTATGGCAGATTATGTGTTGTGTGTATACAGATCAGGTCGGATTGTTGCGTTAAGCAAGGATAGTGAAGGCGATGCTTTGAACATACGATGAAACGGGTGAAAAGCGAAACGTTGAGCATCATGCTACTGCCGCGTGCGTGAATTCGATTTCTAAACTCAAGTACACTCAACTGATGTGGAATTATTATGTTATCCCTATGGTATACGTCTCTAATAATTTTTTTTTTGTTTGCTTATTCGAATTTCCTTTCGGTGTTCTTCACTACTTGCTTGCATATTGTGCGTGTATCTGTTAGAAACGCCACAGACTTATTAAATGAGCCATTTATATTGGGGTTACACTAACGTACTTTTGCTGGGAAATACTTCTAATTAAACATAACACTTCCTAATGAGATATGTTATGTATAACATGACAGAAGTAGGATTGCATATTCCCAGCAGAGATTTACTTAACCGAGTGTTAGAACATGGCTATTATTAATAGAAGTTAATTTACATTAACCTACGTCTTTTTCCAAGCTCTGATAAACATTAAAAGCCAAATTGAGTGGTTAAATGCAACCAACTCATACTTTACTCAAAACCAACGCCGTCAGAATTTCTAGGGTATTTTAAACCCTTGGCGTGGCTTTGTTTTTGTTTTCCCATTCCGGTTGGCTCCGTCCAGGGAGTGTGTTCCGCAACTTTACGCTGGCATAAAATTGCAGTACAACACATTGAATTTTAAAGGGTGGGGTAATTTAGAGTGGCCTTATACAATATTTCCTGAGTCCGTCCAAACATTAACTTATGCTAATGTCCTTAATTTCAGCGGAAGCTTTTACCCAAATTGAGTAAGTAGCACGAAAACAGAGGCTGCAAGAGAAACTGAATGAGCCTTATATCTAGGAACAGCAAAACTTGGTCATATTTCCAGGTGGAGCAACATAAATTTGAGGTATTGTATTATTAATGGCAACTGGGAATACTATAGAGGAACGCATTAAAGAGTGGTAAATCAAACTAAAATAAAAAAATTCGTTAAGGAAATTGTTAAATTTAGAGCGCCTTTGAGTCAGTTTAACATCAATAGAATCTTGTTGTCTTAAATCCTCAGAATACAGCACAAATTGAAGTAGGATGCGAGTAATAAATAAACATTAACACACTTCTCTACTGTTCCAAGTTGTGTCTTTATTTATAGGATGTCCGCAACGGTTATAAATTCCACGCTCAAATTAACATAAAATATTTAACAATACTAAAATAACAATACTCCTTTTCGCACGGATTAATCACCGGAGAAGATCTCTTACAATTATCTCCAAATTATATTCGAATTGGTAAACGGAGAAGGTTCTTTAAAAAATCATCACCAAGCCCTCCATGTTATATAACAATTTTTTTAATGAAAGAATTTATCTGCTATTTCACTTGGCGATTGAATTGTCATAATTAATGTTCGGTTATTAATTACTTAACTACGCAAACAACATATTTTAAGAGTAATCGACGAATTCAAGATCAATATAATTTAACATACTTCCCGGAGTCGGCCTACCTGCCGGAGGAATGTCCTTGAACACATCATCACTTACCTTCGTCTTCAATCACGTTGTGAACAACGGTCAAATTCAAAAATAAATTCAAAGTCATTTATATTCAGAGCATTGAAAAAGATGGGTGTAATGTCTCACCGTCATCCGATATAGGCGTTCCATTGGACTTTAATCCCAGAGAAGTGAAAGCATAACATATACCCAGCCTGAGATTAAAACTCACCTATGTCCCACCCGCTGTCATTCATCATGTTCTCCTTTTCAGCGATCACATACCAGATGCAGGCCAGCCAGTGAGCTACCAAGGAGAAGCATAGCATCAGAAGTGTCAGGACCAGAGCCGTGTACTGCGAATATCGATCCAGCTTTTGAAGCAGTCGTGCCAACCGCAACAGCCTTGTTAATTTAACTAGATGAATATGTGATTCCTGTCGAATAGATGTGAAATGAAAATGGATTAGGTATCAATGGCAGTAGGTGAGTCGTTTTGATGTAAAGTCAGTCTAAGCAACTGACGAAGCATCGTAAGTAGTTACAAAGTTTTACATCTTGGTACCCATTTTGAGAGAGTGGAAATAATCTAGAGCATTGAGCACAAATCTTCGATTATAATTAATACATTTAGAAATTTCGTATTTGAATTTTCAAGAACCATCAATTTAAGACTAGGTATTCGAAGTGAGGAGTGCAAGTCAAGATATCGGATGTCGTGTGCGAATTTCAATGCCTACCACTACTATCCTGCAAAGATTCTATGAGCAATGATATATTTGAAAAATCCAAGTAAAGGGAAGTGTAATCACTTGTATTATATAGTTCTGACTCGTCAACAATTTTTTGCGATACCCGTCAAACAGACAGTATATCATCGGTGAACGAACAAATGATGATCGTTTTTAGGCAATCGCACGGATGTGAAACGGCATACCGGTTCATATATTTCCTCTTCAGTACAATTTCCAAGCATTTAAACCCATCGTGCAACAATACTTCTCCCTCTTCTTGCACTCATTTAAGGGAGCCCGAAAATGCCTTCTCTAAAAATACATGGAAATACATACAATTATCGAACGGTAATTCATTCGATTATATTACGTGAAGATATACGCCGTAGAGTGTGGGGGTCATATCTTACATCATCATTAGCACTACAACCGGAACCGGTCTTGGCCTTATTTAGCAAGTCCTGAGGCTTGTTAAATTTTCCATAATGACTTGTTTTTTCCGGGCAAGGTCATTAGTCTTGCGCCAGAGGCTCGCCGACGGGGAATCGAACCCCGGTCTCCCGCGTGACAAGGGGGTATACTAATGACTATACTATCGAGGAGCTTACTTGAACTTTTGTAACAAGCCCTGGCACCTGGAAACTATTTCATTTCTTCACCATCACAGCTTCTGGCGTTTCTGTAAAGCTACAGGCAAATTTCATTTTCCTTAAATTACACTTTGGAAACACATTGAGTTTGATAGATATCCGGCACGATGAAAGAAAAACAAAGAAGTTTGATAGAGATCCCCTTCCTGATAACCGAGCCGGGAGACAATGTATTTTCTATTTAGACTCGGAAGTACAACCTCCTCACAGTACACGAGGATGTTCCAAGAGTATAAATTAAATAGCTTTGTTAGATATTAAACAATTATTATGTTAGTATTTTATTCCAATAATTACGATATTAAATTGTAAAATTGTTCAGATATATATATATATATATATATATATATATATATATATATATATATATATATATATATATATATATCTTGGTAGAAACCTTGACGTGGTGCGGGGGTTTAAACTACGATGAATCACTCAGGCTATGCTGACGGAAGCATAAGCTTCCAGTAGGGCCACACACGTCCAAGAGGCTAGCGAGTAGTAACACACAAAGATCTACCACCCCTAGTCCAGAGTGTTACGCGTCACCGTGCCCATTGGATGGTGTGCAGCCAGGCTGTATTATAACGGCGCCTCTCTAACACCGGGTCGAATCAGAGCAGTAAGCAGGCGTTACCATATCAAAGAGGGGCTCTGATAAGTCGGACTATTTGAAACCCCAGAGTGTTCCCATGAAATGAATGATCAGTACACAAAAAACAATCTCACGAAAGCCCCGGTAGGCGTAGGCGTGATGAGCCGACACTATAAGGGAACAAATCATCAAGAACACACCGACTCGGCAAAAAGAAGACGTAGGGAAAAACGGAAAAAGCGGGATATACGCGTCGGCACGTGGAATCTTCGAACTAAACCAGGCGCGATACAGACGGTCGTAGAAAACGCGAAACAATATAAAATGGACATCGTCGCGCTTCAGGAAGTCCGACTCCCACATCAAGTAATAGAAACCAACGGATTTACACTGGCGTGTGGAGGTACCGACACGCATAACCTCGGAACCGGCTTCATCATAACCAAGAAGATGACGCCCCATGTAAAAGATGTAAAATTTATTAATGACCGAGTGCCGGTGCTAAAAACGCGTGTTACAATTATGTATTTATAAGCATACACGCCGCAACAGAATCTGCGGACGAAGAAATGAAGTACTCGTTCTGCGAGACATTGGAGGAAGTATTTGATGGGATCTCATCATTCTATATATCTAGATATCTTCCAATCAACTATAGGTAAAGAAAGCCTACACGACGTTTCAAATGATAATGGAATTCGAATTATCCCGTTCGCAGTGTCTAAAGATCTGTTAGTGAAAAGCACGATGTTCAAGCACAAGCAAATACATAAAGCCACATGGCTATCACCCGATAACCAAATATACCACTTCCTCATAGACAAAAGACACCACTCGAATATCCTTGACATAAGATCATATAGAGGAGCAGATTGCGACTCCGATCACATTCTACTGATGGGCAAAATTAGAACTCGGCTCGTAGCAAACCCACATGGGCAGTCACGGGAGACGAGCAAAAAGTTCGACATTGATAAACTAAAAGGCCTACGCAAAATGGCTGAATATCAAGAGGAACTAACGAATAGATTTAGCATCCTAGAGAATGGGAGCAGTGAGGAAGACCAAGCCAAAAGTGTGGAGACTAAATGGACATCGATCAGAGACACAATCAAACAACCAGGCCAAATGATATTAGGATTTAAGAACACAATTAAGTCCAAACCTTGGTTTGACGATGAGTGCAGGGCGGAGATCGAAGAACGTAAACGCCTCAGACTGATCAACTTAGAAAGATATGATGAAGTCAACGCAGAAACATAGGCGATGGTTCGGAAAGAGACAATGAGACTCTTCAAAACCAAAAAAAAAAAAAAAAGCGCGAATGGGAGAAGACTAGGATCGAAAAAATCCTACAAAATTCCAGAGCAAAGAACATCAGAGGTATGTTTGGGGGTTCTTTAAGGCGCCTGAAGAACCACCCAACGTCCTAACCAACTCTCCGTTCCCTACCTCCAAATACCAGCACCTACCTTAAGCAACTTACCTGTTTACGAGCAGTACAAAGCTCGCTTCAACAATTTCGTACCTGAAAATAAGTCCACGGCAAGATCATTATCTGGCCATGGCATCATACGAAAACATACACCAATCCTCCTGTGTCTTCTTGTTCCAACAATCCGTTGGTCCAGGAGGACCCGTCGGGCAACTTGCTTGCTACCACATCTGCAAGTCAAATTCCCGATGATCGATCGCCTAACCCTATAACGATCATCGAGTTGCACACGACCCATGATTGCTATCCTAACAACCGTACCGCTTTGCTAACGCAAACAATCTCACCACTAGCCCTTGCCATAATGAACATATTTTCTGTTGACTTAATGGTACAGAAAAATCGATTGCCTAAAACGGCATGGCTTTTGCCTTCATGTACACGCATGTATTTGTACAGCTGCATGACCGATTAGACGATCCGTTGTCTTATCGAGGAACGATCACCGCATCGGTCATGTCTAATGATTCGTTGTCTAAACAACGAACAGCCACGATTCTCACGCTGGCTATTCGAAACGAAATGCTTCTGTATACTCAACGTAAACAGAAGAAACTATTTTGGCCTACATGGCAACATTCCTTTGCATTATCCAATGGCTAATATAAACATGCACCCAAATATTGTAGCCTTTGCCATCGCAGCGAAGTTCTGTTGACATAACATCAACAGAAAAACTTATTCCCTATCGCTTATGATGCCAGGGCAGCCAGCCTCCGTATTCGATCATCTATTTGATCAGCCGGATATTCGGATTCCCTTTTGTGTAGCTTTGCATCTCCGTTGATCCGCGCCTTCAGCGAATGGATTTTCATCCAGACCTTACGGTCACCACAGGGGAATTCTTCCAAAAAAAAACTACAATCGATCGTTCATTGGTCATCACCAAAGAAACGATCCGACTCGGCACCTCCCATATCGATGGAAATTCACCACCATTGCAGCTAGGGGATGTTGAGTGCAACAGCCACTCGAGGAGTAAGAGTTTTACCGCCCAACCACGCAACGGCGGCGAGAGTGGAGTCTTTTCATCGATGTCGAGGTGTAACTTTACTTCCCCGTAACGACTGTCTTATTTCGTTTGTTGTGTTTGTTTGTTTCTTTTCTTGATATGGCTTTTAATCCAAGAATTAACCCGGGAAGTATCACCACCGTGCGTGTACGAAGTTATGTGTACTTTTAAATGTAAAAAAAAAAAAACATTAAATCTTTGGAACAACCGCGCGGACAATTTTGTCGCCAGCATGTAAAGAAACAATATATAAGTAGTAATATCGAGTGTTGTAATTAGCGGGGCCGCCAACCATTTGGAATTTGGAAAGCATAAAAACATTAAATCTTGGAATAACAGTGCGGACAATTTTATAGAAAGTAATGTAAAGAAACAACCTACAAGTTATATTGCCGACTGTTGCAATTAGTATTTCTGTAACCAATTTTAAATAAAGAAAACTAATGAACGGGAACTCACCTGTGTCTTTCATTTCACCCCACATATGTATCCCTGCATAAATTCAATTAGAAATGGCCACCGAGGAAGGGCCAACATAATTCTAGACGCAAACGGCTGTCTGGTCACAGAAACAAACAATATCGTTACAAGATGGAAGCAGTACTTTGAAAACCTGCTCAATGTACGCACCCATCAACCACAAATAAACGCACCAGACGTACATACAGCCGAGCCTCAGATCCCAGACCCCTCTTTTGACGAAGTTGTAGACGTAATAAACCGATTGAAAAACAATGAGGCTTCCGGAGTCGACTCCATACCGGCAGAGCTTGTGAAGCATGGAGGAGAGGCAACCGCTCAAAAGGTCCTCCAACTGATTAATTCTTGTGGCGGTTTTTAAAGCTCACCTGAAGAACCCCCCATATTCGCAACCTATATTGGCATCCCAATGAGCAGCATACCTGAAACATTTCCATTCTCAAGGACATTTAATGCATCCAACGCATTATCTCCAACATTATCTCGCATTAATCCCTAAAGAGAGTTCTCACAGCATCCATGCATTTAATGCGATATTCAAATTTCCTGTAAAGAATTCTTCACACCATACGGCATCATAAATCCCAAACCATTCGGCAGCCTTGTCATCGTAAAATGCTATGCCGGACAGCTTGTATATACAGCTGCATTAACCGGCACGCGATTTGTTTGTCCAATCGACAAAGCGTTACCGCATCCCAAGCATTATCATCGGGGCCGAATCCTCTAGCATTTCCTAGTACAAACAAGATCTCGGTTCCTACTGCAGTCTGAGAGGCCATAAACATTAAAACCCATTAGCACCTTTTCCTAATGGCGATGCATCTATTAACGCATCCGCACCACTCACCCACGACTGTAATGATGCCCTTATTTGTTTTCAGCACCATTTCTCCGATGAATTGCCGTCTATGATAGCCACAATTCACAGCGTAAGCAATGATCTATTCGATCCCTTTGTTCTTTTTTCCTCGTTTCAGCTTTCGTTTATCCTTTGCCAAATGCATCGATAAACACGGTGATGGGTACGATCAGACACGCACACCACTGCGTGCCAGAGATTGCCTTCCATTGGTCACTGGTCAAAGGAAATTTCATTTCCATTTACCACACCACCAAACTCATCCCAAACGAAGGTTGAATCACTAAGTCGAAATCCAACCACTGAAGGAGTCAGTCGCGTTCTCCATTCGCCGTACCGTGCGCCTGGTACGGTGTGATACCATTCGTGTTGTTCTGCTTCGCCGTGAACTTACAAATCGTTAGTGTCGTCAAACATGAACAAAAATCCTCTGTGATTCTCTGCGGTTGATAAATAGTGTACAATTCCTTTTAAACAGAAATATAAAAAAACAAGTTAGCGTCGAAACTATACTGTGAACATTACCTACGTTAAGAAGTCAACAATAAAAATTGTTTACAAAAACAGTGTGTTTCATTTCTGGTGGTGCCGATCGTTTAATGTGGACAATCAACCTGGTGCTAGTTTTTCTTGTTAACGGAATCAAAGGTGGAACAATCAGTGGTCGAGAGGATACTTTTGTGAGGACGAGGTAGAATCCAGCGCGCGTGCCGGTGCCACGAACTGGTTTCCGACATACAATGGAATAAATACGAGAACCAATGCACGGGGACCTGTCTGATCAACTTGGAAAAAGCCTTCGATACCGTTTGGCTTGAAGGATTATATTACAAGTTTGTCAGACAAGGTATGTATAAAACCTTATTCTATGTAATATATGATACGGTAAATAACTGGAGGTTTGCGTTCAAAAGTGGCAAGATGACCTCCAGTATAACGTATAACATCAAGAATGGTTTACAACAGGGAGCGCTACTTTCTCCTATTCTTTTTAACATTTACGACATATTAAGCCCACTTCACGATGCAATTGCGTACGCGGACGATCTTCATCATCATCATCATCGGCACTACAACCGGGATCCGGTCTTGGCCTTATTTAACAAATCTCTCCACCGGTCCCGATTTCGAGCCGATGTCATCCAGTTTAGCACTCCCAGGCTCTGGGCGTCCTGGTCTACGCCATCCCTCCATCGCAGACAAGGTCTGCCGCGCTGTCTCCTTCCATACATCCTGCCACAAAGGACTTTCCGGGCAGGGTCCTCTTCGCTCATTCGAGCTAGGTGTCCCGCCCACCGGAGTCTACCGAGCTTGATTTTTCTTACAATATGAGCTTCAAGGTAGATTGCGTACAACTCATGGTTGTAGCGTCTCCGGAATCGTCCTCCCTCACATACGGGGCCAACAATTCTCCTTAAGACCTTTCTCTCGAACGCGGCCAAGAGTTCAGAGTGCTTTTTATTAAGCACCCAGGTCTCGGATCCATATATGAGTACTGGTAAGACCATGGTCTTGTATAGTAGTAGCTTGGATGTTCTGGATAAATTTCGGGATTTAAAGAGCCTTGATAGACCATAGTAGGCTTTGTTGGATTTAATCAGCCGTTCGCGTATTTCTTCTTCCATATTGTTATCGGCTGATACTATTGACCCAAGGTAGTTAAAGGATTGCACTACTTCAAATTCGTGCTCCACTACCCTGATAGTTTGACCAACGTTAGGTCTTCTCTTCGCAGAAGTTGCCACCATGTACTTGGTTTTTCCCTCATTAATGCGCAGTCTCAGTTTTTGTGCCGTCTGCTCGATCTGGGTGAAGGATTCCTGTACCGCCGATTCGGTTCTACCGATGATGTCGATGTCATCTGCGTAGGCAAGTATCTGGCTGGACTTGGTGACAATAGTCCCTCTAGTTGTAACGCCAGAGTCACGGATTGCTTTCTCCAACGCCAGGTTGAAGAGGAGGCAGGCCAGACCGTCCCCTTGTCGGAGTCCATTATAGATGTTTATTGGTTTGGACAGCAATCCCGCTACTACGCGGACGATCTTATAATTTATAAAACATCACCGAAAATTGAAATCATAAACAGTTTACTGTAATGCGACTTCAATAGAGTGCAGTGATATTGCGACGACTGGAAACTTAAGATAAGCTTCTAGAAATGTGAAGATATTCTATTTAGAACGCCGTTTTATATAGCCACAAATGACACAAGAAAAAACTGGCAAAAGTTAGTTATCATGGGACCGCAAGAAGACAAACTGGGAACCAAGAGTGTGGTTAAATACTTTGGTATTTGACTTGATCAGTACCTGTATTTAAACGGACATGTGGAGGCAGCTTTGGTCAAGGCCAAGAATACATTTCCTATGACAAGGAGGCAATTTCACAGTAGCCAACTTGATAGCAGGGTAAAAGTTATATGCCATATTACACCAATCAGGCCCATGATAATATGGGTGCCCGGTGTGGTTCAATATAGGTCCAAATATGTTGGAAAAGATTTGGGTGTTCGAAAGAAAACGTCTTAGAACTTGTCTCAGTTTATACCGAACACCGGAATCTGATTACAAAAGGTATTATCCAAATGAGATCTTACATAACGAAGCCCACATGAACAGCGTGGATAATTTTATGATCAAATTTATCAGAGGACATATTGCGAGAGCAATAGTTGCGTCCAATGACCTAATTTTCGGAGGCAATTATAATTTGTATTTTGAGAGGGTGCGCCATAATGGCTTTGTTCCACCAGAGGCGTTCCATAACCCGCCAATGGTGACCTACTGGTCTGCGAGACCTGCCATTGGGTGTGCAAGAAAATGCGAATAACTTTATTCTCCGTTATTGTTTTTTGTTGCCGTTTCGAGTAGCTGCCGCATTGCACGTCCCCCACCATCAGTTGTCGTCGAAACTTTGTAGTGAGCACACGTTGTGTATTTTATATGCTAGCCTGGTCCATGAGACTGTGGTAGTTTTTTTACGTAGGCATCGACAAGGATGCGGGTTCTATAAAAAAACACACACTGGAGGTTACGCTGGAATTGTTCACAAACTCTGGTATAACAGGACTCCGTACTATCACCGACGAGGAAGGAAATATGATATAAAAACGCAGTCTGGTTCTATTGCTAACACTTCTTTATTGTAATCAGTGGAGAGGACAACTGTTTGGTTCCAGGTCATACTTCTAATGTTAGCAAACTTCGCGACATAAGTTCACTCTGTATTTAATTTAATGAAAACGGGCACGAACTTCACTTTGATGCCCGAATGTACAATATATTTTGTGTTTATTTAATTTAATCTCTACACCGACACGAACTCCAATTAGATGGTAGAATGTATAATATGCTTTGCGTTTTATTTAATTTACTCTCTACACTGACACGAACTCCACTTCGATGCTCGACGTACAATATATTTTGGTGATCGCGACGACCTTTAAACTTCTGCCCCGTTGGAAGGTGAAAATCTGACTGGTTATTGGATGTCTCTTTACAGACATCCAACGAAAACGAACCTAAAGGATTCGCCGCCAATGGCGAAGGTCCAAAACAAAAGGAAACAGTGAAAAACTCATGTAGCAGATCGAATCCGCTGCTACATGTTTGGGAAAGATAAACTGCCGCCATCCGCAAGGGATAGATTCTTTGATTGACGTGAGTCAATAAAACCCTTGCCGAAGGCAGGAATCTATTTTGGAAAAATGAATCAAACTTTGGGTATGGCCGTTGTTAGATCATTTAAAATAAACAAATTTCGGTCATGTATGATTCGATGCATGTTATCTTAGGGATATGTTAATCCCGTTGAAGGTACTGTCAGGCGAAAGTATCCGCTTGGGTGTTTACTTTGTGTAAACTAAAATATGCGCGCCTGAAAGGCCAATGTTTAATTTGATCTTCTTTACTGGTAGGAAAGATAGATCGTAGACATGCCGTTGGAAATCTGGCTTGCAGATGTGCAAGCAACCCGAAATAATGCTAGGTCAATGAATATGTACGAAGATAACACACGGAAAGATCAGCGTGTGTTGGTAGATATGTGCCATCCATTGTTCGGTCGCGGAAGCTCGTGGTGATGCTGAATCGATGTCATGGTAAGATGATAATCTTGCCATGAATTATGTTTTCAGAAATGACCGTGGAGAAGGGGTTTGGAAAAACCCCCCAAAGAAAGGTAAGCTGCCTATAAGGTATTTATGTCGGTTATCCTTTGGGATAATCGAATTAATTCCAGCAAATTGGTTGGCGGTTAAGGCCGTAACAAGGTTGTATAATCTTGCTGAAGATTCGACTTCAAGGTAAGTCGCATTGCTGGAAATGGTGGGGATCGAGCGATGCATGACTCTTCGGGCCCTGAAAAGCCCCACAAGACCGTGCGTCACCGTTTATGCGAGTACAATAATCAAGTATTATTTTTTTGATTAATCGCGTACTTTCGCTAGTTTATTATTTTATTTATTATTTTATTTTGTTTTATGCATAATATATGTATATTTGTGCATTTCTATGTGTGTATGTGAATGTGTTCTATAATATTAAACTTGTTACAGCATGTCTTATGAAAGCAAACAGCGTCATCTTGAAGCCCTTCTACATGAAACATCACTCAATGAGGACAGACCACCAAGTTCTTCAGATAGTGAATTCGAGAATGAATACGAACCCGAGGAAATACAAAACTCAGACAGCGAAGAGGATTTGAGTGACCGAGAGCCTTCAGGTGACAACAACTTTTTATTTTATATTGGAAAAGACAAAAGTACGAAATGGAGTAAGGTACCTGCCCGCCAATCTGTTCGTAATAGAAGTGTCAACATAGTTTCACAGTTACCAGGACCCAAGCGAATAATAGTGAATGAAAAAGACCCTTTTCAAATTTGGAGACACTTTTTTGATGATTCTATTATCCATATAATTATCAAATATACAACCAATATATCGCTACAGTGAAGGATAAATTTTGCAGAGAAACATATGCCAAAGAGACTGATTTCAAGGAAATATATTGCCTGATAGGATTGCTCCTTTTAGCTGGTGTTAAAAAATCTAATCATCTCAACGTTGAAGAGTTGTTTCGAACCGATGGTGGCTCAATTGAAATATTTCGGTTTTCAATGTCTGCCCAGAGGTTTAGATTGTTACTGCGAGTTTTGAGGTTTGATGATGGTACTACGAGAGCAAATAGAAAGGAATTTGACAAAATCTGCCATATTCGAGAAACATTCGAGAAATTTGTTCAAAATTGTAAGGCTAATTACACTTTATCTGCTTTTGTGACTATGGATGAGAAGTTGGAAGGATTTCGCGGAAGGTGTTCATTTAGGCAATACATTCCAAACAAGCCAAATCCATACGGCATCAAAATTCAAACTCATTGTGACGCAAAAATGTTCTACGCATTTAATATGGAAATTTATCCCAGGAAACAACCGCAAGCAGGCCCATTGAACGTCGGCGGCAGAAATTATCTGGAAACCTGAGACCTGGCTATAACAACCGTATAAAGTTTCTGACGAACTTTCCAACAAAGTTATGGTAGGAATGCGTTCATCATTAGGGGTACATCCCCAGATCTCTGCAGTGATTAAGCTCCGGCGGTAATTTTATCTTTCAAACGGGGCATTAATTAACATCGTTATTTAGCTGGCAAGCAGGCCCACACAATTTCGACAATTCTGGCTTAGCCGTTGTTCAAAGATTATGCGAACCGATCTTCAATACAGGTCGCAATGTCACAACAGATAATTGGTACACCAGTATACCCTTAGCTGAAGCATTGCTGCAAAAAGGTTTAACAACCGTCGGAACAATCAGGAAGAACAAAAGAGAAATTTCTACAGACTTCAACATATTGCGCGGTCGAAATGTAAAGTCCAATATGTTTGGTTTTCCTGACAACATGGTTTTGGTGTCGCATGTTCCAAAGAAAGGAGAAAAATGTTCTTCTTATTAGTACAATGCACAATTATGCTAAAGTCGATGACGACACTCAAAAGCCCGATATAATTTTGAGTTACAATGACACCAAGGGTGGCGTCGATGTCGTGGATCGCTTATGTGCAAATTATAATTGTGCTCGAGCAACAAGGCGCTGGCCAATGGTAGTATTTTATGCTATGCTAAATGTCAGTCAGGTGATACACACAGCCAACAATCAAGCCACAAAATTGCTACGCCGAAACTTTATCGAGAATTTGGCTATGAAACTGATTGAACCCCAAATAAAAGATCGGCAAACGCATTTGAACTTGCCACGATCAATGAAACTTAGACTGTCGGAGATTTTAGATGAAGATGGTGTACCTGGGACCTCGGCTCCTTCAAGAAAAGGCCGGTGCTATGAATTTGGATGGAAAAAGAATAGGAAAACGAAGTACATTTGCCAAAAATGCCAACAATATTTGTACCTTGAACACGTAGTGCCGTATTGCAACAGCTGTTTGCCCACAGAATTTTAGTTTTTTTAGACGTATTTTTTTTTATTTTTTGTTTGGAAGGATACCAATTTTTGTTTATTTTATTAAAGTTCCTAGTGTCGAGAGACCAAAAAAATTAATTTTCATTTGAATATGTAGTTTTTTTATTTTTTACTTAATTTGAAAAAATGTATTTTAAAAAAACTTGTTATTTTTAATGCTCTAAGACAACAATTTTGTGAATTTTTATATTGAAATAAAAGAGCTTATGTTGATTTAATATCTTTGTTTTGTTGTCAAGGAGTATATATTTAAAAAAAAACACAAACTATGAGTAAAACTTTTCAAAAAATATTCATTTGAAAAACCCGCTCCGTGAGACCGGCGTCACCATTGATCAAAGTCAAATTTGCGTCACCAATAGGGGGTTAAATTTGATATGAACGGTCTTATACAGGATGAATCCGCAGTTCCGCTGATTTATCATGTAGGTAGATGTTCTGTAAACAGGCGATTCTGCTACGATCTATAAGTCACGCGCATTGAAAAAGAGCTTTTGCGGTTCAATAGAGCTATTTCCCATAGACAGGGGGATGACATTATTAAACAGCACCAACACTTTTGGTGGTTGAATGGCAAATAAGGACCTATGTACCAAAGTCGGTAAAATAACTCCAACATCGACCAGCTTACACAAATTTAGATTTCCTAGCATTAGGGTAGAGTAAGATTTAATTTATTTAAACAAAAAAAAGTTTATATATATTAATAAGTTAATTTTAAGTAAAAAAACAAAAAAACAAAATTAACAACGCTTTTTGAGTTTTTCTTTGTTATTAAAATAAACATAATTAAAAAACAAAATAAGTTCTGTCGTCGACAGGCAAATTGTACAATAGACATGTAAAGTTTAGCTTGGTGCGTCTGCGTAGGACCAGTAGGTTATAAGATAACATAATTAAGTTAGAATTTAAGCATTGTTTTTCTAGCCTGTAATTTAGAATCTAAGAAGAAAAACGGAAATAAAAAATGTTGAAAAATGAATGAACGAGATTTTGGCTTCATTGGACAGTTCTGCTCCCAAATAGACGGCGACCCGCACCATTGCAGAGAATGCATTTTCTCGAATTGTTTCTATACATCTTACAAGTAAGTTTCAAAACATTATTACATCAATTTACGCTCATTGGTTTCGGAAAAAATATCAATTCATCTCGAAAGAGGGTATTTCGACTATCGGAATTACCTCTCTTACAAGAGGCTAATGGAAGTTTCTGGTGTCTCTAGAATCGGCACTCGTAACATTTTGAATCTTGCATAATAAGAGTATACATTATGATGTCGGCTAACGTTATAGACAAAAATTTGTTTGGGGTTTACCCTGAATATTTAAAAAAACTAGGAGCGCGAATACATACCATTGAACGCATATTTGGATGAGAATCATTACGTGCATTGACGTTAAGAGTACACAAGTTGTCACTTTTTTAAACTTTTTGAAGCAAATTGTACATTTCGAAAAAATTCATTTTGCATTTGTAATTCCTTTCAACTGCTCAAAGCAAACGAATACATTCTCGTTGATACGAAAGAATTGCATTACAAGCACAATTCCTGGACGAAAACCAGAGTGGAAAACACCAGTAGCGAGGTCCTTTAAAGTAGCAAGAATGAAGTTACACAATCTTGTATAAGTATCCAGGCGCAGCGTACTAGCGAGCACTCTCTTGTACAGTTTTAACACACATTTTCTTAAGAATCCCTTTGATTGGCCTTGAATAATAATCCCTTGTTCCAATGACACAAAGGCAAAGTTTTTGTTTATCTTTACTCTACTCCTAACACAAAACACATCACCCATGACCAAAAACACAACAGTAAACTGAGATATGAAATTTCTCTAAAATCGTATTCAAAAGGAGTTGTTGGGTTGTCGGAATTTGTGGTAAAAGTTTGTACAAACTCCTTCGCCCAAAATAAGATGTCGAGGGAAGTCGCTATTGGTCCACAAATTTTGAAAGAGCAATACAAGGTATCGTCTTCAATTTGTTTAGTTTATAAGGAAAATCTCAGGTGCTTTAATTTACTTTCGGAAACAAAATATTCACTTGAAAACTTTCTTGTATACTGGCACCACAGGGTCCACAGGAATATCCTTGCAAACATATGAATAAATTGAACGTCGGCGGCAGAAATTATCTGAAAACCTGAGACCTGGCTATAACAACCGTATAAAGTTTCTGACGAACTTTTCAACAAAGTTATGGTAGGAATGCGTTCATCATTAGGGGTACATCCCCAGAGCTCTGCAGTGATTAAGCTCCGGCGGTAATTTTATCTTTCAAACGGGGCATTAATTAACATCGTTATTTAGCTGCGGGGAATGATTCGTGGATTGGGGTGAGAAGGATAAACTCACAATGCAGCAAGGGAGCAAGATTTGCTAAAAAATTAAGTTTATTGCAGCGTCATTAGTAGTAGAGTACCACAATAATGTACTCATATTGGGGGGATTATATTGGAAGAGTTATACACTTCAGTAAAAGTTTAAGATCGGAGCGGATACTCGCCATTTCTTACAACAGCAATCAATTTAAAGAATGCACATTTCATCCTTTCAGCAAGACAATGGAGAAAGTTTTATGTTTAATTTGATGCGGAACTTTGGTAATGCAAACATCCGATGGCATGATGAGTAAAATTTGATTTGGGGATTTAACTTCTCGTGTTTCCTTTTTGTTAGCATAATATATTTACACGCAAAGTATCTAGTTTGAAGTGTATAATTAAACGCAAAATTATCGCTTTTACTACTACGCCGTACAATAAGTATCAGAGGATATAAAAAGATTCTGACGAACACACGAACTAACTTGCAAACTTACTTAACTAAACATGATATAAAAAACAACTAAGGGTGCTAAGATTGAATGGATTAGTTGCAGTTCATATTTCCCAACATTCGAGAAGTGGGTTCGTTAAAGCTGCTGTAAGAAGTGTTACAACGGGAAGATAGAGAAGGCTAGGAGTTCGTATGTTACAAACATTTCTATTGAACAAAATCAAGGGCAGTCAAGAGTGTCTAAGGAAAGACAGTGAATGTTAACAAAGTTCTGGATTCTTCTTTTCAGGTTGATGAATTTTAGACATCAGTGTAGGGGGGCAGTATTTTGGCGGATTTAGTCGTAAGCATCACTGCTGACCGATGTTGGAGTTTTCCGCCGAACACTGCTTGCCGTAGAGGAAATATACACCAACGGAGCGAACTCACAAACACAAAAACACGGAGAAATAGTTTCTTTAGATGTTTCTTTAATTTATTGTTTCCTTTTCCTTTTGTTGTACATAGATTACAGGTGGCTTTATGGATAGTTACCCACTCAGGGATACACATAAGAGTCACACTTAGGGCCGAACAGTCACACCTTTAAATAATACTTTTCTTGTAACATACCAACGAACCGGGCTCCTCGATAGTATAGTGGTTAGTATACCCGCCTGTCACCCGGGAGACCGGGGTTCGATTCCCCGTCGGGGAGCCCCTGGCGCAAGACTAATGACCTTGCCCAGACAAAATAAATCATTATGGAGAATTTAACAAGCCTCAGGACTTGCTAAATAAGGCCAAGACCGGCTCCCGGTTGTAGTGCCGATGATGATGATGATACAAACGAACCACGGACTTTTTGATAGCACATTCATCCGTGCGACATTGGAAGGCACTCTAGCTTTCAGACACTCGTTGCGCGGAGATCTTCAATGTTCTTTTTTTAATTCAATTGCACTGAGTTTAATGTTCGTTCTTTAATTCACTTGCAGCGCGGAGTTCAATTTGGTTCTTTAATTCAATTGCAGCGCGAACTGACGTCTTTGTAGGGTTTCTCTGAAACTATCTCCACTAGACGGATGCTCGAAGTAGACTGAAAAATTTTCCTCCCCATTTCGGATTTTTCATCCCCCATCTGAAACAGAAAATTTCCAATCCAGTCTGCAAAGAAAATTTCCCATCATAGATCATTCTCCTTTCCGTCTTCTTTATCGGAATCTTGTTCCTTTGTTTGAACGATCGATCGTACCGCCGCATAATTTTCGATTTTTTCTTGGGATTTGTTTGTGTTCTCCATCTGGCCTAAGCCAACGAGGGTTCTTGTGTGCTCCAGATGGGTACAAAGGAACCGTGGGATTGGTATAGTTTTTGTTTGCATTTCCAACTCATAAACATCTAGCGTGCGATCTACGTTAAGATGTTTATGATTGCATGACTGTTGGTCGACGGCGAATCACTATCCTTTGTTTGCACAAGTGTGCCTTTTAGGTTTTAGGTATGCTAGGAATTTACGTGCTAATTTCTATTAGCTACAAGCGGAGATATTCGTTGTTCGGTTTGTTTACCGAAGAACGCGTTTAATGGATGTATTGCATTGATGCCCTGAATTGGATGCGTTGGACTGTATGCGTTGAATTGGCGTGTCGAATTGGATGCGTTGAATTCAATATTAGAGACCTTTGAACGTGTAGTTCGATTGGTTTTTGCTATTGAGTTCAGCGTTGGTGTCTGAAATGTTATCTTTTTTTTCAGGTCGGAGTAAGGGCTTTTGGGACACGTGTCTGTGGGCACGTGTAATGGATAAAGTGAGTATGTTCCTTGGCGGAAAGGACATCTCAACCTATAGTGGGTTGTGTGGTGCGTACAACCGCCACAGCATCAAAAGGTTTTTCCACCTCATTCCATAGATAACGAATCGTAAGAATCGACGATTTTATGTATGTGAATGTTATAGTTAGGAGACTTTCCTTAACTAACATAATCGAGCAGTGGACGGATAAAGAAAGTGTAGAGGGATTGCGTCATGTAGGGATTGAGGAATTCTTTAAACCAACGATTTACAAACCATTGCGTTGAGGCCTTAAGGATCATGCAAGGTAATTTAGTTCCCTATCATAAAAAATATCATATCATAGATTAGACGATGTTTACGGTGCGAAGGCAGTTGAAACGGAGAGGAAAGGACGTATTTCTGTGATTTTAAAAATTTGGTTAGTCCATATATTATTGTCTTAATACAAGCTGAACAAATTTTAAAACTTGGTGACTGGATGACTTAATATCACTAAACCCTAAGCTAAACCGAGTCTTAAACACACTGAGAGACTTTTTTTTTGCAAGTGTAGTGTATCAACCAAAACAAAAGAACACACTTCCTATATTATATATTGTGCACTAGTATCAAACATCAAAATCAACAGTCACGGACCAAAACACTGGACAGCACACGGCAAAGTACTAACACAATAAGAAGACAGGCAGAAAGAATATCATTACAGGGTTCACTGGCTAAGTGTTCCGACAGATGTGTGTCATAAATGGTATATAATGTGGCAGTGCATGATACTTACCTATTAACATGCCATCTGAGAAGTGACTCTTTGTAGATATACTATGCAGTGTTTATTAAGTGTTTGAGTAGAGGAATATAGCTTTCGGGTCTTAATTGGGAAGCTGAAGTACGATGGCAAATGACCCACTTGGTACCGATATGGATCGGGCATGCTGATGGGGGAAGCAGTATTTAAAGACCGATTTATTGAAAAATAAATCAGATTCAACTAGACCACAAATCTATTCGTTTCTCATTTTAGGTAGGCCACTATAGCATTCGTGCCCTGCCCTACTTATACACTTTTCCTTTGGCAGATACCTCTGGTAGATGTGCCCTGACAGGTAGTTAGATAGATTTTTACAACTCACTCTGTCCCTACTAGCACAGATGGACCTGGTGCGTACACGTACAACTACAGCAATAATTAAATACACGTAGTTGGAATTTGAGGGCAGAAGTGCTAAAGTTGAAATCAGAACAGACGCGATAAGAGTTGGAAGTCCGTAGGATTCGGTATACAGGATTGTTAGAGCCATAAGACGTGCAGGGTACTTCCTTGAAAAGGTACGAGTAAATGACTGGCATTTTCTGAACCCAACTTTCACGCAATTGTTCTGACACCGAATCGAAAAGTTGGGGAGATTGAATGAAAGATGGAAGAATCAAGTGTTGAACTGGTAAATTTGAAACCTTTGGTGTCATGAGCATAAAGTTAGATATGAGAATACATGATAGTCTTGTTAACACCATGTAGAGTCTGTATAAAAGTGAGAGAGTCTGAATAGCTTCTCTGATGACGCTCGAGTTAGCAAAGAAAGGCTTAGAAAACCTTACCCCCGTTGATCAGGTTAAAATAATTCCACTCAATCGGTACGAGTCTATAACTTTTGTGGTTTAAAGGTATGAGTTATAGATTAACAGTTAGCGATAAAAAGCTTCAAACAATTTTTGCGACTCCAAACCGAAAAGTTGCCGAAATCCATTTGAAGCATGCTGTATTGCGTGGATATGTAGCAAATCTTTGGAGGATATCTCCTTGTCCTTAAAAGGACGAAGGTCTCCTTGATAGAACCCTCCCAAGTTGCTGGAAGTTAATTACCGTGATTCCTCTTGGCAGAGGGAAGAGTTTTTTTTTTTTTTTTTATTAGACTTCTCTCGGGAGAGGCGAACCTATAGCGCCGAGTGGGCGCCCCGAGATGCCATCAAATAACTGTTGCAGTTGTTTTTGAACAGTTGCAGGTTGTAACGTTCCGGGAACACTCGCGTGGGAAGAGAGTTCCACAGCTTCCCCGCTCTGTAGCGGAACGAGTTCTGATGTAGGGATGTTCGCGCCGTCGGGAGATGAACCACAAACGGGTGCGATCCGTCGGATTGTCTTGTGGAGCGCATATAAGCCGAATTGCGCGGAACAATACCACGAATCTCCGAAGAACAGCACCCGTGATAATATCTGTAAAACAGACAGAGGTCGGCTACGCGCCTTCGATGTGATAGCGACTGTAGTCCCGACGTCAGCGCCGAGTCCCCGATCAGGCGGATCGCTCGTCTCTGTATGCTCTCAAGTAGGTCGAGGGTATGTTTAGGAGCCGAGCTCCAAACATGAGAGCAATATTCGAGCGCGGGTCTAATTTGGGATTTATATAGGAGGAGAAGTTGGGACGGGGTAAAATATTTCTTGGCTCTAAAAAGATAACTCAGTTTTCCTGAGGCTGACCTGGCGATACCCGATACGTGTTTATGCCATGATACATTCCCACAGACCGTGACGCCGAGTAATCTCAAACTTTCCCCAGCCTCGAGGGCCCGGCCATTCATCATCAGCTGTGGAACCGATGATCCACTTTTCTTTGTGAATGTTGTATACTGAGTCTTCGTTCCATTGAAGTCGACAAGATTGGCCCTTCCCCACTGCAGGACTTTATCCAGATCCCGATTCAGAGAATCAGCTGGTGTGACGCAGATGCACCAATCGGCCGATCACTCGAAAAGGAGGAAACAAGCGTACTATCATCCGCAAAACTGAACACTTTGTTATCCCTTGTCTCCAACAAATCATTTATGTAAAGCAAGAACAAGGTTGGAGCCAAAATAGAACCTTGGGGCACCCCCGAATTAACAGGGTACAGATCCGAATACTCGCCGTCCACAACAACCCGGATCGAACGATTTTCAAGGAAACTCCTCGTCCAGTCGCAAAGCTGTTGGGAAAGTCCATATGAACGAAGTTTGCTCAGCAATGCCCCGTGCCAGACGCGGTCAAAAGCCTTGGAAATATCCAATGCGACCGCCCTTGACTCACCATGCCGTTCAATCGCAGATGTCCATATATCGGTTATAAGTGTCAAAAGGTCTCCTGTGGACCGCCTGCCACGGAATCCGTATTGACGATCATTCAGGAGTCCGTTGCACTCCAAATACTTAACCAACTCAGCATTGATGACTTTTTCCATCACCTTAGCTAAAATAGAGAGTAATGCTATCGGACGGTAATTTCGTGGGAGACACTTTTTTCCCGTCTTTGGGATTGGCTGAACTCGAGCGATTTTCCACCAGGCAGGAAAAGTCCTCCGTGCATAAGATAATCGGAAGAGTCTGGCAAGAACCGGCGATAGTTCTGGAGCACAGTTCTTAAGGACTATTGCTGGTATTCCGTCCGGGCCGGTTGCCTTCCTACAATCCAGTTCACGTAGAACGCGTTGAATAGTGCGCGGACGAAATCTCACATCCCGCACGGAAGACTGTACCGGTGAGATCACAGGTGGGTCCAAAAGACCGGGATCGAGGTTTAAATTCGCCGAAAATAAATTTGCGAATACATTAGCTTTATCCCTTGAATTCGTGACTAACGTCCCGCTGTCTGTCACCAACGGAGGGAAAGAAGAGGATGCAAAGTTACCGCTAACAGTTTTTGCCGTTGACCAGAAGGAGCGCGAGCCAGTTGGGCACCGAAGGAGCTTATTGATCACCCTGTCGTTGTGAGCCTTCTTCGCGGTATCAATCGCCTGGTTGCACGCGTTTCTGATTCTGACAAAATTCGTTCTGTTAACATCGGTGGGATTGGAGCGCCATTGCTTAAAAGCTCTATTTTTTGCCGCTGTAATCAGCTCGCACTTTTTGTCAAACCAAGGTTTATCAGACGAACTTCGTTTGATGGAATGTGGAATATACATCTCCATCCCCAGGAGAATAATCTCTGATACCGACTCCGCGCATGCGTTAACATCGGAGTTTCCGAAGCACACCTCGGACCACGGAAAGGATGCGAAGAAGTCTCGCAAATCGTCTCGGTTAGCGGCCCCATACTTCCATACATGACGAAGCTGCCTAGGCCGGTTGCTTGCTTGGTATGCAAGTGCTTGCGCGACAGATACCAAGCAGTGATCTGAGTTTCCCAGTGGCGCAGAAACCTCTACGGTATAAATACTCGGTTCGGACGTCAAAAACAGATCCAGAGTGTTCGCATAATCGCCCCGGGCATCCGGCACTCGCTTTGGCTCCCCCACGAGTTGAGTCAAGTTGTGGCTTACAGCAAACATCTGCGCTAGCCTCCCAGCCTCGTCGGTTCTGTTAGAATGTAACAACCAGCCGGAATTATGCACATTAAAATCACCAAAGACAACAATTTCAGAAGCTGGGTGGTTGATCTGTATCCAGTCGACGGTATATGAAAGATGTTCGAAAAATGTCGCCGGTCGATCGTCATTCGGGGAGCGGTAAAGGCAACAAAGAAATTTTACGGAATTCCTCAGCACGACCCTCAACCATATGATGTCCATATTATTGGGTTCCAACGCCTCCATCCTCTGGCAAGCCAGATTGGACCGCGCGAAGACGCAGACTCCGCCCTTAAAACGGAATCTCGAATGTAAGTCGTATCCTGAGCAACGAAGATATGTCGAATCAGTTGACGAATCGACCTGGGTCTCAGTTAGGGCAGGGATATCAGGTTTCGTTGTTTGCAAATATTGGTGGACGGCGTTTACATTAGTATTGGTGAAACCGATGCCCCTGATGTTACAAAATGCCGTCACCAGTCGAGCGTGGGCCGAGCCTCGAGAGCGAGACCGGTTATGCGATGACGAACCTCTTAAAGTTCCATTATTTATCATGATATCTGCATGATGTTCCCCCTGACATAGTCCCCCCCGGAGATCCGAATGGGAGACTAGTTTACCTCCGGAATTCTTTATATCAGAACGTACCATAATGACTTATCCCCATGTCAGTCCGGGAAACACCGTCGAAGATTTCTCTCGGCGATATCGCGGAATGTACAGCGTGACGGGGTGGTATCTCACCTTGGGACCGACTACCATCTAACCAACCTTTTCTCGAACCGGTCCCTCAGCCAAGCCCCAAAAGATGGCCAGGGATTTCTCCCAACCATTTCACGGAGCCTATAGCTTGATGGGGTGGTATTTCACCGGGCGCACAGGGCGTTGGGACCCCGGCTACCACTCGGCCTTTAGTCGCCTCTTACGACAAGCTGGCCTAGCTGTGAGTATATTCTAACGCCCTACTCACTGTGGCGAACGTTGTGGAGTTAATTGCGAAAAACGATTGATTTAGTGTACTTTATTGTACTATACCTTAGTTTATATCGGATTGTAGCACATGAAATGTCCGATTTTTGCTCAGTCGGAAATTAGAGGTTCTCGAGTGAACATCTGTGCCAGAACTTTAAATTTGCTTTTTTTATAAAGTAGAGTGGTACGTGTGCTGGACGTGTGAGCATTTTAGGGTTCGTTACAAGTACAAGTTATTTAATTTTTTTTTCTAGGAATTGCTATCGGCAGTTCAAATTTCAACCCTCTTCTCTTATGAATTTAAAATGACACATAATGAGCCATTGGCAATGAAAAACATTAATGACGGATTTGAGGATCTAGCGGTAAACGAACGCACTATACGACGTTGGTTTGGAAAGTTCCGTTCGGGAGATTTCAGCTTCGAAAATGAACCACGTGGGAAGCCGGAAACGTTAGTTGACGACAATGTTATAAGAGCAGCGGTGGATGCGAACCCAACGAAGTCGGTGTGGGAGATTGCAGAAAGCATGGGAATATCCCCAATGAAAATGAGTCGACACCTTTCTCTCATAGGAAAGGTAAAGAAACTCAATAAGTGATTACCCCATCAACTGAACGAGTCCCAAAAACGATGACGCCTGAAAATCTGGGCATCGCTAAGATTAAGAAACAAAACTGAACCGTTTTTGCACCGGATCGTCACCTGTTATCAAATATTGTGATGAAATTGACATATTGCATTCCAAATTGGCTGAGAAGCAACCTGTGTTGGTCAATAGGCACGGCCCGATTCTTTTGCATGACAATGCTAGACCCCATACTTCACAACTGACGGTGCAAAAAATGTTGCCACCGTACTCTCCTGACATTTTCCCAATGGACCATCTTTTCCGCAATCTGGGTTCATTTTGCCGGGAGAAGGTCTTCCGGGACCGATCAGAGGTCATAAAAGCCTTTGAAGATTTCATTGCCTGAAAAAGTCAGCACTACTACGAAAAGAATGCCATAGATGCCAACGGATCCTATTTTGATTGAATAAAAATGTACGGAAAAATAATATTGACTTTTAAATGTTTACTATAAAATCGGATCTTTCATGTGGTGCAACCCAATATTTTCATTTTTATTTTATAGCCACAGGCTGTTTTTAATTTTATAATATCATTTATGTTTTAATTCGAATTGATTGGCGTCCTTACATATCGAGACTGAGGAATCGAAACAAAGAAAAAAAAAAAAAAAGAAAAAGAAGGGCAGTAGGCCGATTTAAACGAGACAAGGGCAAATGTGTTCTTCATCGTGTGTCTGGTTTCTGATCATCTTGCGACAACCATAATCGCCACATCCGTGAGGTTGTTGGGGTCGGTGTCAAGATATCTGAAAAAGAAAAAAAAGGGGAAGGTATCTAAATATAGTGTTTACAGGGTTAGTTCAAATGGCCTCTAACAACGTGGATGGGGGATGGTAGGAAAGAAATCATACTCGTACAAGAGCGGTAGGTCTTGAGTGTGGTATTAAGCGCAGATTACGTCTTTGGCGTCTGATAATCTGCGTTTTGGTCGGTGTGTGTGTGTGTATTTGTGCCTGATGTAATGAAACCAGGACGCATCGCCCTTTTACTAGGTGTATGCATACGTTTTTCCCGGTTTCTTCGGTAAAAAAAAATAGGTAATTTTCTAGGGAAATCATTTTTTTTTTAATTTCAGCTCGAGATCAGTGATGGAGACGAGTGCTGGCTGATTGGGACTCGGTCGATCCACGGACACTGGGGAACGCCGCCCGCTCCCACTCCTCGTTGGGTGGCTGCTTTTGTTAGCGGTCGGTCTCGGTGATTATGATACTTGACAGGCGCTTCGCCACTCGATATCTCTGAATTGGTGTGGTGCCTTGAAGCCTTTGAATGTGCAGGCTCCTGGCTGGTCAATTGCCCGTTGTCCATGCGGCAGTTCAGCGGGCGAGGGGCATGTCTAATGATTGGTCCAGGAGGGGGGTCGGCGTTAGCTGGCAGCATGTACCGCGGTCGGGGCCTCCGGTGTCGACGTCGACGATGTCTTCTCTTTGTCCTCTGATGGGATCTGTAATCAGCAGTCGTATGGACGACCAGTTCCTCTGGGTCGGAGTTGTAAATTCGCAACCCACGAGTACCGGCCATATGGTGGCTGGTGACAGAACTGGCCACTTTTAAGCTGGATGCTAAGGTGGGTGCTGCTCCTGTTCGCACATGCAGCAAGGTGTGATGTCTCCGCTTGCATCGTCGGCACAGCTTGTTGGGGAGGCAGTCCCGTATGAGGTGGCGACCCAAGCAGTTGAGGCACAGTTTCTTCTGCGTGCGACAGACTTCCGATGGACAGGTGTGAGGAATCGAAAACCCTCGCAAACGTAGATGTAGTGGTGTGCCCCACAGAACATGCATGGCGGTTGTCTCCGTGGGGGCTCCGGTGGTGGTCCATGCTGGGTTGATCTCTGGGCAGGCGGCACTTCGGTCAGCGGCCGGTTGGTTCTCACTCTCTTGAATACGATGCGGTTCCGTCTCTGGGCAGGCGGCGCTACGGTCGGCGGCCTGGTGATTCTCACTCACTGGGGAGTGGTGCGGTTCCTTTTCCGATGACTTGGTGGTGACTACTTGTAGCTGCATTCGCCATTCCTTGGCGAATCCCTTGCTTCCAGTGGACGGGTGCCCAGGGCCTTGGTCTTCTGGTGATGTGGAGGTCTGGAGATAGCCATCCGCCCTGAACTGGCGAAGGATGAAGGATTGGTGACGACGATAGTTCCGTCGTCGGTGTTCGGTACACTTGGTCGCAGAAATAACCATTTGATCGGGGTTGGAGTTGTAAGTTCGCAACCCACGATCAATGACCTCGTAATGGCTGGTGGTCTGAAGGATGCGGCCTTTGGCATGTGAGTTCGCAACGTTGAACAGCAATCGGCATGATTATGGTTCTATAGACACGGAGCTTTATATTACGTGATAGCAGTTTGGATTTTAATAGTTTACTGGCTGCATGCCAGCTAGCGTTGCCGACTGTAGTCTTTTGTTAATTTCCTTCGACGTTTCGTTTCTGGTCGTCAGTATCGTTTCCAGATATTTAAATTCTTTGACATTTTCAAATATCTTGGCCCTGACATTTATATGTGTTCTCTGAGGTCCACCAGCTCCCGTCGTAATCATGTATTTCGTTTTGTCTTCGTTTATTTATAGGCCCACCTCTTCTGCTGCTTGCATGATGATTTCACAGTTTTTACTTATAGTTTCGAGATTATCGCTCAGAACGGCGATGTCATCCGCATACGCGAGCGCTTGTGTGACCCCGTTCAGGGATGATCCGGCCGTGTTGTCGTCTTGTACCTTTCTGATAACATACTCGAGGACAAGGTTAAAAAGACATGGTGAGAGGCCATCCCCCTGTTTTAGTCCGTCCCGGATTTCAAATGGTTCTGAGAGGTGGTTTTCTATTCTAACTTGCCCTTTGTTTTCGTTCATGCAAATTTGAATGAGGGCAGCATATTTTTTCGGGATCCCCAGCTCAACCACAATATGGTACAGTTTTTGCCTTGCGACTGAGTCGTAGGCTTTTTTGAAGTCAACGAACAGTTGGTGAACCGTCTCTCCGCATTCCCACTTCTTTTCCAGCAGTTGCCTTACTGTGGACATCTGGTCGCTTGTTGACCGGTTCTAACGGAATCCGCATTGGTAGTCTCCCAATATTTCTTCTGCGTACGATGTAATTCTCGCCAGTATGACATTTGTTAATATTTTGTATGTGGTTGGGAGCAATGATATTCCTCTGTATTTTTCGCAGTCAGATCTGTCGCCTTTTTTGAAAATGGGGATGACTATTGAGGTTTTCCATTCTTCCGGAATGACTTCCTTGTCCCATATTGTTTTAACCAGGTGGTAAAACAACCGTGCTTCACAAGGTCTGCCGGTATGCAATCGACTCCAGGAGCCTTGTTGTTTTTCAGTCGATTTATCGCGTCTACAACTTCGTCGAAAGAGGGCTCTGGGATCTGGGGCTGCGCTGTATGTACGTCTGGTGCGTTTATTTGTGGTTGATGGGTGCGTATATTGAGCAGGTTTTCAAAGTACTGCTTCCATCTTGTCACGATATTTTTTGTTTCTGTCACCAGACAACCGTTTGTGTTTCGGATTATTTTGTCTCTCTCTCGGTAGCCATTTCTAATTGAATTTATGCCGGCATACATACCTGTGCTCCTCGTTGCTCTGGCATTTTCAAGGATTTTTTCGATCCGAGTCTTCTCCCATTCGCGTTTTTTGCGTTTGAAAAGTCTGGTTGTCTCTTTCCGGATTGTCGCGTATCTAACTGCGTTGACTTCATCATATGCTTCTAAGTGGATCATTCTGAGGCGTTTAAGTTCTTCGATCTTTGCCCTGCACTCATCGTCAAACCAAGGCTTAGACTTAGTTGTTTTCTTAAATCCTAATACCTCTTCGGCTGTTTGTTGGATTGTGTCTCTGATCGATGTCCATTTAGTGTCCACACTATTGACTTCCTCATCCTCACTACTGTTATTCTCTAGGATGCTAAATCTATTCGTTAGTTCGTCTTGATATTCAGCCCTTTTGCGTAAGTCTTTTAGTTTATCAATCTTGAACTTTTTGCTCGTCTCCCGTGACTGTCCATGTGGGTTTGCTGCGAGCCGACTTCTAATTTTGCCCATCACTAGAAGGTGATCGGAGTCGCAATCTGCTCCTCTATATGATCTTACGTCAAGGATATTCGAGTGGTGTCTTTTGTCTCTGAGGAAGTGGTCTATTTGGTCACGCATTACGCCGTCGGGTTGTAGTCCGGTTCGCTTCCGTGCTTCTCGATCAACGAGGAAGAGAAGCGAACGATTGTTGAATTCGGGTCCTGGGAATCGGCCAGGCCCAATAAAAATACTTTTTTATATACTTTAAAATTTATTTCATTAGTAAATTCATTTTTTGGCGTCCTTACACCTCGAACGCCAATTGAGACTGATCCTCGAATACAAAATCCATCGCCCTTATAAAGAGAAACAAATCGACATTTGTATCTCGAAAATACACAATTTCCTACAAAAATCCCGATTTTGGAATCCTGAGTGAGATGCTCAGTGTTTATTTAAGATAAAGATTCAGTTTCCTGAATTCCTATGAAACTATTTCGCAGATGTCGATATGTATCTGGTTTTGGGTTTTTGTTTGTTCAATTTATTAAGAATTTTCCCAAATAGAGATAATGATCTCTGGATTTTGAATTTAGATGATGCCGTGGGGCAAATGCAAGACGATAAACGAATATATGATTCGTTTATTGTGAATTTTGATTTTAATTTAGTTTTTTAGATTAAATTATGCCGTGGGGGCAAATGTTAAGCGATAAACGGATATTTGATTCGTTTATTGCCAATTTTGGGTCTAGTTCGGATTTTTTCGGGTTTTGATTGAATTTTAGGTTTTAGTGTATTACTGCTAGGATTTGGATGTAGGTGTGGGGGAAGGAGATGGTAGGGCTTTTCAGAGCACTACATCCTCCCCTCCTTCAAAAAAAAATTAATCTGTAAGAGATTAATTTTGTAGGAGTGACGCGATAAAAGATGAAGGGCGATGTCATCATGATTCGTTACATAATTTGGATTTCCAATTATAATGGTTACTTTAAATTTTCATTGTAGTTACAATTGCTTGCTACTTTTTTAAATGTTTGTTCTTGTTTTTAAGTATTATTCAAATTTTTGTGTTAATTCTGTAGCTTACGGTAGAGTGTTCTTCAGTATTTTGTTGTTTTTAGAAAATCTAAGATTATGTGTTAAACTATAGGCTTACATTCACAATTTTTCTTATCGTGTATATAAGTACATTTTTAAGTTAGATACATTAATAATGTTATTTACAGTGTTCTTTTGTTTTTTCAATATATTTAATAATAATTGTAAATTATTTTTATAAAGTAAGGTTATTTTAAATAAAATATTAAAATCAATTTGTGCTACAGATAAATTTTAGGTGAGCCTTAAAAGTGTATTGTATTACAACTTGTGTATTATGTAGGAATTTACATTATCTCCAGAGTATATTTCTGTTTCATTTTGAGGACCATATTTATGTTTTTTTTTTCATGTATTATAAAGACAGATTTTATTCTAAATTTTTAAGTTTGTTTTGAATTAAACTAAAAAATGTTAGTTCCTTATTTTTCTTAGGATATATGTAATTAGGTTAATTGAAGAATGTTACATAGGTATTTGAAATTATTATATTTGTATATAATATTGTTTATTTCATAGATTTTTTGTTATTAATTTTTGCTTACTTAAAGTTATTCAAACTGTCATTTACAGCTTTCTATTTGAATAATTCAAGACAGTTTATTTGTTTGTTTTATGTCAAGCTTTTATATATAAGCGTTAGCTATATAATATTTACAAACTTCATTTGATATGAATTTGCGGAGATTTTCTTCATAATATAAGCAATTTAAAGATTTATTTGTATTATATTTTGCTTATTATCCCCTGAGTTGTTAATACTGTTGTATTATTCACAAATGTTCTATGTTTGTTATAGACAATTTTCTTTTAGATACATAAATTTCGCAAAACAAAATTGGTTGTTTTATTTTATTTATTTGCGTTATTATGTATATGTATCTATTTTGTTTTTGTACAATTATTTGTTAAGAGGGGAATTCAATATTATTAATTATATATTTTCTGTGGATATATTTAATTTACATATAGTTTTTTATATATTTTTAGATTTATAATGTGAGAATTGGTATTTTATTATTTATATGTTCATACACGTATACATATATGTTTGAATAATAAAGGAAAATCCATTTGTTTCACTTTAAGTTTTTCTTTAAATTTGTGGAAGACTTTCCAAACTCTCGTCGGTTTGGTTTGTGTAAAATTTTTCAAAGGTTGGGCAGTAAAACCATCTATGAAAAGCATTTTAAAGGGTGTAGAATTCATAATCGATTTTGGAAGATTAACCATTGTTTTATTTGTGAAAGGGATTTCGATCATTTGTTTATTTTTATGTTTCATTTGCAGAATCCATTTTAAAGTTTGAAAAACGAGGGAAACGATGCGGACAAACAAGTAATTTAAAAGGAATATTTTGATATAGCTGGTCTTTACAGACTTATACTCTGCTGTGACTTCTTGTTCCTCAGTCTTGCTCTTAGCTGGGAATCTTTGTTCCTCAGGCTTATTGGAGGCTGGGAGTTCTTGTGGCTTTTCAGGCTTACATTCTGCTGGGACTCTTTGTTCCACAGGCTTACACTTAGCTGAAAGTTTTTGTTCCTCGGGCTTACAGTTTGCTGGGAGTTCTTGCTCCTCAGGCTTACATTTTGCCGGAATTTTCTGTTTGTGCTCTATGAGCTTGGACGTGTTGTTGCTAGAAGTCGGAGCATTTAAGAATATAAAAGTAGATGGAGGTGTTAGGATAGTATGGTCAGGAGTCTTTGTCGAATCATCAGATCCGGCCCGTAGACAAACGGATTCAGATGTTGACTGTTGGATGCGATCTTTGGCCAATACCTCCTCTATTTGGGGGGCCTCTAGATCGTCCTGCCTCTGATTTTTGTCCCTATTATCTCTAATGCCAATTTCATCCGTAGACGACACCTTGTAAGGTGAGGCATTTTCTACCTTCCTGTTTATATCATTAGCTTCTAATAACGATTGTTTAGATCTTTGGCTGTTTAATGTTCCTATATAAATTTGTGATTGCTGTACCCTACTCGTTTTGTTAATTACTCCACTTCTCCAAACGTTTGCGGTAGAAGTGGGCTGAGTTCTCAAATCATTTTTATTTGATGGAGAGTCGTTTTGACTTCTGAAATGGGACAGTCTCCTACATTCTGCTTGGGAATGATTAAATTTGTTGCAATATGTGCATTGGAGGTGTTCAAACTCCGCCTTAATTTGGGGGAGAGGATTAGAAACATTTTCTTTTCGACGACATGTTGCAGAAGTATGACCAGACCTATTGCACGATTGGCAAATTGCTGGTTGGCTATATTTGGAATTATAAGATAAATTAAGAAGGTTTCTATCGCCTAGTCGTGGGGCCTGCTCGAGAGCGTAATTTATTGCTGCTCTAAGACTTGGGGTACCTCGTGCTTTCACTAAGAGTTTTATATGGGAATCCCTAAGACCATCTTCAAAAGTATGCAAGGCGAGCTTTTTATTTTCTTCGAGGAGATATGTTCGCACCGCAGGATCGACAGTGCTTTCGAACGTGGCTTTGTTCAGCAGATGCAGGAGGTGTGCGAGTCTGTTTCCAAACTCCTTCACATCTTCCTTGCTATCTTGCTTGGCTTTCACCAGACTGTTTTGTGCCGCTGACCTTGAGGTGAGAATTTTAAATTCTCCCTTTAATTCGGAAGCAAGATCATTCCAGGTTGAAATGACCTTGTACCGGATGTGGTCGTATGCTGGCCCTTTCAGTCTGGTTTTCACCACGCTTAGATAAAAAGCATGCTGACTGTCGTCCTGTGCCTTTGAAAAGATAATATCCCCGTGAGAAATGAAATCATCGAGTTCGTCCGGGTTACCGTTAAAAACCGGCACGAAATCTAAAATAACTTTCAATCCGATTGTGACGTTCATTTTTTCGCGCGCTTCAAATATTCGATTCGGGTATTATTTTGGGCGAAATATTCCTTCGGTGAATTCATCTTCCCAAATACAAGTACACCGTAGGGCGAAGAGTAAGAAGAGAATTTTTCGAACTCAACTGAAGCGATCCTAAAGAGAAAAGAGAAAAAATGACTTCAAACCCAAACACATCGATATATCTATAGGAAATTTCGATAATACTAAAGGTAAGAGAAGATTTTTACCGACACCGCGGTAAGACATTCCTAATTTCGAAAAATTCTGGTAGACAGATAAGCAGAAGAGATCCTGTGAAAGAAAGCAATGGTAAAAAGAGAGGACATTTTTATCGAGCCCAAAGTGAAACGAGCCTGCAAGTGGAAAGATCCTGGATAGGGGAAAATGATCCTAAGGAATTTTGATCTAAACAGATGAAAGGAAAAAGACCAACAGACAGATAAGGATGAGCGCGTTAAAATTGAGAATTTCCTGTTAGAAAGTATGGAAAATATTCATCAAGTAAATTAAATCCTTAAGAAACCTATTTAATGCATGTAAATATGTATAGGTATATGTAAAAATGTAAGTAAAAATTGATTTTATAAGTGTAGGGTTTGTACTTTCTAATTCTCCCTTTGTATATTTAAATTTTTCTTGGGGTTTTTGTTATCATTGTAAACCAGTCAAGTGATTACGTTAAAAAATGCTGTTTATAAAATAAAATGTTCAAAATTTGCTTTTCTTGATATCCCCTTTGATTAATTTTTCACAATTTAATTTGTTTGGTGATTTTCTATGCGTTCCTTTTTTGTTTTTATGAACTTTTAAAATGTGTATTGTGGGTTTTGTTTGTCCTCTTAAATTAACTAATACAATTTTATAGATAGAATGTATGTGCATACCTTGTACATTTTTGTGCCGGTGTTGCTGGCTGCTACAGCTGTATTGACTGCTCCTACTGGTACGGTGTTGTTATATGGACATGAAATTTTTGTTGTTTATGATGTTGAGTATGTTGCAGTTGTCCCTGATCACCTTGTTGTTCCTTTTGCTAGTGTCTTGCTGGGAATAGTAGATTGGACAAGTAGCCAGCTGTTCAGACTGAGACCTTTATCGGGTTTTGCTAGTTCCACATTTCACAGTCCCACTAGAGCTCCTGCCTATCGATTGCCAGAGTTTCCGTCTCCATTCGCATGTGTCGATAGAGTTTGTGTTTGGTGTGTTTGTTTTTGGCCGCTGGACGTTGTTTTAAAAATTATATTTTTTTCACTATTAACTGTGATGTTTTTGTTTATGGGGTGTCGTTCTCGTTTTGTTGGTAAGGGATTATGGTATAATCCCAGTTGATCTTTGCCTGGACGCCAATTGAGACTCTTCTTGGTAGGGGATTATTTGTCTCTGATCCAAACCGCTGCCGTCAGTCTTCTTTGTAGGGGATGAATGAATCAGTCCGATCCACTGTTCATTTATTTTTTATTTTATTGGTAGGGGATGTTGGGATCCCACCGCTGCCACCATTTTGTAGTCCGGTTCGCTTCCGTGCTTCTCGATCAACGAGGAAGAGAAGCGAACGATTGTTGAATTCGGGTCCTGGGAATCGGCCAGGCCCAATAAAAATACTTTTTTATATACTTTAAAATTTATTTCATTAGTAAATTCATTTTTTGGCGTCCTTACACCTCGAACGCCAATTGAGACTGATCCTCGAATACAAAATCCATCGCCCTTATAAAGAGAAACAAATCGACATTTGTATCTCGAAAATACACAATTTCCTACAAAAATCCCGATTTTGGAATCCTGAGTGAGATGCTCAGTGTTTATTTAAGATAAAGATTCAGTTTCCTGAATTCCTATGAAACTATTTCGCAGATGTCGATATGTATCTGGTTTTGGGTTTTTGTTTGTTCAATTTATTAAGAATTTTCCCAAATAGAGATAATGATCTCTGGATTTTGAATTTAGATGATGCCGTGGGGCAAATGCAAGACGATAAACGAATATATGATTCGTTTATTGTGAATTTTGATTTTAATTTAGTTTTTTAGATTAAATTATGCCGTGGGGGCAAATGTTAAGCGATAAACGGATATTTGATTCGTTTATTGCCAATTTTGGGTCTAGTTCGGATTTTTTCGGGTTTTGATTGAATTTTAGGTTTTAGTGTATTACTGCTAGGATTTGGATGTAGGTGTGGGGGAAGGAGATGGTAGGGCTTTTCAGAGCACTACAGGGTGATATCCATGTGGCTTTATGGATTTGCTTGTGCTTGAACATCGTGCTCTTCACTACCAGATCTTTGGACGCTGCGGACGTGATAATTCGAATACCATTATAATTTGAAACGTCCTGTAGGCTTTCTTTACCTATTGTTGGTTGAAAGATATCTTGCTTTCCAATTTTCGCATTGAGGTCGCCGAGGAGGATTTTAACATCGAATGATGAGATCCCATCAAATACATCCTCTAGGGTCTCGTAGAACCTGTCCTTCGTTTCTTCGCCGATAGATTCCGTTGGGGCGTGTACGTTTATAAATACATAATTGTACCATGTGCCCTGTATTTTTAGCACCGACATTCGGTCATTAATAAATTTCACATCGTTTACGTGGGGCGTAATCTTCTTGTTTATGATGGGAAAAACGTATTCCTATACATGGGATATTGGCGCAAGGCTAATAACCTTGCCCGGAAAAACAAATTATTATGGAAAATTTAACAAGCCTCGGGCCTTGCTAAAAAGGGCCAAGACCGGATCCCGGTTGTAGTGCCGAATGATGATGATGATGATACATGGTATATGCAATCTCGTCGGGTTTTGTCTGTGAAAGTACGTTAAAAATTCAAGGAAGAGCAGACAAAATGTGTCATGCACTGCGAGAGCATTGGGAGAAATTATGGTTATGGGCCTGTAGGAACCCGGAAGTTCATGACCTCACCGATTCGACGCCGCCATCGTTCCGTGTCCTGTGCACTCTCCTTCCACGATTGACCATCTGATCCGATCTCCTCAAGGTCAAACCTAACATTGTCGTCTCATCTCCGCCGCGGCCTCCCTGTCGGTCTCTTTCCCGTTGGTCTACCGTCAAGAACTCTACGCACGGTCCTATCGTTGCCCAATCGCGCCACATGTCCGGCTCATCTTAATCTGATTACTCTCACTATTGTAGGTTTGCGGTATAGCTCTTCCAATTCGTGATTGTGAAGTTTCCTCCATTGTCCTGCCTCCTCGTCATATTTACCGACAAAGATACCCCCTAGAAGATTATTCTCGAATACGCGGAATTTATTTTCTTCCCGTATTGTGTGACCCCATGTTTCGCATTCGTATAGAACAATCGGCATGATTATGGTTCTATAGCACGGTGCTTTATGTTACGTGATAGCAGTTTGGATTTCAGCAGTTTACTGACTGCGTGCCAACTAGCGTTGCCGGACTGCAGTCTTTTGTTAATTTCCTTCGATATTTCGTTACTGGCTGTCAGCATCGTTCCCGGATATTTAAATTCTTTAACTTTTTCGAATATCTTGCCTCTGACGTTTATATGTGTTCCCTGAGTTCCACCTGCTCTCGTTGTAATCATGTATTTTGTTTTGTGTTCATTTATTTCTAGGCCCACCTCTTCTGCCGCTTGCATGATGATTTCACAATTTTTATGGTTAAATTAGCCTCTAAGGGAAAGGATATGTGAAGTTATAAGAGAAAAAATCAGACCTTTTTTTTCTATTTCTGAGCTGGGCGCAGAGTCTATTTAGTCCGCATGTACGGCGTTTGAAATTAGTCCAGCCTGTTTATTTTCAATTCCGGACAGAACCTGAATATTTCTGCTGCAAGCTCCTCATTGGTCCACGCTGGATCAATATGTCTTATGATGAAAGTCGCTGGTTTCAACTGTGCATGTCGAAAACTGAAGAATTCAAGTTTATGTTGCGAGAGTTTTTCTACCGCATTGTTGTGATCCATTTAAGTGTTTGTTGTGATGGAAGTCGAAGCTCCTCTTGTGTTTGTGCTGAAATTAAGGTGGCCTAAGGCAATTTTGAACCTCCTAATTAACTCCTTGATGTTCGTTATATTTTTATTGTAGATGGGTGGCGGTCTTATATTTTTGGCGTGTGTGTTAGGCATTTGATTCCCGGCTGTCTTCATTTGTTGGGGAGATGGTGCTTTGGAGGACAATAATTGCTGCTTTGGCGATGATGGGGCTAGTCCCGGGTGTTAAGCAGGCATTTATTCCATGTGGTCGTCATCTCTGTTTTTAGTGGGTGCTTGTAGGGAGTGAATATCCACTTGTAGTTGTTTCATCCGCAGTCTAAGTGTATTGATGCATTCCGCGGCTTCTAGATACTTATTCTGGTAGTTAATAGCTCGTGTTTCCATGGTTGTCGGTTTCTTTGTTGCGTTAAGTAAAAGACTGCGGCTTTTCTTTTGCGCTCTTTGATGAATTTTTACTCATCACTGGGGCCTTCGCCCATCATTCGTTACTGTTGGCTTTCACTTTCCCTGTTTTATTAGACTTTTATATTAATATTAAAGTAAAAAGTATTTTCACACGTGCACTTCACACCTTTTAAATGGCAAGTGCGTTTCACACACTTTCACTCACACGTGTTTCCCTTATACTATGAGCAAACATCCGTTCGCTCTGAAGTTCTCGATAAAAATGTATTCGTTCCCTTTATGCAGGAATACACTACACTATACACAATCTTTTACAGTTGTTTATTTCAATGGAACGCATTCTTGCGGTGGATGATAGTTTCGAACACGATAGGCATCTTTTCTCGAGATATTGTCTTTCACCGAGAATGTACTAGACAGAGCCTTTGGTTTTTTTTTTTTGTGTTTATAAGCCGGTGTGTGATTTCCGTAAAGGGAAGTTTCGCACAAGGCGCGCACGTCTGTTTCCTTTGGATGTCAAAAATGAACCCCGACAACTGAGCAGACCAGTCAAAAGGCTGTCCAGGATATTTCTTTTAGTATGGAATGCAATATTCTAACAATAAAAATCTAAATAAGTTTGATCAATATTGAACGAGATGTAATATATATCACTACAGCCATCCAGCGAAAAAGCAAATGGATTTTTTTTTTAACTATTAAATGATGCAAGGCCAGGAAGTTCTGTGGGGGTTCTTATACCACATGGAGAACCAACCAACAATTTCATACCTTGTTCCGACCGCTTTCAGCGCGTCATTTCTACCCTTATTCCCCTTATAAGATATTCCACCTGTAAATCATGTTAAACGGACGCATAGCTAAACTCATTATCCTATGCAGATACTGCATAATTGAGTTTAGCTATCTTTTCGCCATACGGCAACCCCATTTCGCTAACTCATGAGATTTCCACCGGAAATCGCATCATGTCGATTAGCAACGGAATAGTGTGATCAAACGACGCGGTTGCATAATCATGCAACCGCTGGGGATATTATCAAAGCATTTAATTTAGTTCCAATTATCAGATTTCCCTAGCCAATTCGGCGTCTTATTCACTCTCTGCAGACACTCCATTCGCTGGGGATCAAGGCTCTCTTTTCGCAGGTGAATAGCACCAGCTTAATTTTCCTCTCCTTCACAGTTCTGTCTTCCTACAGTTCAATGCCCGCTGAGGTCACCATATTCACCGAATTGTGTCAGTGGGCTACTCTCAAAGTTGCATTGATACATGCACACACAACGAAACTCACCCCGAGATCATAGTACTTTGTGTTTCTGTTCTCTCATTCCCATGTTCGTCGACTATCGAGTTAACCGATGTATTCACCACACCTCGACGGGCGTGGCAATGAGAGAGCAGAAGTATGATCTCTATTGGTTGTCATGTGTGCAAAAATTAAATTACCCATCTTCATCCCTTTTTCAGTCAGTCGTTATTCAACCACCGCGGCGTGTGCACGCTGGTGCACACAGTCGAGCCACAGGAACAAAAAAGTGTTGTCAGACGAACGTAGCGTCCCGTTAGTCAATCGAGGAAGAGAAACGCGTAGCCCTTCAAAATAGACTAATCGCAAATTATTTCTTTATTAAAGCCTACGGCAAGTAAAATAATTGAAAACAATAAAAATTAAATTACAACTAAACCAAGTGCATTTCATTCATTGCCTTTTCCTGGATTTTTGTGGATATTCGTCAAAACATTGATGGGGATTCAAGTGAAACCGTGCCATACGTTGGCATTAATACATGAACCTCACATTTCTATTTGCACATCCATTAGCATATTTCCTCTCTCTTCCAGTATCTTTCAAGACGACATTTAGATAAAGTCTTCACATTCATCCTTTTCTAACTGAGTTTCAATGATAGGAACACTTTCATTTTCCTCTTCGGTTGAAATTATAGAAAATTACTTTGGAACGTATGATTCGAAATACCAGACCCAGCCCGTGTTCCATATATTCATCCTAGTGAAGAAATGAAAATATTTGGTTTTCAAAGAGCACGACATTCTTTTCCATTTCCTCATCACCTTTATTTTACTCCTATTAAATATGAAGGGAATTACTTTTGGTTTATAAAGCGAGTTCCTTTTAAACGCTTATATAATAAGGCTTTGACTTACTAATATGAACAAAAGCCGCACCAAACAAAGCAAATGAAGTTACATTTGAAAGAAACCGCTATACCAGCTTCCTTACTTAAACGCACCGAGTACTTCACATTATAGGAGTTCCACGCGAAATTTAAAAAACAAACCACATCCACACAAAGGAATTCAAACCCTAACATATTTAATTCACAACTGGCAGAGACCAACCCTCCCGGAAATTCAACACAAATCACAAGGGACTGTACATTGTTGTGACGAGTTGAGTAATAACCCTTTTGTTTAAGGAATTCGTTTGCCCGACATTGACCAACGCATTTCACAAACGTACGTCGGTATTTCCCCAGAGAATGTCGTTTGCTCCTTTCCTCCAAGAGGAAAACTTTTCTACTATTGACCACCCTACCATCTATTTTCAAAATTAAGGTTCAATCAGGCATGTTGGCTGAGGCAATCACCGACAACAACTTTATCTTCGCTCAGAGATCAGACTGCCCTAGTTAGGGAAACAAATAAAAGTATAGTCATTAGTCGAAGAGATCAACTCGGATATCATTAGGAAGATAAAAACTCCTACCAGATATTTGCTGAAAGCACCATAATTTGAGTTCCTTGGTAATACTTCAATTCTCCTTCAAAATTGATTACATTTTCGATGTACCTCTGGATGATGGTAAATGATTTTAATTGGAGAAACTTTTCTGAGTAATTTATATACAATATTTGAGTGCATTATAAACAATACTACAAAGGAGATTTTGCCTTCGAAACTTGTGATCAATTTTTCAAAAGCCCTTGTTTCGAGAATGAATAGATTTCTAGTGAGTGATGGCAACTTCGAGAGTCCTGTCGAGTACACAATAACGACAGGACAACTACGAAAATGTAATGGCCGTGTCTTTTTACGTAACTTTTCTTCGGGATTACACTGAACTTGTAAACTTACGCTTACTCGTTACTACGAACTCTTAGATATGTCGACCGGATCAATGAATTAATAAGCTAATATACAAGTAAATGTTCTCAATATCATTGCATCTCCTGCATTCGAGCAAGACGGTTTTATAAAAATGTTAGTATCATTCTTTTCAAGAAATCATCCGTGGACTTGTGACTTTTGAAAGGTACTCGGAAAAGAATTTTAAATGAGAAGTCAGACTTTTTTTTGGAAATTCTCATAATCACTTGAAAAACTGTTTTCTTTCGGGTTATATTCAGATGAATTTTACTTATCCATAGGGTAGTTGTTTTTAATTATGCACGCACAAAAGGGATTGTATTCAATGCACGGTGTGGTGGAAGAAAGAAGGTGCAAATGTGCCTTGGTTTTGAATGCTTGTGGATTATAACCAGGAGGGAAAATATGGCATGGAAGAGCGAATGGTTCTGAAAGGTATGAAGTCCTCTCCCCATCAAAACGTTTCTATATTCTTATTATTTTAGTGCCTACCTTTGCCAATGAGGCTATAGCGTTTGAAATAATAGTGAAGAAGATCGTGTGATCCGAACTAACGCTATGACAGTTTGAATCACGAAAAAAATTGCACCTAAGCGTTACCCATCAGGCTACTGGCCGTGTTTTGAATTTGATTTTTAAACTCGATTATACTCCACTGATGTGAATTGTTATGTTATCGCTAGGTATACAGTTCTGATGTACTTTCTTATTCGATTTTCGTTCGGTGTCCTTCACTATTTTGCTTGTGAATTGTGTGTATCTGTTAGAGATGCCACACCACTCCCCCCGCAGTAACTTCGTTACGATCAGATTCGTGTGCGGACGACGGACGAACGAGAGAACGAGAAAACGTCGGAGGCTGGGCTCTATTAGGCAGTCGTGACGGTGTGTGAAGTTCTGCTTACTATGGGAAAGTGTATGCTGTGTGTACAGATCACGTCGTAGTCACCAATTATAGCGTTTGAAATAATAGTGAAGAAGATCGTGCGATTCGAACTGCCGCTATGACAGTTTGAATCACGACAAAAGTTGCACCTAAGCGTTACCCATCAGGCTACTGACCGTGTGTTGAATTTGATTTTTAAACTCGATTATACTCCACTGATGTGAATTGTTATGTTATCGCTAGGTATACGGTTCTGATGTATTTTCTTATTCGATTTTCGTTCGGTGTCCTTCACTATTTTGTTTGTGAATTGTGTATCTGTTAGAGATGCTGTGGCGGTTCCGCCAAATCCCACGGTTTACCTTCCTGAAAAACCCCCATAATCATCACCCAAGACGTTCAAGTCCTCGCCAATGCTTTCGCATTCGGCACCTAAAAATGCTGAACGCATTTAAGAGATCAAATCTATTATCTTTAAGTTGTAAAGAAAACTTACCTTCATGCATTCTCTTCGCATACCATTGCTCCTTAAGATTTCTTTATTAGCTTACCAGGAATTTCCAATCAATTTCGGCATCTACGTCGCCAGTTTCCAAAATTCCTTAGAGGAATTCCGGTAAACAAATAATTAGATTTACATACATTTGTAACCTTCATGACAGGGACTATAAGTACTGCGCCGTCTATTTTCCCAGCCGCGTCCTGTACCTTTTCATACATATTGCCTGGCAACCTTTTTTGTTTGTCTTATCAATAAACAACTCAAGCAGCTGCATATAATTAGCGCAATAGACGCCGAAACCAATTTCTTCAGCATTTCCTAATGCAAATATGAACCGGGTTTCTACTGCAGCCAGAGACGCCATAAACATCCAATTTGCTTTTAGCACCTTTTTCTCCCAACGTCGAAAATAGCGACGAGGCATCGTGTAAACAATGACCCGCATTACCAACGGCGCATTTGGTCATTTTTCCCTATTGTCCTTGCCGCCTGCCTGATTTCGAACACGTGCAACAACATTGAATCTGTTCGATCGCGCACATATACCACTGCACCAAAAAGATCGCATTTTCTTAGTGGTCACACCCTTAAGAGAAAAGTTTTTCTCTCTCTTCCTTTTTTTCTTAGCGAAATCATCTCTGCATGAGATGACGATCGTGGAGTCCTTTTCCATCTGCCGACGACAATAGTCGTGCGGACTTCCGTTCCGCGGACGGGAGCGATAATAACTAGAGTCTAGTGCGTGGTAACGAACGGAGTAATTAAACGAGTCTGTCGTGTGGGTGTTTAAATTAAATTCGAAAAATCAGTTCAATGTTAAAAGATAAATCTAAGTGAAAGTAACCTCGTAACGATTAAAGAATTAACATTAACCAAATCAGTGCGTTTTATTCCGGAGACTACCATCAGTGCGTTTTGCTTCATTCTTTGGTGACAATTTCCTGCGGACAGTTTACAGCGGCGCAATGTGCGACTGTAAGAGGATGTTGGGGGAGGAAGTGAACCAAGTACCCATGCTGGTACATACTTCCTCCCCACAATGCCACAAGGCTATGTAGAAACTCCAAATACTTTGCGCAGCGAAGAGTTCGTACTCCCACCGTTCAGTACAGTCCGTATTTCAGTTATACGGCACTCAAAGCATACGGATTATAGCCCCCATGTGTTCCATACTTGCACGGATATTCCTCGGCACATAGTAACCAAAACATTTTGGCGACTTATTCGTTGGTAAATGAATTGGCAAGTAGCAGCAACGCCAGGTACTTGAAAAATCTAGGAAATGAGAAGATAAGCAAAAACGAGCACTTTCGTGATCGTCTTTAATCATTTTCCTACTTTGCCAGTAGGAACTGCGTGAATTACCGTAAAGTAGAATATTATGTTCCTATACATTGACATAGTACCCAGGATTCATTTTACCACAGAAAAAGAAAATAAACAAGCACCGTAGTGTCCAGGTGTGACAAATACAGGCGAGCAGAATCGTCGTGGTTGTCTATCCAGGAAGTTTTCTCTTAAATAGTAACACATAGAGTGTGAAAATGATCCGCTCGCAGTTGCGACGATCGTGTATTTGCGCCAGGATTGTATTCACACACTATCAGCGCAGTGCATGGGTTGGAATACATAGTAAAAGTAACACATAACATTTGCTGCTGTCGTTGCGAGTGTAAGATACATAAGTCTAGTATCAACAGCGGAAATTGTACATCGGATGTAGGGAGAAGATGTGTGACGTGGAGTTGCTGAAGCAGAATTATTAATAAAATCCTATCATAAGGCAAACTATAATCTAACTCCTCTCCCTAACTCCAACTGCTATAACCTCCTTCACTCTAAACCCCCTTCCTCAACCACCCCTAATAAAGCCCACCTAAATCATAACAAAACTGCTCGTCCCACACCACTCCATACCCCTACATCTAATTCCTTCCCCCTTTTCGACCTCAACATCGGCGTGAAGTATTCCAACTGCCACAGCCCCCCCCCCCCCACCGAGACGCCCCACTCATTCAGAGAACCCAACTCGAGGTCAAATCTCGCAGCCCCCATCCCACATCCACATCTGTTCCTTGCTCTACCCCCCCCCCCCCCCCCCGGCCAATTATTGATCACCTCTTCCTAACAACTGTTAAAATCACACAGCAATTCATCAATTCATCTGAATGTCGTTACGCCTTATCCAAACTTAGAAATAAATTGCCCTACGAAAATGCTCGCCTCTATCTTTCGTAACTCCATGACAAATCAGATTCAATTTGCTATGAAAGTAAAACAAAAACCATCGTCAGGGTTTCCATTTCCGCAGGAAGATCTATCTATCGAATTCCCAAGCCTTTGCGACCTGTATAATTTCAATATGCTCCCACAATAAGTGTCAAAAGATCTCTCGGTTTTTCGTTAAAATATTAACAAGACAATGACCTCTTCCAATAATAACAAGTATTTTTGGCACTAATCAACCGCCCTCACCACAGCCCCCTAAGACTCTCAATACTCTCCCCCTAACCATCTGTAATACTATCAGAAGATCAGATGTCCCCGCTCTAAAACTCAATCGATTCTGCAAAATCGACATACCCTCCCTTTCGATATATATGCACTGGCCGAAACCAAACTTATCGCCAGGTTTCATAGTCAAGAACTGTTCCCTTCCCCTTTTAACGTTTTTCGTGTTGACGATGGTATATGTCCGGAATTACGTTGCCGTAGTGTGGTGCTTGCCATACATAATAGCCTCGCCTCATGTCGTATTGCCATCTTTTCCTCTCCCAATCTTGACTGTGCCGCAATAAAAATTGATCAACGCCCAACGTCTTTATACGTTAGTTGTTTTTATATACCTCCTTCGCAACCCATCGTGTCATACGAGCTCGCAATAGCAGCGGTTGATCACCTAAGAGTTAAATACCTCCCTAGACGAGTTAAGTACGTAGACGATATCGTTGTTATTGGTGATTTCAACCGCCCCCATCTCCAGAGGACGTTGTCAGACCACCAATCCTTTTACACCTGAAACCCCACTAGTACCAAGAAATGTATCTTTATGGACGGTTGTGGCGTTTTCTTCAAACGCCACGACTTATCTCTTCGCCTATATTTCGGAAACACCCCAAAAGCCTACAAAAAACCCTATACTACAAGTATTTTGGCAGGTATATCTGAGCGGCATTGTTTACCTGGAAATGCAACTTGAAATATATTTGGGCGCGCATATCTCCTGTCTAATACCGCCGCACACGTACAAGAGATGTTCTCTCTTTTCTGTTTTACAGCGAGCATCTCGGTCGCTAAACCAACCCACAGGCATTGTGTGAATCATGCCTAGATGCCCCAAGAGAACCAAACCAACATAGCACCACCGAAAATGCTGCACCAGTTGCCAACGAGGGATGTACGATCAGCATAAATGATGTACGCAGTTGCCAATCGTATACACATCCGACGTCCCTTTATACCACGAGTGCACAGGCAACCCTTTTGATTATTTTATGTTTTTGATTTTTTCCTATCTGCGTGCATGTTGGCCGGTCACGAGACCGCAAGAAGTATAATGCGTCGCGACTGGCCGCCGAGGGAAATGGAATTATCGGTAGAATCAACATACACACGAGAGTTACACCCTTCGGTTGGTTCAGGTCATAAGCATGATCAGCATTGGCGCTCTACACAGTTTACGATAATGTAAACACCCTCGTATAAATGGCTTGCCCCAGCTACAAGCGCTTCTCTCGTCTCAAGCATGAATATGGGCGTGTCCACGGTTCGCATGCTGAAGGATGCTCAGCATGGGCGACCGGTGTAATCATGGTGTGTGTGCGGACCCTGAATGAGACCGATCGTCGGAGATTATTTCTCCTACAGGTCGTTAGCCAGGGGGATGTATTTGATGTGATGTGTGTTGTTTTCTATTTTTATCTTACGGATAGTGGGTTTTGTTGGACGATGAAGTTAGTCTGAGCACAACAACCGTCGGTGGACGAGTGTATTAAGGAAAATCAGTAAATTGAAAAGCAGTGTTTAAGTTAGCAGTGACTGTCTTTTGACTACCTGTGTAAATATATTAACAGCAATTCTAACTAAAAATAAGTAAATTGAAAAGCTGTGTTTAATTTATCAGTCAATCAATAATACGAAATAAAAACAAGTATAGCAACGTTTTGCGTTGTAAAAGGAATGAAAGTGTGTTTTAATCTCATTCGACTATTTTGAATTGACTACAATCGGGAAGTGCATTGCTCACCATTGGAATTCCTGGACGTCTATCCTTTTGCTGCTTCTTTATCAGTCATTTATTAATGATGTGTTGTGACATTGCATTACGATAGACGCGATTATAGTGATATAGGAAAGACCATCGACAAGATGCTCAGTAAAATCAGTGTGTCTCGAAGCAGCGATCGTGTTCAGAAGTAAAAGGTTTAAAACTTAGAACGAAATCCACGGCAGTGCATTCCACAATTCGACCTTCAGCTCCATCGATAACGAGCCGATACCGGAACTTTTACACCCACATTGGTGACGACCATTGGGGCAACAGCGTGGGATAGGCATAGAACCCGTGCCAACGACGACACACGTATATCCTACCCATACGGTCTCACAGACTTTAGCCTTGTCAAATAAGTAATGTCCCAAATCATATATAGAGGCAACTTGGGCTTGTGTTTACAATGGACCCCTATAATTCCGCACTTGCTTTTAGTTTTCACACCCTCTCAGTCATCAACAATTACCACGGCCCGCTTCTCTTATTCCTTTATCCTGACTGCCTAGCGCGGCCCTCACCATCCCACGTCAACCTTTCCTACAACTTCCGCAAACATAACTTTCCCGAATCGTATTTCGCTTTGTTCATCTAGGGGAAGAAGAAGCTACTGCCACTCTCTACAAGGAAATCTACAAAGCCATTTCCCGCTATAGACCTTATTCCCGCAGTAGGACATCGGTTTCATCGTTTTTATGCTACAACCGCCAACTCAGCACTCTTCGGAAAAGGAGGAATAATTTGTGGAACATTTTCCTAAGAACACTTGGACTACTCCAACTATCTTGGTTCCCTTTTTAAATTCAATAACCTGCCCCAATTGAAGGGCATGCCCGAACTCTCCGTTGGCCCTTTCATCTCTCAGCTTATTTAGTATCACCTGGTTGAAGAAAAATTAAACTTACTTAAAGACGAGCCCCCCCCCCCCCCCCCCCTTACCGGTGTCCTGTTAAAAAAAATTGTCCTCTTCTCTTGTTCTCCTCTCTCTCTGAGAAATAATTTAGTAAATGAATGTTCAGCTTCATTCACAGTTTAAGAGGGATCAGAAAATTCCTAGTTGCACAATTCTGTCTACGCACTGTTCAGTTTATATTTTCTGTCCAATTCATCACATCATATTATTTAGACTTACCTCTCCATTGTACAGATCCGATGCATACAAGTGGTCAAATGGCAATGCAGCGAGTAAATCAACTACAAACCATCCACGCAAGTAGTTAATTGCTATCAGCTTAGAATCCGACACAACTTCCCCTTTGCTAGACACAAATGTTGTTCTAAAATTCAATAAAATATCTGAAATACAGAGCAAACTATTAAACGTTTCAAAGAGATTTTCGAAAGGCACTACACACTCACCGACTATAAACAGAGCTTCTACAATGACATCCGACACCATAGTCTGACGGTCGGCTTTGGCGAATGCGGCATTGAATGGCACTAGGATGGCTACATAGAACGTAGCTACGAGTATTATCCAGTCCCAGAACCCTTTGAACACTCCATAGTGTGAAAGGATGAACTTCGATTTTTTCAAAGTCTGTGTCTTGTATTCTGGAAAAGGCGCCTCAGTCGAATGCAGGAGATTCTATTATCAAAATATCAAATGACCGTTGTTGGCATCAAACGTTCCGAGGTACTTACGTTTCCGAGCTTAAGTTTGGTTTTCACCTTCTCAGGCTTATAATGTCCAGACAGTTGATACAAGACGGCACGTGACCGTCTCCGACCCATATTACAACCGGCGGGTACTTGCAAGCTATTTGGGCCGTTGGCATCACCAAGCATGGACGCATCAGAAGCTGAACGAAAACGGGCTCCTAATAAGGCGGCTGTAAGTGCAAACACTTTGAAATGAACAAGTATTGAAAATTAAAACTTTTGGAAGCGGATCAGACACAAGTGACAGCTGTTTATCTTTGGTTTGCAATATATAAAGGTTAAAAGAATCTTTCCGTTTGGATGTGCATGAAGGATGAATGAACTGAAATTGATATGAGATTGAGAGGTACAGGGCGGGCCATTTACACCTCCGGGTTATTTCGTGGGAGAAATTTACAAAGGAAAAACCTACAGATGCAAATTATTTCTTTGAACGTTGCAAATTTATTCTAATCACTTTTTGTATACCATAATATAGCTATCTCGGCAATCCGCATAGAAATCCTGTTTATTTTGTTAGGTTGGCGCATCTCCCATTGACATTCCAACCAATTTCAGTCTCATCGCTTAATATATATAAAAATTATGCTGTTGTGGGGTTTGTGGTCTGGGCGCTGTCCTGGACCTCCAACCCATGATGTAGTTCGCTGGTGAAATACTGATCGTCGGCGAGTGAAGATTAAAAGCCGGAACAAACTATCGCCGAACGAGGAATAAGCAAGATGCAAAACACAGTTTTCTTACAGATGGTTATCGAACAAATAAAACACGCTGGTGGGTCTTGTTGGTTAAACGTTCTTTAACCTGTTTTACATTGACTTTAGATGAATATTAAAAGGTTCTTGAGTTAGAAGCACAACTGTATAACATTGACTTTAGATGAATATTCAAAGGTCCTTACGTTAAAACTCACAACTGTTTTAAATTGACTTTAGATGAATATTACGGGGTTCTTAAGTTAGACGCACTGTTGTTTAACATTGACTTTATAATAATGTTAAAAGGTCCTAACTGTATAACATTGACTTTAGATGAATATTAAAAGGTCCTTAAGTTAGAACGCACAACTGTCTTACATTGACTTTAGATGAATAGTACGGAGTCCTTAAGCTAGACGCACAACGGTATAACATTCACTTTAGATGAATATCAAAAGGTTCTTGAGTTAGAACACACGACTGTTTTACATTGACTTTAGATAAATACTGGACTCTCTAGCGTATGCGTGTGCGACGGGGGCTAAAATCTGACCCTCCAGTGTCTGTTGCCATCAACATCCACTAGGCGCGATGGAGATGGATTTCCATCGATCTGGAGGTAGCCAATCCGATCTTGTCCTTGGTGATAACCAATGGGCGATCGAATTGGAGTTTCCAATAGCGGAATTTCCCCTGCGACCGTGCAGGTCAGGATGAAAAACGGTGGCGGTTCTTTAATACATTCCCAAAGAACCGCCCATCCTCTTAAATTAACCACTTTCCAAACCCACCATACCTACCTGCAATTTTGGGGCAGCGTAAGCTACCCTTCATTCTCTTTTACCTGAAAGTTAAATCTTATCAAGCATGGACACCAAACAAATTATTTCATTCATACACGGACCGTGGGGGACAATCGACTCAGCTTGTCAGTAATTATAAAAGATAAATAGACGCTAGCCAGCGTAATTGTTGACATAGCTGTAGCCGGCATTCTTGCTATGGTTCATGAGTGAATATCGCGCCTATACCCTTAGGTCCGCAACACTTGCGACAATTCCCTTTCATCGGTTATCAACCGATCCTGGAATTTGGGCATAGAAAAGATCATTATTTAGGTAACCTTACCCATGCCATGTATATGATGACCCGCCTGAAAACCTAAATTAAACATACAGTATCCCACTGTGTGCGTTTTGCTTACCCGCATATTATTCTAAACATATAGCCAGCCAGCCTGACCCTTTGCCGCCGTCGACGAGGTTCCTGTTGACTTATGTCAACAAAATAATTTGCCTCCTTGTGCACCGAAGCCATATGACTAGATTGGATATTGCCTATCATCGGTGTTTCCAAGGAATCTTAGGCAAATACCATGACGACCCCTTTTGTATCATAGACACATCATATACATCATCTGTGCATCATCATCATCATATACACCATTGATCTGTGAAATAGCGTTTTTGTTTACTTTGAAACAAAAATCTATTTCGATCTCTGGCATACATCACCAACGATGTACTTCTGTTTGATCAGGTGTCCACCGATCATCGTCCTCATCGCAGGGCATTGTACTTTTCCTATACGCCCACATATATAATCCTCCCTTATCTATGCAATTCGCGGCCATGGAACAGATGGATGTGAGTTGCATCATCTGAGTCAGATTTCATCTTCTTAGAGGTGCACACGTGTCCTCAAGAGTTCAAATTCATCACCGTCTAGTGCGGTCAGGAGACATTGCCGCGAGTCAAATCTTATCCGCCTAATTAGACAGACGTGCCGGGGTCGTTGCGCGTCGGAGTAGAGAGATCGCATTTGTGTTAAGTCGTATTCGATATTATATGTTTAAAGAATCAATCCGGACTAGCGAATACAATTCAGTGAGCACGTACGTTAAGTCGAAGTTAATATCATAAATCCGGACTATCAAATTCATTTCAGTTTACGTGTCCGCCAAGTGTATCAAAGACCATGTAATAATTTTGTGAAACGAAGAGTCGAGCGTTTTCTTTATTTTTATCTTCGCTTGGGGTTTGGCTCCGGTCGTGAACAATTTTCAGTGGATTTTAGTTGTGGAATTGTGGGTGTGTTGCTGAACCCACGCCCGTGAAGGCGTACGAGTAACTCATCACCACAAAACCATTTGTTGGAAGCCATGACAACGCAGATGCGAAGGGTACGCAAAAGAAAATCTAAATTGCCCGGCTGATCAAATAGATGATAGAATACGGAGGCTGGCTGTATCGCCATGGTGAACGACGGATGATAGATTTAACGTCAACAGAAACTTCGCCAACGATGGCAAGGGACCAGGATGGCAGGTTGTATGTTTGTTCTAGAGGATGCATCATAGGGCATGGTCATTGATATGATCGTTTAAATAACAATCATGGGCCGTGTGTACTCGATGATCGTTCGCCGCTTGGGTGACCGATCATGAAGAATTTGACTTGCAGATGTGCAAGCATACGACTTACCCAGGGTGGCCATAGACAATGGATGGTAGGTAAAATAAACACAGTGAGGTTACTGTGTGTTTGGTTTAGGAAAACGGTACGTGTGACACGATTATTGGTATGATTGTTTTAGTAGCAATCATGATCGTGTCCGATTCAATGGATGTTTAGGTTTTCAGAAAACTGTATCATAGGACATGATCATTAGAATGATTATTTGAGCAACAATCGCGGTCATGTCCTATTCAAAGATCGGGTGTCGCTAGGGCGATCAATGGTCGAAAAAATCGGCTGCAGCTGTGTCAACAAGTACATTGCCCGACGTGTCTTCTTGGACCAACGGATTGTTGGAACAAGGAGACGCTGAAAGATTAGCATGTGTTTACCAACCATGATTGCTGACGAGCTGAGCCGATTGGGTTGCTATGGTTCATGTATTATGAACGATATGATTTGGTGATATGCATGCTGGTGATTTACTTTCCTGGTGAAAGGTAATGAAGGGTAGCTTACGCTGCTCGATTGCAGGTAAGTAAAATGGCTTTGCAGAGTGAGGGGAAGGTAGGTTGATTTAAAGGAAATGGAATGCTTTAAAGAACCCACACACTGTCTTAGACATATTTGCAGTTTAAACACCGAATTTGTATGAAATTTTGTGTTGAAAATGAATTGAATGGTGCGAGGACTTCGGAAATACGAGAAAAATGTTTCGACAACAATATTCTAAGGAAATAGGTCGTTCATCAATGGCACGAACGTTTCAGAAGTGGTCGTCAGTCGGTCAAGAAAGGCGAACACAGTACCAGGCCGACAAGATTAAGTTGAAGTTTGGTGGGGCTACCACCCCATTTATTAGCTTAGTCTAAGCTTACAAAAAGAGTCTTACGGACTAACTTATGCATTATTATAATTAATCAGTTGATAACCTAATTTTGCAAAAGTGTTTGGAGGTGGGGGGGGGGGGGATTGGACTGATTCATTTAGGAGATGCTGTTTTCGAGTGAGGATACTAATACTGATGTCGAAAATAGCGGAGTTGGGGTTTATAATTCTCGCATTCTGGACTCATATAGAGCTGGCGAGGATCACATGTATTATGTGCGTTTGTATTGAATAAGCTTTAGTTGAGAAGACTGATGTAGTCAACCGAGACCGCGAGAAGTCGGCGAACAAGTCGAATATATGACAGTATTTTGAGTTCTTCCAGGGTTTTCAGATTAATTGATTTAATAAGTTTGGTGTAGGGGACAAAATACGATGGTTTTCTCATCCCAATCTACGGAAAGGGAAATGTCAAAACGACTGAATGCTCTCGATTGATGGGAATGTGAATTTTCTGGTACGGGGAGATACCTGACTAGTATAAGTAGTGAACAGGTAAAGGAAATGTAGAGGGATCGGACGACATAGGTGATGAAGAATTCTTTAGACCATCGTTTTACCAACCCGATGATTGAGTTGGCCTTAAGGATCATCTAGTCAATATGTGAGAGAAAATTAAGTTCCGTTTCACATAAAATACCAAGGTCACTAATGGATTGAACGATGGTTAGGGGTTTGGCTATGAAGAGAGTACGGTTGTGGAGGAAAAGTTATGCGCTTTCGTGAAAAAGTTATAGACAGGCACTTGGCGATATTAAGCTCTAAGCAGTTTTTACGGCACCAAACCGAGAAGTTTTCGAGGTTTGTTTGAAGCAATACAAAATCAAGTTGTGACATGATAGTATTTTAGAATTTTGTGTCATCAGCATAGCGAAAGACAGAGGAGTCCTTGATGACCATATTGTTGCAAAACGCAACATGATACACCTAAAACATAAATGAATGACGCCAACAATTCATTTTTTACATAAAATGTTCGATCATGGAGCCCTTATCCAAAAAACATATGATACGCCTTAAACCAACCTCATTGCCGTCGGCATAATAATTTTAATATCGAATGAGGCGGAGGCCAAAAGAACGTGTGAGGTATATTGAGGAAATTACGATCCACAAGCAGCAGCCAATAGAAAAGTCGGCTGGAATTGAAGTCAACAACAGAGTTATGTGGGACCGGTAATCTTGAGAGAAGGGCTGGTCAATGGCCGAGAACATTCAAGGCCATCCTGGAACTGATGTTTTGGTTCAAGAGAAAAGGTAACCGATAACGAGTCGTTCGCAGTGAGTTGCAGCAAACTTAGTCTTTGTGGCTGTTTATAAAATAAGAATTAAATTAAACAATACTTCGTAATAAACCATATCGATAGTTTAGTAAGTGAGTTGTGTTTTTATCTGTGGTAAAAAAAAAAGTTCGATCGGGGGATTAAGATACGTGCGCTCCACGGGGTAACCTTCACTTTCACCCCGGGACAAATTTACTTTCATTGTGGTCTTTCGGGTTGTATTTTTGCTGGTTTCCGAAGCGAAACACATATCAATGCCGTTTGTGGATAGTATATAAAGTAGGGGACTTAAGTGCCCGCCTTAAGGGACCCCGGATGTAGCCACGAAGAGATTAGATATTGCGGGTCTGAAGCGTACATTGTAGAGTCCCTTTTTCAGGTGCGAAGATATTTTAACAGGATGGATTCAAAACCTAAGGTGGACAATCTAAAAAGGTATAAATTGTGAGAAATCTTGTTGAAAGCCCTGCTGAGATGGGTTGTAATCATGTAGCGTGAAGGACGTAAATTCGACGGGGTTGGTTCTGCAAGAAATCTGTGTTGTTTAGGAGAAATTAGGGATTTGCAATGAAAGCTTACAGAAAACTTTCAAAAAGCTTGGGCTATCATGATAACATATATCTCATCTGTGGAATGACTGTTCGTGACTGTGCATTTGGACTCCTTTTTGTGTTTGAGGGGTGATGAGGGGGGTTCACCAAATGTTGGGGAACTCACCTTGAGAGAGGAGTAAATGACCAGTTTTAGAAAGAGGAGCTGAAAGGATAGATGAGCAATTTTTAAGGAAAATAAAAAGGATATTATCAGGACCCGGTGTGAATTCGTCGTTCACTTGCAATAATATGGTTTCTATCGAGCGCGCATTTGTGGAATGAAGTGAAAATGGGAGAAGTGAGGTAAATAGTCTGGATACGAAGAGTCGGAGACAAACGAATCATTGGTGGAAGATTGTTTGATATGAGTGGCAGAGAGATTGGGGATACTAAGTGAGTCATTTGATGGTTGCACTCTGTAGATAAGCGAAGTGAGATAGCCATTGGATCGTTGTTTGTAATTGACATATTAAAAACATGTTGTTTTGGTAAGTTGGATCATGTATCGATTAAGTAGTTTTAGTAGAGCATATTGTAAAGTTTCGTAAACTGAAGGTAACATCAAAGAAAATTAGAAGGATCGTTAACCGTACCCTTCGGGTGGAAAGTGGCCCACATCCTGGCGGTGACGAGAATAAGAAACGTAGCGCGAGACGGACTTGTAAATTTCTCTGTAAAAAAGTGTAATGGCATCTTCTACAGATGAGTTATCGTAGTTGAACCAGAGTTTGCCTGAATAATCGTTTATAAGTTAGAAGCTTGCTTTGTGAAAGTCATAGTAGTAGAGATTACTGGGAGGACGTGGAGAAGAGGTATGAAAAAGGGCAACACAAGAGGTGGTAGTAGCTATCGACGGATGAGTGGATTAGAGGACATAATAAGGGGTTAATGTAGTCTGTTGTTATAAGGTAAGGTCTAGTTGCTTGCCCACGTAGTTTAAAACGTTGCTAACTTGACAGAGGGTAAAGTCAGTTACCCGATCAATGAATAGTCATTTTTGTAAAAGCGAGAAAGGAAAAATAGAAATAATGATCGTAGGATAATCTATATTTGAACTGTGGCAACGCAACTCAATTATGTGTATAATCGCGTTGAGAAGGAGTTCGTATGCCTCGATGGGCTGGTATAATATAATTTTGATATAATCAAACTTAGATAAAGTGGATATAGCAATGCATTACGAATCAATGTAGCTTGTGATGGCTATGTAGCAGGGACCATCATCAATAGGCTGATCATGGTAGACGTTAAAGGTGGAAGTGCATAATTCCAAGTTATTGATGCTGGGAACGAAATTTGTTTCGCTTAAGGCAAAATCATGTCTAAAGGTACAACATGTGATTTTCGTAGAGTGAGTTTTTGAGCAAAGGCTGGGGTTACGAGATGAAAAACAAACCAAATAAATTGATTTTCGTAAAAATATGTCGAAAGGTAGAACATGTGATTTTCGTAGAGTGAGTTTTTGAACAAAGGCTGGGGCTACGAGATGAAAAACAAACAAAATAAATTGATTTTTGGGGTAAGATAATTTGGTTATCAAACTTAGATAAAGTGGATATAGCAATAAGTGTCGTATCAATGCAGTTTTTATGTCTATGTGGCAGGGAGAATCATCAGTAGGCTGATCATGGTAGATCGCTTAGGGCATATATGTCGAAAGATAGAACATGAGATTTTGGTAGAGTGAGTTTTGAGCAAAAGGACTCTTATATTCTGAGAGTAAAAGGTAAGAGGAGTATTTCCATGGATTATGGGGTAGTAAGTAATGGGTGAAAGTTTGGAAACAAAAAAATGTGCCGTGCTCCGCTTTCCTTCGTTGGGAGGTCAAATTATTTTCAAATGGACGAAGTGGCCGTAAGTAATAAGGTCCCTCGACATTTGCGTGACATTTTTTGAACAGATTTTGAAGCATGGGAACATCGGTGGTTAGATCCTCTTGTTGAATAGACACCATGACGCTACTACTAGTTTTATCTTGAAAGCAGACAGAATCTGATTTGTCATGAAGAAACGCCAAAAAGATACGAATGTTGTCATATTTATTTCTGTCTCTAAGTTAGGAAAGTGCGTATCGACATTCAGTGGACTCTAAGTTAAGGTGAGTGATCTTTACTGAGGGAGCTGTAAGGGGGTCGGAATAGAGTCGAGAGGATCGAGTAAGTTGCGGGAAGAGGTAAGGGCAATATCAAGGAATATGGTGTGATCTTAGAGGTTTTGTAAGCATCAGAGAATCATCTTTGGACATTTCCATAGCCTCTGCTATCTCTCTCATTTTAATTCGGCAGTCGTCTAGCACTATTCGGTGAACTTTAGCGATATTATCGTCAGTTGTTATAGTTTTTGGACGTCCCGAACGTTGATCGTCTCCCAAGCTCTCACGGCTACGTTTAAATTCAGCTGCCCAAAATGTCACTGTGGTAAATGATAGTGCAGAGTCCTCATACACAGACTCCAACTCATCTTTGATTTGTGTAGGCGTCTTGCCTTTCAAAAATAAAAATTTAATGACAGCTCGATACTGAATTTTGTCCATTTTCACAAAAACACTCACATCGAAACTACGCGTCCAAAATGGCTTGGTGAGTAATTGCCAAAAGATGCACTACTACATTCACTAGCTTTTATTGCCGAGTCTAGCTATCTTCATGTTGACATCGGAAACCTTTCAGCCCACTCATGTATTTACGATTCCAGGGTTTCCGAAGAAAATTGTGTGCCTAAAGCCATTACAGACTTGAGCCATATTCGCCGCAAAATTCGAATAAACCTGGTTAAATGGTTTGTCGGGCGGTAAAAGATGAAGAAAAAACGCTAATCGAATTTTGTACAGAGATAATTTCAAATCATCACGAATATCCGGGAAATGTGCGAAGAACTCTTGGTGACTAATTGTTGTCCGGGATCTCTTAATTACTCTGGCCTGTACAGCCTCAACGTTCCCCTCAGACCGTCTTGGGTAATAGCGACCTTGATGACGCGATTGAGGAAATCGGTGGTGATGACTTGTTGGTTTAAATTTGTAGGGTGATGCCTGATCACTCGTTAATTCCTAAGATACGCACGTTATTGTACATTTCCACAACTAAGAATGTATTTTAAATATCATATGGCAGTGCGCTGATGTGGAGTGTTCTCTTCCAAGACACAAATTCACTTAAACTGACTCTTTTATAGCGGTTTGCCATAACCCGATCTGAAAACAGATGCGTAAGCTAAAAGGTGGCCAGACGCCGATGGTTGTATAGGTCCACCAATTATCTTTAAGCTACTTTTTGGCGGATTTAGTTCCAATGAAACGCAGAAATATTTCGATTTGTATTAATTTAATTTTATTGTCACATTTAGTTACACAACTGGGGATTGAATACCCTAAAACATCCGTCGTTAGTCTAAACGCAGAGATATTTCGATTTATTTTAATTCAATTTTATTGTCACATTTAGTTACACAACTGGGGATTGAATACCTTAAAACATCCGTCGTTAGTCTACAAAATTTTACTCTGTCGATTACTTGTAAAACAAAAGGAAACACAGTTACGTCTTTCAGATCCCTTCGACCGAAAACAAGTTGTTCGATACTCGACGCTACTCTTAGGAACGACACCACAGTAAAACGACACACTATCGATATTTTTCGGGACTCGGTCTTGACACCACCAATCTTCTTCGTCTGGTTCTCGATTTCGACTATCCTTAATTCGCGTAGTTAAACATCACGAGACTTCGGGCCGGCGGTTTCTTTTATTGAGTTATTTAAATTCGTTACGCGGATAGCTCCTCGTCGGAGTTCTCTGACTGTTGCTCGAAGTAGACCGGTCGTCTCCTCTCTTCGATGTCAAAACTCACTCTCTTGCAACCTATCGGATACTGTTTTTCCAGTATCTGTGTGTTTTGTATCTGCAGTTGTGCAGACACAATTTCCTGTAAGGAGAAAATTCTCACGCATACATATGGAAGCTTCACCGTCGTTGTTGACGGTGGATTCTATTCCCACGCTGCTTGGTTAAGTCGACCATCTGGTGTTGACGATCGCCTGGACGTCTAGTCCGCTGGTATCTATTGGATTTGAAATCCAAGAGAGTTTTTCACATGGTGTGAAAAACAAACATTCCGCTGATGCATTTCTGCTTGGCGGACAGTGGCAACGGCGCAATGCTGTGCCGTATTTATTTATTGCAGCTGGCCTTCGTAAAACTCCAAACAAAGTATTGTTTGGAGTTACGTGGTGCTTGGTTTTTCGCGCCATCTGGGTGTTTACGAGGCTAAGGAATGCGCTCCTTTGTTTGCGGTGAATATTTGGGTGATCTAATGTTTAGATCAACCGCACCACGTCCGTTGGTCGGTTAATTGTTTTGGTTGTAATTCCCTGCATCTCGTGCAGATGTTCAGGGTTGCCGACTTGTGGTGCTGGCATTCACTTAGCTTGCGATTGCACACGTCGAAGGATGCATGGATGTTTCTCCTTGTTTCAGGTCGTAGGTTTTAGGTATGGAGCGTTTAGCTCGGTATTAGAGGCTTTGGGGACGTTAAGTTCCTTGCCTTCTGGTGTCGACTCAACGTTGGGTTACTGGCGGTCCCCGCTGGGCTTGGGACCGCGTCTGTGGACGTGATGTTGTCCAGGTAAGTGCGTTACCTCAAGTTGGTCTGGACTTTTTCCTGTGGGGAATTTGTACGTTCGCCACAACTTATCATTGCTCTATACGGATGCGAACCATAGCCTCTCACAAAACGGGGGAAAAACAAATTCGTATTCAAATTCGTATTCGAGAATAAAGTTTTAAGAGGTATCTTTGGAGGTAAATATGACGATGAGGCCAATGGAGGAACAACGGACAATGGAGGAAACTACAAAACTACGAATTGGAAGAGTTATACCGCAAATCTACAATAGTGAGAGTAATCGTGAAAATTACGATGGGCCGGGCACGTAGCGCGAATGGGCAACGATAGGACCGTGCGTAGAATTCTTGACGGTATACCAACGGGAAAGGGACCGGTGGGACGGCCGCGACGGAGATGAGATGGCAATGTTAGGTTTGACCTTGAGGAGATCGGATCAGATGGTCAAGCGCGGAAGGAGAGTGCGCAGGACAGGGAACGATGGCGGAGTCGAGTCGGTGAGGTCATGAACTTCCGGGTTCCTACAGACCAATAAATAATAATAATTATAATAAGCTACTAATCAGAAATACTTAAGAACAGAATGATATTTGCTTTCATGAGTATTAGGAAACACCACTTTTTCATTCCTATGGTTAATATGGTTAACAATATCTGCCTGACTATTGTTTGGGCCTAACTGATATCTACTTCTGAGTTCGAAATAGGTAGTAGTTCTATAATTATTTGGGGAAATTATCGGGAAAAATTCTGTGTAAAATTTTTCTCGGTTTCGAGTTGGCCATGAACTAGCTAAAATGTACCTCGTATACTGCTGACATAACCACTAAAGCAGAAAATCAATAAACAATACGTTTTGGTTGACTGAAATATGATAAATTCAGACAGTGTAATGACATAAAGATTGTAAAGTCTATGTGATCTTCCAAAGTTGGAGATCCTATAGGTCCACTAGTGTTCCTATGATAAAAGCCGTTAGAATAGAGTCCTCTGCTTGATCACTAGGCAGTGCACGAATGCCATAAGTATCTGCCATAAGTGTCTGCCAAAAGTTAAAGTAAGCGAAATCGATGGGGAAGGCACGAATGCCATAAATATCTGCCAAAAAAAGTAAGAAGCAATACGGTTTGTTATACGTTTGAATATGATCTATCCTTAAATACTATTTCTCCCAACAACATTTCGATTGCATACCAATATGAAGTAGGTCAGAACCCATCATATTTTGGCTCTCTAGCCATGACCCGAAAATTACGTTCGTCATTTCAGATATATTACACATAGCATGGCCAATCCACAATGACTCAATTCTCAGATGGCACGATAATAGGTGAGCGTCATGCACCGTGATATATTATACATACGAGGGTTGCCTTTTATATTTCGGGATTACAGAACAAAAACAAATATTGATCATCGAAAATCGCTTTATTGTTTTTCACAATATTCCCCATGAAGATCTATACACTTTTGCATGCGTTTGAACCAATTGTCGAAGCACTTTTGCCACTCTGATTGAGGTATCTCCAACACATGCATTCTGAATGCAGCGTCAACGTTGACCTCTCAGTTTGTTTTTTACGTACGGGAATAAAAAGAAGTCATTCGGTGCCAAGTCAGGACTATACGGCGGATGACCCATCAAATCGATGTTTTGGGTGCTCAAAAATGCAGTTGTCGCAGCCGATGTGTTAGAGCTCGCATTGTCGTGGTGAGGAGTGATCCGTCTTCGGCGGTTGGTTTTCCTGATTTCTTGAAAGACAACTAGCAAACAAATGGTTGTGTACCACTCAGAATTGACTGTTCTGCGTCGCTCTAGTGGTACGGTTGCGACATGTCCAGTTTTTCCGAAAAAACAGGCCACCATTTGCTTGGAAGTGCTTCGTGCGCGAACAACTTTTGTTGGATTTGGCTCATCTTGAAACACCCAGACAGTCGACAGCTGTTTACTTTCGGGCTCATACGCGTAAATCCACGATTCATCACCTGTCACGATGTCATAGACGTGTTTCGAACCACCGCGACCGTATTTGTTGAGCATTTCTTTCGACCAATTGAAACGAGCCTTTTTTTGGGCGATTGACAAATTGTGTGGGATCCAACGCGAACAAATTTTTTGACAGTCAAATGTTTATGCAATATTGAATGTATCCTGGTCCCACTAACGCCTAAGGTTGTCTCAATCTCACGACAGGTCACATGACGATCTTCCAATATCAGTTCGCGCACAGCATCAATGGTTTTCGGAACAACAACTGATTTTGGGCGGCCTTCACGAAATTCATCTTGGAGTGAACTACGACCACGATTGAATTCACCATACCATCGATAAACACTGGTCCTTGACGGAGCTTCATCGCCAAAAATTGAATTAAGTTCATCCATGCACTGTTGCTGAGTTAATCCACGCCGAAAGTTGTAAAAAATAAGCGCACGCAAATGTTGACGATTTAATTCCATTTTTGGGCCGAGATGAATCTTTTAAGTTACTGTAAACAACACCAATACCGCTCGTATGTCAAAACGTTCTGAGTGCGTATAACCTCAAAAATGTCCAACTTTACGACAGAGCTGTCAATTGTGGGATCGCAACGCTAGGGTTGCCAAATCCCGAAACATAAGAGGCAACCCTCGTATCATACATAACACACATCCATAAGAACATCTGGGAAAAGAGTATTGTAATGTTATACCGTTGCTATGGTACGTGCCATCAGGTATTTTGTTTCAATGACCGTGGAAATTGAAATTATGATCCAATTTTTGGGTGTCTGGTATGCAAAAGTGTGTTTCTGTATCAATGGGTACACTACAGCAGTCTTCGGAAACACAAACTGTTCAAGCTACGGTTGGGAATAAACACAAGTGTTGTGGGCTAGTTTAATAAACAGCTGGCTCTCAGAGAGTCCGCAAAACTTACCACGGCGCAGTGAGATGTATCAAAGGTACCGGGATGATCCAGTATACCTGATTATAGACAAGGTCAAAGAAATTCATAACCTCTAGACCTCATCACCAATTCTACCGCTTGTCACATGCTCCATTCTATTGTTTTCCTTTCCCTCGCTAAGCGCCCTTACCATTATGGGGGGAAAATGCCTTTCGTGTGCTTAAATGAAGAATAATCGATTTGGTGGACGCGGGGGGGGGGGGGGGGGGGGGGGGACTCTGATCTACCTAAAATATAAAAATCCGGTCCCCATTACCACCACCGCATTCGGGGGTATCTGACGAACAGAAAAAGGATTGGAAGCGTCTTCCCCTTGATGACACAAGTATCTTCCCATTGTATATAAATTTATTTACGTATAAGAAAATTGCCCACGCGATCCTTGAGCTCCAGGGCGGGACTCAAGCGCTTCACGATTTCCTATAATTTTTATAGTCGCTGGCACTGATGTCGTGTGAGGAGCTGCGAAGCGCCTTCTCAAGAATTGATATGCGTATTTCACGTTGCGTCTTCCTGGAGATGAAATGATGCGCCAACAACAAGGATTCAGTTTTCTCCAATCGGTTTCAATCCCATTACAGTCAGAGCACGTAGCATTTACAGGTGCTGGAAATTCAGAAACATGAGTCCTAAAAACGTTGATTGACCTGGGAGTAGACTAGATGAGATAGTAGACACCGAGAAGCAATAAAGAATAATTCTACGAAAATTAAAAATCACAACAGAACTTAACAAAAATAGATCAGAAACCCTTATGTAGAAAGCTCATGACTCCCAGAGCTTAGATAAAAATCTTAGTGTTAAGAAACAATGAGAGATAAAGTATATAGGAAGCAATATATTTAAGATTGGATATCCAACCTGATAACGGCATGAAGTCACCGAGTTATTATCGGCAACTGTGATCATTTGCATTCTGGAGACCAGGAGAAAATAACCTACATAATGTACTGTGGCGGTTCTTTAATACATTCCCAAAGAACCGCCCATCCTCTTAAATTAACCACCATCCTCTTTGCATGCAAACCGCTATACTTACCTCCATTCGAGCAGTGTAAGCTTCTTACAAATAACTTTCACCTGAAAGTCAAACCTCATCAAGGCATGCATCACATTGAATTATTATATGAACCGTACCATATCTCGATCGGCTCGGCTTGTCAGCAATTATAATAGATAAATACTCGCACAATTACGCTTGTTGACACAGTTGTATCCGCTGGGTTTTGCTACGGTTCATAACCATTTATTGCCCCAGTCCCGAGGTTCGCAACGGTTATCTACCGATCAAGGGATTTGGGCACTAATATGATTGACGTTAGACAATCATACCCCAGATCATGCCTAACGATGCTTAGGCCTATTAAACAAATACACAGTAGCATCACTGTGCTTATCCTATTAATCAACCGCTGGTCCATGGCTACCCTGGGCGGGATGTACGCTTGCACATCTGCAAGACTAATTCCTCGCCATCATACTCATATACCGGCGCCGTCTTGTAAACAAGACCCAAATTTTCGGTTGACCTATCGTCACCGGTATAGCCTACAATGGCATTAGCATGAACGCCCGAGTAAACATGATGTGCATATCATCGTGACCCTTGAAATAGCATTTTTGTGTATCTTGAAGCAAAAACCTATTTCGTTCTCAGGCGCAGGTCATCAAAGATTTATGGCCCTCGAAATAGCGTTTCTGTTTATTTAAGACACAGAAACTTATTTATCCCTTCGGCGAGTTTCGCTATCGCGTATCTCTATAATACCTACAATTCATTGCACCAGCCCATGTTTATTCAGGTGCATTTTCGTCGTTGCCGATATGCAGGCTGAAGGGCAACGTACTTGTCCTATACGGACACATATACAATCCTCCCCTATCGATGCGATTCGCGTCCATCGAATCTGATGGATGTGAATTGCATCGTGGAGTCAGATTTTAGCTACCGAATCGCGCACACGCGCCCAGGACATTACGTGTGAGAGCGGAAATTTTAATCAAGTGGAGCGTGGTCGAGCGCAACCCCAATCTCGTTTGTACGTCCTAATTATTGGTGCATTCATTCTCCGTAATGTAGTTTGTCATTGCTTTGGATCAAACCTCTTCTAGTGTGAACTCGGATCACGTTCTTTGCTGTTTCGATATACGCTATAGATACCGCATGGTTGGCAAATAGCAATTCATTTTTCCCCTGCTTATAGGAACCTGAAATATGAGCAGAGTTGAAATATCTGTTTAAATAAATATCTGAATTTTACTATAAAAGGCTGTTCCGTTATTTACGAAAGGTCTTTTATAACATACTATCAGGGTTTATTTCCCTTTTTCATTCTTTGTATCCTTCATGTGCCTTCTATCCTCAATTTATATTCTGTCATTCCTTCGTCTTCTGATTAACCACCTACTTAGATAATTAGAAAGGGACTTTCCTATACAAATAAATAAAAACTTCACTTTGAATTCGTATACGCTCACAAGCATTTCTTTACATATCAAATATCCCTGGTACAAACACTTGTAGCTCGATATTACAGGATATTACAAGATATTACTTTGTGTAGACCTTCATTCCAGGAGATTCCACATTTATTAATTAATTACACGTATTACCTCCCCCATAACAGAGACTTATTTAGGAAAATTAAGCGCTCCTTTGTACATCACAACTTGTAGAGCAAAACCTACAAGGAAGCTTAAATAAGAAGTCCACCTAGGTAATCTGATTACCGATTGATATTGCTTTGTGAAGGCGACTCCATGTAATGTATTGTACATAAATGCTCTGGAATAATTTGATCCCTGGGGCCCTTCTTTTGACTGAGCTCATTTTCCTTATACCATTCTGAATAGAGAAATGTGTCACTATTCAATTCTTTGGTTAGTAATTCTGTGATATTATTACCTAGGTCTCATAGGAATTTTGTATTATTCCTCGAAAATGCGGATGTTACGACATCCTTTGACTTGATTTACTTGTACCATAAAGCAACATATCCTTCAACTAAGCAAGGATAAACTTTTATGGTGTTTCACTGAGTTTTCAAGAAAGATAAATTGGCTTACATTTGGATGCCGTGACCATAAAAACGGCGCGAGATTTGCATAAAGTAATCATTTGTTGATAGAAAGGACACAGCTGTTTCTAGTGACTTGAAATTGAGAATCCTTTTTTTCGTGAGGCAATAAAGCGTTTGTTATTGATACTCAATCAAGATGAGTTATTGTTTCCGGCGCGTGGCTACTCAAACGTACTCCACTTTGGCTCGTTAACAATACAAGTTTACACATTAATAGCCCAATCTTCAAATGTTGACAGACGGAAGCTTCCACAGTGTAATCAAAATCATCACATGAATTATATGCTTAGTATAAGGGTAATTTCGCATTCATCAGCTAACATTCACACGGTGCGGTTCGTCCTGCCTTTCATACGTTTTACATTCTAATTGTCTTCCCACATCACGTGACCAAGCAGGTATACCAAATACCTGAACAATACAGTACAGTTTTGTTTTCGCGCCGTGTTTTGTTTTGTGAAAAAAAGTGAAAATGGCAGTGAACATACAAATACCAATTAAATAAATAAATCCTCTTGATAAAAACAGTCAAAACAAAGTGATTATATATATATATATATATATATATATATATATATATATATATATATATATATATATATAATGAAATAAAAGAGAACGAAGCAACGGGTTTGACAGTCAAAACAAACCCAGATTAATACTAACCAACTGTGAGATGTATGTCAGCACGTGTTTAGCAAAAAAAAAAAGAAGGAAAACAAGGAAGTAAAAGAAAAACAAAACAGAAATAAGAAATAAAAATAAAAAAGAAGCAAAAGGAACTAAAATATATTGTGAAATCACAAAGTGAAGCCAACCTAATAACTGGTTTAAAACAAAGACTGGCCAGCTATCTTGGATGCAACAAGCTCGGTGTACTGACCCTCAGCATGCAGAATGGCAGACAAAAAACAAAATATTAAAAAATTGAAATCAAAGTCCGCGTTAATAAAACGCCCGGCCAGCTCCCCACTAACACGAGCGACAACAAAAGTCGACAAGCCAAAGGAGGCAATAACAGACTTGCTCGAAAAGGCGCAAAAATGGAAGAGGACTATACATTCCCCCCGGTTCCATATAATGACGGCCATGTAACCAATAATATGTTTGCATGTTTAGCGACTACAGACACTGACGACGAGGAGGAGGAAATCAGCGATCTTGAAACGAGGCTAGCTCGAGCAAGGGCACAATTAGCAGAGAAGCGTCGCAGAAAAAAGGAATTGGCAGAAAAGGAGCAGCTAATGGTAAAACAACAGCAGCAGAAAAATCAGCAACAATGTGCACAACAGAAGCCTACCTAACAAAAAGGATATCCAGCGCAAGAGATTACAAAACAACAACCACAAGAGCAACAGGCAGCAAAAAGGAAAGCGAAGATGCCACCCATCAACATTACAGATATGGACTGTAACGAAGTGGTAAGTCTATGTAAGCTTTCTATTGGGGAGGGTTTTTCAATTAAAAGACTGAAAGGGAACAGGTTTGCCATACAGGCAAATTCGGTTGAGGACTTCGAAAAAATGAAAAATGTGCTAAAAAGGAATTCTACACGTACACCCCGAAAGAAATAAAGAATATAACGGTTCTACTAAAAGGCGTTGACCCTACAACAGAACCAGAAGTTCTATTACAAACGCTACGAGAACTTAACTATAATGATATTGAGTTTATCGCGGTAAAACCTTTCAATACAGCTAGGGCTAAACGGGAGAATCGTAAATTACCATTCTTCCTGCTGCAGCTGGGCCCTGGGAGCAAAATTGGTGGACTTAGGAAAATCACTATCCTGAACCATCAAATTGTCACATGGGACAAATTGAAAAAAGGCAGAGATATAATCCAATGTCTTCGCTGCCAAAGGTTCGGCCACTCAGCAGCAAACTGCGAAATGCAGTATCGATGCGTAAGATGCGTACAGGACCACAGCGCAGAACAATGCACATTAGGTAAAGAAAGGGTAGACGACAGATCTCTCCTAAAGTGTGCAGTTTGTAAGAGTGAGGGACACTCAACTAATTATCGAGGCTGTCCTAAATTCCGCGAACTACAGGAAAAAAAGTTTTCACAGCAACGAAAATTAGAACGCCCGATAGTTCAAGGCCGACCAGCACTAAATGTAACACCCCAGTTCTCGTATGCTCAAGTAACAGCTGGTAGGACACACACGCCACAACCCACCACACGGGTACCGCCGCAACATACTGTGCCTCCAGAAACAGTAACACTAGCAGATGTGCTCACAACCTTGCTCGCTATTCAGACGCAGATGACACAAATGCAAAAACAAATAAAGCACCATGACACTAGACTAGACTGGGTCTATTCGCAGTTGTTTAGCCAGCCGTCAACAGAAAGCACAATTAAGGTTTTAGTCGTGAATGTAAATTCACTTATTAGAATCGAGAGAAGAGCCGCTCTCTTTAAACTGTTGCAAGACGAGACGAAAGTCCTGACGTGCTTCTGGCTACCGAAACTAAGCTGAATCAGAGGCATAAACTATGTCACACAAACTACGACATTATACGAAGAGACGGACCCAACTCCACACAAGGAGGAGGGGTGGCAATCTTTATAAAAAAACAACTTCAACATAAAGTAATGTATAGTGGTGAGATTCGCAGATTTCAGGTGCTTGAAGCGTGCATTATCCGCATACCCCACCGACAAGGTAGGGGGATGTATGTGATATCTGCCTACGCACCAGAAGCACATCAACAAAATCAATTTATAGTGGAGCTAGAGACTCTTTTCCAATGCTCACAACTTTACTCGGAAGGGAACTATTACATCGTAGGTGGCGATTTGAATGCTATACACCCAAATTGGGGAAATAGCATATCCAACATGAGGGGAAATCAACTAGCTGGTTGGCTAGATTAACATCATATTGAATATAAGGTTGACCTGCTAGCTACAGAATATCCTTCTTTCCCAAAGGGGGCTCGTTCCTCGATATTATGCTTATAGACACACGCCTTAAACATACACATACTAACAGACAAAATATAAACTGCCTACGCACAATTGAGTATGACAGCGACCATTGTACATTATGAGTCGTAATAAAAACACCAAGCGAAGTTGCGGAACTCGGTGAATGTATGATACCGCAACCCTATAACTATGTGGGTATGCGATGGACGCGTTTCACGAGAACCTTAACAAGAGAAATTCGCTTAAAAGACATTAACCCCCCTACCAACAGAAACATACCCAACGATGACATCGACAAATACATACAAAAAATGGACGAAACCATAAAACAAGCTATGGACAAAACAATACCAAAAACCACATCTACGGACAACATGAACATGTACCGAAACGCCACAATCAACGCACTCCACAGAAAAAAAAGTAGACTTCTGTCACAACTAAAACTACGGTACAGACGATTTATTGATAGGCACGACAAGGAGATAATATCACTGAAGTCCAGATTAAAAAATCTCCAACAGCTGATAAAAGCCAACTATAGGCTATCAGCAAATTTGTATTGGAATAACAAAGTTCGGGCGGTAAAATCCAACAACCCCAATATGTTCCCGCAAATTAATAAAATATTTAGACGGAGTAATGAAAACGAGATTCAGTGTCTCCAAATACCACGAACTGACGAAAACCAACGAATGCTGACAAATATAGGCATAGACACAAACAACGCCATCCTAAATGACGAAGTTTTTGTGTTTGAAGATCCCTTGGAAAAAGTGAATGTTGTAGGGGCCGTCTTTCAAGAACTGTACAAGGCAAATGAAGTAATTCGCCGCAACCATGAGTTGGAGGATAAAGTTCTACTGAATTATCGTCATCTTCGAAATGACATTTCACAGTGGCGATCAGAAAACCATGGTTTTATCGAATTCAGTAATGAAAATACGACAAACGCCGAGATCAGTGTCGAAAGCGCCAACAGCCTTTTGATCACTAGTGAAGACATCCATGGCGTCTTTACATCATTAAGAAACAAAAAATCAGTTGGAATCGATGGAGTACCCAATATCGTACTCAAACATCTTCCTCCAATCGCAATGGACATATATGCAGTCTTGTTTAACAACGCTCTGAACAACGCACACTATCCAGTACATTGGAAAACGGCCATCATCCAACCGTTGCCAAAAATAGGGAAAAACAAAACAAACCCAATAAATCTGCGATCGATCAGTTTGTTACCGAGTATCAGTAAACTATTCGAAAAAGGTTCTAAACAAGGCTCTACTTAAATGGGCTGAGGACAATAATATTATTCCAAATAACCAGTTTGGTTTTAAAGCTGATCATGAAACCACACATGCCGTAGCTAAACTGGTTTCAGACATTCAGTGGCATAAAAATCTGAAACAGTGCACAGGTGCCTGTTTGATTGACCTGGAGAGGGCCTTCGACACCGTTTGACTAGAGGGGTTATACTTCAAGCTAATGAGACTAGGCATTCATAAACCACTACTGTATATACTATACGACATGTTGAATGAAAGGAAATTCGTTGTCAAAAGTGGCAATGTGACCTCCAACATTACTTACCAAATAAAAAACGATCTGCAACAGGGGGCGGTGTTATCTCCGATCCTTTTTAATATTTACACTAGCGACCTGGTAAGGTCTCTTCATCAGGCTATTGCGTAGGCAGACGATCTGATAATATATAGAACAGCACCAAAAATTGAAATCATTAACGGATTATTACAAGGGGATTTCAATGATGCTCAGCGATACTGCGACAACTGGAAACTCAAAATCAATATCCAGAAGTGTGAAACCGTCCTCTTTAGAACACTACTGGCTGAAGCTACCAGAGACACCGGGAAAAACTGGCGAAAGCTAGCTATTACGGGACCACACCAACAAAAACTGGAAACCAAAACTGTAGTCAAATACTTAGGCATCTGGTTGGATCAGTATCTATATTTTAACAAACATGTGGAAGCTGCCCTGGCCAGGGCAAAGAAAGCTTACGCTATGACAAGAAGACTGTTTCATAGTAGTCAACTTGACAGCAGAGTTAAAGTTATATGCAACATGGCTTACATCAGACCGATGATCATATATGGATGTCCAGTGTGGTTTAATGTGGGACCTAGCTTAATGGAAAAGGCCAGGGCAAAGAAAGCTTACGCTATGACAAGAAGACTGTTTCATAGTAGTCAACTTGACAGCAGAGTTGAAGTTATATGCAACATGGCTTACATCAGACCGTTGATCATATATGGATGTCCAGTGTGGTTTAATGTGGGACCTAGCTTAATGGAAAAGATTCGGATTTTTGAGAGACAATGCCTCAGGACGTGTCTTAACTTACATGGAACTCCTGAATCCGATCACAAAAAACATTATCCCAATGAAGCGTTGTACAGTGGGGCCAATATAAACAGAATGGATAACTTTATGATCAAGCTGATCCGAGGGCATCTTGCGAGATCAATGAGCTCCCCGAACGATTTAATTTTTGGTGCATATTACCCAAACAATATGTATTATGAGGAGGTACGTCGCAATGGCTTTATTCCACCAGAAGCATTCCTTAGTCTTGACATGAACGGCCTTATACAAAATGAATCCACTATACCGTTGATTTATCACGTGCGTCGGTCGGGTATAGATAAACGAATATGTTATAATCGAGAGGTTGCGCACACTAATGAAGAGAGCCTGCAGTTCAGTAGGGCAGTAGCACAAAAAGACCGAAAAGACACGAATAAGCAACACCAGAGATTTTGGTGGCTGAGTGGCGATTAAAAACCTGTTTCCTTATAAAACTGGCAAAAAAAGGGAAGTAATAATAATAATAATAATAAAAAAAAAAGAAAGCCAAACAAACAACGGGAAGCTTACATAGAGTTAACAAAAAAAAAAAAAAAAAAAAAAAATTGATTGTTAGTTTAGTATTTAAGTAAAAAGGTAAAAAAATAACAAAAACAAAGTTTTTTTTGTTCTTCATTTTCTTTGTATCCAAATAAGTTCTTTAAAATCCCCATGTAAGCAAAATAATCGTAATGTCGAAAGACAAATTTTCATGCTTTAAGCGTATGCATGTAGCTTAGAGAGTCCGCAAGGGACCAGTAAGTTAATAAATACGATAACATAAGCTAGAGTTTAATCATTTTTTGTCCAGCGAGTAAGTAAATTATAATAATAGGAAGAAATAAAAAAATGTTATTACAAAAAAAAAAAAAAAAAAAAAATAAGGGTAATTTCAGCAGTACCCGACCTGACGTTCAGATAACGGCTGTTATTGGAAAAGAAAAAGCGATGGTAAAAATTACCAACTTTATAAGGCTTAACTTTCACATTTGACGATGCGAAGTTGCTTAGTAGCAGTTATTCGGTAGAAATTAATAGTGAATGCTCTTATTGAATTTGTCTACATGGAAAAACATTGGATACCACCTCTTCATTCTTGGGAACCGTTTTACCAGCGTGCCATATCTTTAAACTTGGAAATAGGACATAATTGGAAGTAGTCAAATCTGATCAAAGACAATCCCAGTGAAAAGAATTATTATACGCTGAAAATCACACGATGTAAGTTTCTTCCAACACCGCCAAAGTGTGAAAATTAGAGATTATCTCTACCGCATCTTCGGTATCACAGGTGATGGCAATCTGCATGCTGATCATAGGATGTAACAGGAAGAAACATTTTTCTTCGACGTGAAGAAACCAGTCGAACTGAGTAACACCAAGTAGTGAACCAACAACTATCAAATCGACCCAAGATATAATATTCGTAAATGTCGTGGGCGTTCGTGGGGAAACTTTTTCAATTTTAATTCGCTCAATAATTCCTGATTTAACTACAACAATTTTTTTCCTTTTGTGTAAAAATCGATACGTGTTTTGATCTGTAAAATTCTCCGTGCCAGACCAATCGATTTCGCCAGTTTTCAGTTTTGGCATCCGATCATATATGTTATTCAATCAAATAAGTTAAAATGACACACAATGTTATTCCAAAAAAAAAATAAAAAAATTAATGATTAGACCGATTTTCCTTTCTGTGTTTGGCGGAAAGCACCCGATAAAATCACCATAATTGACGACTTATAGAGGCAGCAAAACGTTTCCATAGTAAATCAGGACTCCGCCTGTTCGGCTGCTAAGATTTTTACTGGGGAAGGATCAATGTGTCGATTATAACAGACATATACTCATATGTAACTGTAGTGAAAATCGCGATACTCAAAAGAATAATTCATTAGTGCCATATCATCATTATCGGCACTACAACCGGGAGCCGGTCTTGGTCTTATTTAGCAAGTCCTGAGGCTTGTTTAATTTTCCATAATGACTTGATTAGATTGCCGTGGCAGGAAACCCACTTGGCATTGGTTAAAAGAGGAAGATAAAATCAATTCACGCTTGATGCCGCTTATACTGCGCTTTTGTCGTCTGGGATTATGATGTTATAGCGTTTGTGATCATAGTGAAGAACGTGTGATTCGAACTGACGCGATGACGGTTAGAATCACTAAAAATGTAACCAATGCTCAAAACATCAGGCCACTGCCGCGTGTACGAATTCGATTTCTAAACTCAAGTACACTCAACTGATGTGGAATTGTTGTGTTATCGCTATGGTATATGGCTCTGATGCTTTGCTTATTCGAATTTCCTTTCGGTGTCCTCCACTATTTGCTTGCATATTCTGTGTGTATCTGTTAGAAACGCCACAATGTCACGGTTGTCCAATTATGTTTACTCAGTAATGGGGTCACCACATCCTTTTTTTTACAACCAAATAGGGCGAGATAGCCGTGTTAATGTGGGGTATATTGGCACATGTTAAACTTTGGGAATATGGCGCCTTCATTCGGCGAAGAGTCTCAAAGTTTGTGTGAAAATCCGTAGGGTCGTAGGGTCACCATAGACCCCCCGTAAATGTACACTTACTTGTTTTCTGCAAGCCATGGTATTCTTATTACCTCGCCTTTTAACTGGACCGACTACTTAAAAGGGCATTCTAGGCTAGATGGCACTGCTGCAACTGAAATTTATGTCTTGCTGATGTTGGCACACTAACATGTATGCATTTTTTCATTCTTTACACTAAGAATTCGGCGTGAGAAAGGTATGAGCAAGATGAGCCTTTATTAAGTTTGGTTATAAACACATCACGGATAAACAATGTTCACAACTTTTTAACTAGAATCAATCTGGTTTTGGGCGTCGATAAATTACGATCTCTCAAACGTATGTTCAACAGTTTACACCTGATTCAAAACAACAGCATAGGCAGAAGTTAGGAGCTAAGCATCAAGAAAACCAACAAGTATTGTATCGCCTGAAAAATATATGTCTACTGTTTTTTGCCGATTCCAAATTGATAACAGGCTTAACACAGCTAGGCCGGCTTATCATAAGAGGCGACTAAAGTCCGAGTGGTAGGTGCGGTCCAAACGCTCTGCCGCCAGGTGAAATACCACCCCATTATGCTATCATCATCATCATCATCATCATCATCATCATCTGCACTACAACCAGGATCCGGTCTTGGCCTTATTCAGCAAGTCTCTCCACCGGTATCCGCTTCATATCCGAGACTTGTTAAATTGTCCATAATATGTAATTCGTTTTTCCGGGCAAGATTATTAGCCTTGCGCGCTATTAAGCTAAAGGCTTCATGAAATGGTCAGGAGATATCCCTGCCCATCTTTCGGAGCTTGGCTGAAGAACCGGTTCGAGAAAAGGTTGGTTTCGGTGGTAGTCGGTCCCAAGATGTGACACCACCACGTCACGCTGTACAATACACGATACAGTCGGGAGAAATCTTCGACTATGTTCAGTGCTAGCCCCGATTTGACTCAACTCGTGGAGGAACCTGTGGTGTTTTTTATGGTCCTGTAAGCCTCTGAGGAGTCTTCCCATCGGACAGGTTACATAAAACACTGTTCTTATTTAACGTTATAGGTTAAATGAAAGTTTATTAAAACTAGGATCCAATACCGAAATATATTTAATCAACTGCCAAATGTGCAGAGTATCCACATTTCGTTCGTTTAAATCCGTGGTGCTCTCGACCAGAACATTCAGAAAAACTCTCGAACAAAACTACTGTTACCGAACCGTGACAGTAAACTGTAAATGACTTGTTGGGACGTTAGTAATTGGAAATTTTTGATTTGAGAGCATTAATTGGTTGAGGGACTAGAAAATTCACAAGGTTTGAAGTGCTTTCATTAGTCAGTAGTCCTTAAGAACAGTGCTCCAGAACTGTCGCCGGTTCTTGCCTAGCTCTTCCGTTTATCTTATGCACAGACATTTTCTACCTACTGGAAAATCGCTTGAGTACAGCCGATCCCAAAGGGGGGAAAACGTGTCTCCACAAAATTACCGGCCGATAGCATTACTGTATATATTGTCTAAGACGATGGAAAAGTTCATCAATGTCGAGTTAATTAAACATTTGCAATGTCAATACGGATCACGTGGTAGGCGGTCCACGGGAGGCTTCTTGAACCTTATAACCGATATATGAACATCTGCGACCCACGGGCATGGTGAGTAGCGGGCGGTTCTTTTGGATATATTTTGGGGCTTTTGACCGCGTCCGGCACGAGTATTGCTGAGCGGGCTTCGTTCACATGGAATTTCCCAGCAGCTTTACGACTGGACGAAGAGCTTCCTCGAAAATCGATTGTTCCGGGTTGTGGTAGACGGTGAGTCTTTCGATCTGTATCCTGTTAATACCGGGGTGCCTGAATGTTCTATTAACTGCCTCCAACCTTGTTTTTGCTTCACTTTTGACGCTGCGAACGTGATAATTCCAATTCCATTATCATTTGAAACGTCGTGTAGGGTTTCCTTACCTATAGTTGGTTGAAAGATATCTTTCTCTCCAATTTTCGCATTGAGGATCCCGAGGAGGATTTTAACATAGCATGATGAGATCCCACCAAATACTTCCTCTAGGGTCACGTAGAACTTACCCTTCGATTCGTCTTAATATAATTGTACCAAAGGGCCCTGTATTTTTAGCACCGACGTCCGGTCATTAATAAATTTCACATCTTTTACACAGTGGGTAATCTTATTACTTATGATGAAACCAGTTCCGATGTTACGTGTATCGGCACCTCCATACGGCTGTGTAAACCCGTTGGTTTCGATTACTTGATGTGGCAGTCGGATTTCCTAAAGCGCGACGATGTCCATTTTATATTGTTTCGTGATATCTATGATCGTTTTTATCATGTCTGGTTGGACATTTCATGTGCCCACGCGTATATCCCACTTTTTCCATTTTCCCCGACGTCTTATTTTTGCCGAATCGGTGTTTTCTTCATGATTTGTTCCGTTATGGTAGTGTCGGCTCATCACACCTACCCCTACCGGGTTTTTCGTGAGATTGTTTTCTGTATAATGATTATTCATTTTTGTTCTCACGAGTCTTGGGGTTTCAAATAGTCTGCCATATCAGATCCAGGCGGTATCGAAGGCGGTTTCCAAGTCGATTAGACAGGTACGTGTGCATTGGTTATTACGTTTATTCCATTGGACGTCGGGCACTAGTTTAGCTGCGGCATATGTGATTTCATGACCCGTTTTAAGGTCAAACTGGTTATTCGGAATAATGCTGTTGTCATCTACTCATTTTAGCAGAGCTTTGTTAATGGTCTTTTCGAACACATCAGTAGATGATTGGAAGTAAATTTATCGAACGCATGTTCATGGGGTTAGTACACTTTTCGCCGCTTTTTGGTATGGTCTGTATGATTGCTGTTTTCCAACGCGCGGAAAAGTGTACATTATTCAGCACGTTATTAAATAGGACTGTATATACATCTATTGCCATAGTGGAGAGATTCTTGAGTACGATGTTAGGTACTCCATCTATTCCCACTGTTTTTTCCGTTGTAGGAAGTGTTATACGTCCGAGACGCCGTGCTTCCTCGTTAGAGGGAAGAGCGTGGACCTTTTATAAATTATCAAACTTCAAGCCGATATTTCGAATAATAATATTAAAATTCTTCTTCTTTTTTTTCTCTTCTTTATTCACTCTTTTATTTTATTCTATATTTCCGCTCTATTGTTTCGGAACTATTTCTTCTCGAATACTTAACTCAATTGTATTCTTTCTTTCTGAACTAATTTATTTCTCAACTTGAATCACTGTTTATTCTCAACTCTGAACTAAAATTCTTTTTCTGAACTGAACTCAACTGAACTTAACTAACTTCCAATCTCAACTAACTGTACAATGAATTTTTCTCTCTTCATATAGAACATTGTGTTCTAATCTACTGTAAATTATAATTTGAACAAAAATTCATTTTATCAAAGTATCACTTAATCTACTGTGACTTTAAATTTTGAACAAACTTTGAACGAAAATCAAAGAGCCATGTTTCAAATGAAAAAAGGGGCATGTTATGAAAAAAGGGGCATGTATGAAGTGTACTGAAACTGACTTGATGTAGAATATTGTTAGATATGTTAGGAGAATGTTTTAAGGATGTGTTAGATAAATAATGAGATTCAGTGTTAAAGTTAATAATTATAAGGACAGTAGTATTCTGGAATACTACAGAAGTAATGATCTTTCCTTACAAGTAAAAACTGTAGTCAGATACCTTGGTATCTTCACATAAATCGTTTGTTAGAGTCAACGCATAACCGAGTGTTCAGTTTTAGGGAACATAGTACGCTTGTTTTCTCTCTTTCGAATGATCGGCCGATTAGTGCATCAACGTCGCACCAGCTAAGGTGTAGCCAGATCGACTCTCTTAATCGGGATCTGTATAAGGTCCTACAGTGGGGAAAGGGCAATCTCGTCGACATCAATGTAACGAATACACAGTATACAACATTCACAAAGAAAAGTGAACCATCGGTTCCACAGCTGAAGATGAATGGCCAGACCCTCGAATCTGGGGAAAGCATAAAAGGTAAACTGAGTTATCTTTTTGGAGCCAAGAAACATTTTACTCCGGCCCAACTTCTTTTTCTGTATAAATCCCAAATTAGACTAGCGCTCGAATATTCCTGTCATGTTTCGGGCTCCAAAGCATACCCTCAACCTACTTGAGAGCATACAGAGACGAGGGATCCTGCTGATCGGGGGCACGGCGCTGACGTCAGGACTACAGTCGCTGCGACATCAAGGGTCGTAGTTGACCTCTGTCTGTTTTCCAGATATTATCACGGGTACTGTTCTTCAGAGGTTCGTGGTATTGTTCGGCGCAATTCGGTTTATATGCGTTCCACGAGACAATCTGATGTTCATCTTTGCGCATCTCTGCGTCAGACGCGGTCCGTTACAGAGCAGGGAAGTTGTGGAATTCTCTCCACGCGCGAGTGCTTCCCGAGGGTTACAACCCGCATCTGTGCAACATTTCTTTACATCCCCCCCCCCCCCCCTGCCGTTGCAGCCTTCCCAGTGATCTGTTTCCCATTGGTCCTCCGTGAAGAATTCTACGGACTGTTCTGTAGCCACCCATTCTTGCTATTTCAACTCGGCCATATATCTCCAAAAATGGTATATCTCCTGCATGTTAGTAAATTTCTTTTCTATGGTGGCTAGGAGTATAAAAACGACCGCAAAAGGTTAAAAAAATGGACTCACTTAGATATATAAGATGTAAAGGAAAAAAACGTTAAAAAAGACACGAGGTTTTTTAACATATACATTTGCTTTGCATTAGTGAGCAGCTGATAAGTCTTTTAGAACGTAAAAGAAGACTAAAGCTGAAAGGTAATTGTTCATGATATTAATCACCAGATGGTTTTGCTCAAGGTGTCCGCTTGGACCATTTAACATATTGTGACGTATATGACAATCAGTACTAGAATATTCTAGAAAGTCCAAAACAAAGTACTAGAGTATTCTAGAAAGTACTGGGAAACTGGAGACTATGAGCAGTAGAAAATTCGAGGCTATGAAACGTACAGAAACGAAACGCCGAATCAGAATGAGGAAAAACGGTATAAATACGTCGCACGTAGATCAAGGAGTAAAGTAAGCCCCGCCCTGTGGGGGGGAGAGTAAACCAGATATGCTAATGCCCTAATCTCGCAACAAATCGACTCAACCGTCACTTGGACGAACTGTATCAGTATTACAGTCAATGGAAAATTCGTCTTAACCCATCCAAAGCAGTAGCCATAATTCTGAGTAGTAAACACTCCCAACCTGCTTCTCGATATTCACAGAATATTCGAATAAAAATGGGAGATACTACGATTAGACCACAGAACAGGATGAAATATCTTGGGGTCATCTATACCCCAAAAATGAATTTCATCAAACATGTGACCCACATTCTTCAAAGGTCGGTCTAAGCAACTGCACAACATCTTGAAGTGGAGCAACAAAGTTGACACCAAAGTTAAGCTTCTCTGCTACAAGCAGCTAATCCGATCTGGAATATCATACGCATTTTCCATATGGTCCTGCATATCTTCGGCCCAAATGCAAAGACTTCGAGTTTTCGAAAGAAAACTCGTCAGAAGATGCATCAACCACTTTAGAAAGCCTGACGGTCGTCATTACCCCAACTCTCACCTATACGAAGGCGCCTCCATTACCCCGATCGACGAGTACTTGCTTCAATTAGCATATAAGTACCTCGAAAACATTCAGACCAGCGAGAACCCACTTTTTATTTTTTTTAAGGAGTAAAGTAAGAAGCAAGCAGTCAAAGACGCGAACCAGTAAGAAAGTGATAAGTACGGAAGCGAAAAGTAAAGAAGCGAAGTATCAAGAAACGGTTGTTATTAACAGACCAATAAAGTCTTTGCAAAGAGAATCGATTTAACGGCTCTTATTTATTAAAATAATTAATCCAGCGAACCTTAAGCTCGCTACAATATTTAAGCTAGAGTTCAGATATTTCTTCTAGCCAGTAAACTAAATATTAGTTAGAAACAAAAGGAAAGAAAAACATGTTGTAGTACTTCGCGGCTCACTTATGTTTGTTTGCATTATAATGGTTCGTTCAAGAATTCCACTGTGCTAGTTTCAAAGGCTGTCAATCGAAAGCCTTACCCAAGTATGCTAGCCAACGTTCTTATAGGTTTGCTCTGATTTTTTTTTATTTGTAATTATTAATTACAATATCATGTATTTTCCCGGAAGATGTAAAACAAAATGATTGTTTTCGCCTCCAACGAGAAACCGAGAAGTAATACGAGGGTTGCCTTTTATATTTCGGGATTAGAGAACAAAAACAAATATTGATCATCGAAAATCACTTTATTGTTTTTCACAATATTCCCCATGAAGATCTATACACTTTTGCATGCGTTTGAACCAATTGTCGAACCACTTTTGCCACTCTGATTGAGGTATCTCCAACACATGCATTCTGAATGCAGCGTCAACGTTGACCTCTCAGTTTGTTTTTTACGTACGGGAATGAAAAGAAGTCATTCGGTGCCAAGTCAGGACTATACGGCGGATGACCCATCAAATCGATGTTTTGGGTGCTCAAAAATGCAGTTGTCGCAGCCGATGTGTGAGAGTTCGCATTGTCGTGGTGAAGAGTGATCCGTCTTCGGCGGTTGGTTTTCCTGATTTCTTGGAAGACAACTGGCAAACAAATGGTTGTGTACCACTCAGAATTGACTGTTCTGCGTTGTTCTAGTGGTATGGTTGCGACATGTCCAGTTTTTCCGAAAAAACAGGCGACCATTTGCTTGGAAGTGCTTCGTGCGCGAACAACTTTTGTTGGATGTGGCTCATCTTGAAACACCCAGACAGTCGACTGCTGTTTACTTTCGGGCTCATACGCGTAAATCCACGATTCATCACCTGTCACGATGTCATAGACGTGTTTCGAAGCACCGCGACCGTATTTTTTGAGCATTTCTTTCGACCAATTGACACGAGCCTTTTTTTGGGCGATTGACAAATTGTGTGGGATCCAACGCGAACAAATTTTTTTGACAGTCAAATGTTTATGCAATATTGAATGTATGCTGGTCCCACTAACGCCTAAGGTTGTCTCAATCTCACGATAGGTCACATGACGATCTTCCAATATCAGTCCGCGCACAGCATCAATGGTTTTCGGAACAACAACTGATTTTGGACGACCTTCACGAAATTCATCTTGGAGTGAACTACGACCACGATTGAATTCACCATACCATCGATAAACACTGGTCCTTGATGGAGCTTCATCGCCAAAAATTGAATTAAGTTCATCCATGCACTGTTGCTGAGTTAATCCACGCCGAAAGTTGTAAAAAATAATCGCACGAAAATGTTGACGATTTAATTCCATTTTTGGGCCGAGATGAATCTTTTAAGTTACTGTAAACAACACAAATAGCGCTTGTATGTCAAAACGTTCTGAGTGCGTATAACCTCAAAAATGTCCAACTTTACGACAGAGCTGTCAATTGCCGGATTGCAACACTAGGGTTGCCAAATCCCGAAACATAAGAGGCAACCCTCGTATTGTACGTGAGTCAAAGAGCAATACAATGACCAATTTTATTTCTGTTTCAAACGATGTTGATTTCTTGTACGCCTTCTAACATCATCTGAAAATCAGGTAAATGCGCAAGTGATGATCGATGATCTTTCCACTTTTTGAGATAAATTTCTTTGAGAAATGATCTATAATGCAAATAAAAATGTTACATAATTAACAATGTTATTTTCCACTCCCCCTCTCGAACTAATTAATTACGCAAATTCGCGTTAAGGGATAAATATACACATATCATACCCAGAAAACAAAATTTCCCCACGCCTCAATAGCAAATTTCTTTGTACACTCATTACCAATCAAAATATTTTTCCCTAACCTAATCCTATTGTGGGTCTTTTATTTCTTGTCGTCGATCGTAGTAATGTGTCGCCTTGCACAGGTTCACTACCAGAACCCAACTCGGTCGTCCTGTTCCAAAAACTCTTAGACACAAACGAGACAGCTTCCTCCGGCGATCGGTTTTACCACCTGTCCGTAAACACAAGAAAACTCCACTCTCAGAAAGGAACAAAAAGATAATATATATTTTCCGGTAATTGTGCTGGTACTTATCTTGAAGTTATTGTACAGAATAATAATGAACTTAAGACGAATGTTTCACTTATTACAAAGGTTTGCAAATGCTACGATTGTCCGTGTATTTATCTTTCAGTTAATTTACGGAGTATAAATAAACTTAAGACGGTTGTTTCATTTATTACAAAAGGATTTGCAAAGGTTACTCTTATTCTTGTATTTATCTTGCAGTTTATTTACGGAGTATAAATAAACTTAAGACGACTACTTCACTTGTGACACACGGATTTGCAAATGTTACACTTGTTAGTTAATTCACGAAGTATAAAATAGACTTAGGATGATTATTTCATTTGTTACACAAGGGTTTGCAAATGTTACACGTATCTTGATGTTTAAGTTAATACCCGAATAAGAATTCTCTTGGGCTCCGTTCGCACACCTAACGCAGACTGAATTTCTGACTCCAGATTTCGTACAACCAGATCCATGGCCCCACACCACGAACGCCAAAAAAACTCACACCATCGTTTTTTTTCGCACATGCAAAAACAAAAAGGAAGACGGAATACATGGCACTCAAACTGCGTCGTCTGCAATTTTCAGCAGGTCACCATGCCCGAGGGTGTTTACTTTATTTTTTTTTATTGTTTCGAACCTATTGCTGAAAATGGTTGCGATCAGGCCATACGAAGTAAGTGGATGATGAATATCCATGCGATCGTCGACCGCACACAGCATCACTGCCGATCGCATCGTTCGTAGGGTAGCTTGGTGCAGGTGGTGTTGCTTTGGTCTACTTCATTGAGTAGTCAAGCTTAATTCCTACATTGCGCGCAGATTAGTTTTGCAACAGAAATACTCGCCGTAACGAGATGGTAAAAGGACGCAGCTTGCATGCGTGTAATGATACCGGGCCGAAGATATGGGTGTCCGGCATATCCTGATTTATCGCTTGGTTAAATATGCGACCGTTTCTTCCACTCGAGAAGATGGTGCGTGTTGGTGGAAAACAACTGGTTGGGATTCCTTGGTGTGCGTTGCATGTTGTGGAATCTCCCTCGAGGAATAATGTTATGCAACGCACAGACAAGCGATTCGTCGTTATAGGAATAATTTCTTCCTTTTTTTGTCTTGTCCACCAGAAATACAAACACCAGGTTTCTGATTGTTTCCGCTACCATGACGATGTCATGAAATCCACATTCATAGGTGCATTTTCTGTATGCCCGATGGATCCGGACAATGCCCGTTACCCTGGTTATGCTTCTCGGGTGGAGTGTTACCAAACAATAGGTGCGACGTGGCGGTGGCGCCATATGAAACCGCCACACTATCTCAAAACGATTTTTCGTGGTATAAATCGTATATAATATACGCACATGTTCCATCCTTTACCTCGCACATGTCGTAATTCTTACCAAAAGGAATTACAAAACATTCTTTTAACGAGCACCTTGAATATTTTCACACACATTTTTAAATACATTGACCCTTCGCAACAAATTTACCGTTACACTATCATTATATACAAGTATGCCTAACGATGCACTAAAGGGGGGTTTAGCTCAGCAAGAGCCGAAATCAAATTCCAATGAATCAATAAATGTTAGGGTGGGAAAAAATGTGTGTCCTCATATATAAAGGACACGACTGAGCGATATTCTCTCTTGTGTAAATTTATTTTGGCTGGGTGACTATTTGGAAATTAGCTTTGTGCTAAAAAAAAAACCGTCGTGTGACTCTGGTTGTGATGTATTTTCAATTCGGCTCGTGTGAAAAAATAATAAACTATTGTGAAACTAAAAACTATTCTTGTAAATCTATTTTAAACCTAAATTAAATGAAATCGAACTATCGTGAAATTAAACGTTTAAATTAAGTAAATGAAAAAATAATGAAACTAAAAACAATTATTGCAAAACTGTTTGCAACCTAAATTAAATGAAATAGAACTCATGAACTAAAAACTTAAATTAAGTAATCTAAAAAATAATAAACTATAGTGAAACTAAAAACATCCTCTGTTTTAATTTGGTATACACTATGGCACAGACATAAACAGGACAACTGAAAAGTCGAAATAAGAAGAAGAACCAAGGTAACAAAGGGAAGCCCATGAATAACCATACATTCATCACCCAAGTGAATACGTTTCATATTAATTTATCTTATTATTATTTGTGTGCAAAAACTTTTTTGCAACAAAAACTAATAATGAAAAAATTGCTCAGAAATTGATATGTGAATATATCCTGTTTCGACACTCAATATAATGGTCTAACACGGTCATTTCTACAAACAGCAAGGAATGAGTATTCCTCTAGAGATATTTCAATGCATTTGCATAGAAGAAGCAAAGATAATCTAAAACACATTGTTGAGTAGCATTCCTACATTGTTTTGAAAGCATCAAAGCTGATATTCCTACACATTTTCAATTTAACGACATTTCAATTTAGATCTTCAGTACGTCTTTCTTCCTCCCCTTAGTAGCAACCGTTTCAGACAAAGGTAACTACAGCTGCCTGGATTACTGTAAGCTGACTCTCTCATCGGGACGAATTCTTAGTTATAACTTTTGAATTCACCAATTATCCTTTGTTCTACCTGTCGTCCTCTGACTTCGTCTGTTGTACTAGTTTTCAAATGCAATCCATGGGATTCTGTGTACGTTCATCGTTAGTATGACATGCACTCCTCCAGCACCCACACTATCTTTCACCTCAACGTTGGTTTGCCAACGCATTTTGCATCGAAAAGAAGATAAATGACGTTAAAGTTTTAAAATAATCTATATGAGATACACAAGAGGATTATTTATATCCGTATATATCTACAAAGAGCCTTTCAAGCTTCGAATGAGATTTTCGTTTCACTTTTTCAAGAATCTCATATGCCAATGCCGTCTGTGTATCCCGGAAGACACAGGTCTGTCTAGATAACACCTGAGGCATTTAAACCAGATTTTCGGAGTGACAGTTTCAATGTGATTAAATCATAAACATCATGATTTTCTAAATTGTGATATCCTTTCGAAGCTATTGCTCATCGAATCGTAGGACACGGAATGATGGTTTCATCGACAGTGATGATTCTACTTCGGTAAATAAGCACGCTAACGTCTGGCAAACTGACAATGCAACATCAAAATCTTTCAATGAAGTTATCCAACAGTAGAATCCCTGTCTTATCATTTTTTGATATCATTCTATGGTAAAGGCTTTAATCTTCATTTGGATATTTACACTCAGCCAATTTCAAAATGAGGGAATTCCAGGCTTTTGAGTTAAATGCAAATATTGGGGTTTTGTTGGAAGTATGATGCTGGGGCAATTGAGTATAAATATAAGATATGCGCTAGTTTAACGACAAGCTATAGAGGTAGACACAAGACTAAAATTTAAGGTAATGAAAAATGCAAAGTGCTTGCCATACGAGATTTTGATGACATGGCATGGAGCTCGTTTAGTATGTCAGCTTAATTTTCTTTTTTAATGAGGTACACACTCTAAAGGAACTGTTAATATGCTACGAAAAGGTTTGAATTAAAGTATCGATACATCACACAATGGCCACATGTACTCATTTTAATTTGCTAACTGTGCTGTGTTCTTCACTATGGTTGTGTGGTCGTGTGTGTCTGCCGGAATGACCGCAGAACCTTAGTGTCAAAGGTGTGGACATGAAAATGTGAAAGAGATAGAAAAAATAGGGAGGCACTAAAAAGAGGGAATGATATTGTGACGCATATGACAATCAGTACTAGAATTTTCGAGAAATTTCGAAACACAGTACTAGTATATTCTATAAGGTACTGGAACACTGGCACCAGAGGCGTTCCTTGATTTGGACATGAAAGGGCTTATACGGGATAGATCCGGAATTCCGCTGATCTATCATGTAAGTAGATCATCCGTAGACGGGGGATTGTGCTACGACCGGGAAGTAACGCGCACCGAAGAAGAGCTCCTGCGCTTCAGTAGGGCTATCTCCCACAGAGACCGGGACGATAGTATTAGACAGCGTCAACAGTTCTGGTGGTTGAATGGCATATAAAGACCTGGATACCAAAGTCGGTATAGAATCACACTATCATCAGCTAGCTTACATAGACTTAGCTTTTCTAGACTTAGGGTAGTATAAGATTTAAGTTAAGTTAAGCTAAGTGATTTTACATAAAATTAAAAAAAAAAAAAAAAAAGTAGATAAGTTTAGGTAAGTTAAGTAAGTTAAATTTTAAGAAAAAAAAAAACAAAAAAAATTGACAAAGTTTTTCTAATTTTTCTTTGTCTTTCAAATAATTATAAGTATTGCCACAAAGTTCTGTCGCCGAAAGGCAAATTATACAAATATTAAGTAATGTTTAGCTTAGAGCGTCTGCGAAGGACCAGTAAGTTATTATATAAGCTATTTAAGCTAGAATTTAAGCATTTTTTGTCTAGCCTTTAATTTAGACACTAAGAATATAGAAAGAAAATAAAAAACTGTTTAAAAATGAAATGAATGACTGGAACACTGGAGACTAAGAACAATAGAACATTCAAGGCTATGGAACGGGCGGAAACGAAACACTGAATCAGAATGTGAGGAAACGGTATAAATACGTCGCACACAGATCACGGAGACAAGTAATAAGTGAGAAGCAAGCAGAGTAAGCAAGCGATAAGAAGCGATAAGTCAAGAAATCGTTAAGTGTACGGAAAAAGTAACGGTTGTTATTAACGGACTAATAAAGTGTTATATTAATTCAAAATCGATATAACGGCTCTTATTTATTAAAAATAAATAATCCAGCGAACCCTAAGCTCGCTACAATATGATTATAAGAACCTACCAGCCATTGGGGGAGGAAATCAATTACTAGTATGCTCACCAGGAAAACCCAATTACATCTCCTTTCCTTATCCACTTTCCCTCCGTCCGCTCGCATTGTGCTCTGACATTTGAGGGTACTTCAAAATCCACTTTTGTGCTCGCGTTAGTGTAAAAAAAGCCATCTAAAAGTAAAATTACTCTATCGCATTCGCCAGCTAATAATGGTTCGTTCTCTTTTTGGACGTAGAAGATGTCTAACACCGATGTTCAAGAAACCCTCTTATAAGAGGTCACGACAAGGCTAAACAGTTACATATCTACCAGAACATGTTGTCATATGGCTTGCATGAAGTTGGCTAAAAAGATGGTTGATGCGTGGATAGCACATGCACTGTATGAAAAGAATCTACGAATTGCAGTCGAAAGATAACATTTATGAAGCTGGTTTTTAAGTGAATGGTTTATAACGAAAATATTATAAGAAAAAACAGTATTGTACGGTCGTAAAACTGGAATTGACTACAAGAACGTTTTTGCCGTATATCTGATGCGATTAGGACAGAATTCGTCGTGAGCTAGCACAGTCTGGACAAATAATTAATTAGAATTTATGTTGTCAACGTTTTTAAAATCTTGCCTTGGACTTTTTTATTCCATTTATCATATAGCCCTGTTGCAGTTCCGCAACAATTCAAATTATACCAGTACGGAAAAACATGTTGTCACTGAACGCCCCCTATTGCTGAATAGACGAAAAGGAGAATTGTCTATTCATTTGACTGTTTCAATGTTACTGTTTTCACACCGTTTTTGGTTGTTGTACTGTTTTTAGACACTTTTTATTTTAACGTTGTAAGAATCGAAAGTCTACGGTGCCTTCAGCACCTGTGGTTTGACAGTGACCAAATTCGTTTGTGAAAATAAAGTAAAATTTGTATATTTTAAATGTGTTTAATTTTCTGTAACATTCGATGTGAGTTAATTACTGCCCAATGCGGCAGTCATTTGATGGGCTATAACGCCAACATTATTCGATCGATTCGAGGGAGGCTCGAATCAGGTCGGATATTTGCTGTTCTCGTCGAGGACAAATTTGCTGTTTCCCAGTTGGCGAACCATCAGCAACAACGAACTTGCGGTTCCCAGCTGGCGAAACATGATGGTCCTTCGAGCCGGATCGCTCGAAGTGTGCTCGAAACCAACGAACAAATTGGTTTGCGTCCGCCAACATTCTCCACGAAGAACAACATCGGATCACGTCCGACACACGTCAACCAGGAGGAAACTGGAATTCATCAACAACCTGCGACCAACCTGAGCAGCGCTCCAGCTACAAGGTAGGTGGTATTCATAATTTAATATATATAAATTAATTAAGCGATCCGAATGGATCTTAACTAAAAAGTGTTGTGTGGTGTGCATAAGGGTACTTTTCATCGTAATTTACATTAATAATATTGAAGACATATTTGTTAGGGACTGTTCTAGTTTCTAGTTGAACTGAGTGAAGACATTGATTTGAAATCAATAACGGCAATTACAAACAAGACCGCAAAGTAGATCTATCCGAAGTCCCAATCAATGTTTATCGAACGCAATCAGCAATTCCTTGAAACAGCCGAACAGATTAAGAATGAAGGCAACCGCCTGATGAAGGAACGAAAGTATCAAGAAGCGTAGTCCAATACAACCAGGCCATCAGTTTCGATCCGAAAAACCAAATATTCTACTGTGATCGAGCTGCAGCATATATCCGTGTAACAGAAAATGATCGTGCGATTAAAGACTGCAATTCTGCATTGTTATACAATCCAAATTACAGCAAAGCATATGGCCGAATGGAAGATGCATATCTCAATACAGGAAAGTACGATGAAGCCATAGACGCCTATACTAAAGCTATTCAATTAGAACCTGATAACAACGATTAAAAATGGACCAGAACAAACGGACGGAATTGATACGGGCCACAATAGCTGTTGTTCCTGAGCAGCGAAAGCAAGCCGAAAAACAACTATCACAGATCCACTAAATTATGTGATTTGTTCAAACAATTTTACAAATCGTTATGAAGAACGATGTTGAACTTATCTACCTCAAAATTTCATTTTCTCCCTCTGGTCCGGCAAGGAGACAAAACCTAAGGAAGCAAGTACTTTCTCAATTCTTGAACACGATCGTGCACTCATTCGGGGCAATATTGTGAATGCAATTGTGCATGCTCCCGTCATAATGGTCCACATGTTTGAAAGATATGAAAGTCCCAAAAACGTTAATAATAAATATCGGACATTTTGGAATAGTATCTTCCTACGTTCACGTCAGGTGATCTGGATGTTTCAATTGGGGTTTTCGACCAATTTCATAACCACGTTGATGTGTCACCGCGAATCTTAACATATAGTCTAACGTACCTAAAAAATGCGGTGGCTCATGTGCATTCCTGGAAGTCAATTAAACTTCACATGGATGCAATTCTTCAAGATGTTATATGTCTAATAACGTCCTGCACAGAATCTGATCAGAATCTCTGGGAAAACGACCCGCATGAATTTACTCAAATAAACTTCGAACCTACATCAGGTAGAACGCAGAAAGGAATTCTACCGAAAACAATAGGAATCTGATGCATGTATTGCATCACCAAGCGCTGATGATAAACCAAATGATGAAGCACTTCATATGATTGACACTCTGGCAGATGTGCTTCTGAAAAACGAAGATACCGTGGTCAAGTGGAATATGCTCACCACATATATATTTCTTGAGTGTCAATCGGACTGGACATCTACGAGCCCGTACTGGTTAGGAGGTTCATTACTCTTTTGAAACAAAACTAACACCTGCTTATTTGTTTTAATGATTTTTCTTTTGTAATCGGCGGAAAATAAAATAAAATAATATACATTTCCTGTTTTTGCCCATATTACAACCTCCAATATAAGCAACTTACACTTCAACGTTAACATATCATCATCATCGGCACTACAACCGGGAGCCGGTCTTGGCCTTATTTAGCAATTCCTGAGGCTTGTTAAATTTTCCATAATGATTTATTTTTTCTGGGCAAGGTCATTAGTCGTGTAACGTTAACATATATGTCGAACAATAACCTGAATAATAATATTGATCTCATCGTTAATAAACGAAAAGCTGGTAATTCTACCAAATTACTATTATTTAGCAATTTAAATAATAATCAACTTTAACAAAGCCAAATTACACTCCACTTTTAATATCCGAGGTTGTTCATTTATTTAATTCTGCAGAATTCATCGCAGGTAAATAAAGAAGTTTTATAATCGGTCCCAGTACCAGTTTGAGGACATCATTCGGCTCCTCTTTTAACGATGTCGTAGGTACTTTTCACAACCCACGCTAGAGAATTCGATAAGCCCCGCGCACAATGAAAGAACCTCAAGAAGAGGACGAGGAAGCATCGGCCAAAACAGTCAAGACAACAATTCAATCAAATCTAAGCGGTCAGTACTAAGAAAAGTTTTGTCAACACAGGCACATCCGGTCCTATACTTGCAATGTCAACCCAAAAATCGAATTGCAGATGAATATAGCCAAAGCCTCCGAGAATTGCGATTTCACCGCTTCATCCACATCCGTTCCTGGGCACCGCTTCTCGAAACCTGGGCGCATCGTTTACGCATCCAGGATTTGTCGCTTCTCACCACCCAGGCACGCTGTCAAGTGTCTGGGGTTCTTCGCTTTTCGCCGCCTGGACGAAATGCTCTGGGGGCACCCTCTTAACACCGCCTATTGCACGTAGCTGCCACGGGGCATCACTCCAGCGGAGTCGGTATCCAAGATAGGCTTTCGGTTGTAGAATTAATGGACAAAGAAAACGAAGAACAAGGAAAGATGGCGGCACCCTTCGGAGAAGCATGTCATCGGAAAGCTGTCGCGAATTTGGAGTTCACCGATTCTCGTCACCTGGATTCATCGTTCGAGCATCCTGAAATTGCCGCTCTCGCCACTCAGGCACATCGCTGTCACGTGTCTGGCGTTCTTCGCCTTTCGCCGCCTGGACGAAATGCTCTGGGGGCACCCTCTTAACACCGCCCATTGCACATAGCTACCACGGGTGCACCACTCCAACGGAGTCGGTGTCTAAGATAGGCTTTCGGTGCCAAGATTAGGGAATATAGAAGGAGAAGAACAGGAAAGATGCCGGCACCCTTCGGGAAATTCAACCAACGGAAGGCGAATAGTTAACACATGGTCCAGCCACCAAACGAGGAAGAAAGGTAACTGGCTTTGGAACTATTTCATCCTTCGGCACAATGGAACGAAGGCTTTTATTGATCAGCAGAGTAATCTTACTAATAGCAACCCGGATGCGCAAACTCTCTGGCTCAATCAAGTGCCAGTTGTAATTCAACAGAATATGCCGCAAGCATTCAACAACAACACTACAAAAGGGAAAAGCCACCATGTCCAGCACCATCATTCAACCAGTTCACGACCACAGGTAACGCTTCCGACAGAGAGTTCAATTCCCATCAAGAAATTCGCCCAACGCCGAGCATTGGTTTAGCGGCGTAGATGGGAATATGTCCCCACTGCAACAGCATCAGCCAGAGCAATCAACTCGGATTCGAGACGCAGATGATCCTAGGCAGTTGGCGGTACCTCTAACATTTCTGGTAGCGGCACAGGCTGGACGTACTGAGAAGATGGTGGAATTACAACCCATCAATTTCAACAAATTGACGACTACTTCGCTCAATCACAACATCGCTCAATTATCAATCATGGATTTGCGATTCAACATGGGACTACGTCCAATATATTCTTATGCTGGGACTACGTCCAAGATATTCTTATTCATTTAAACGGATTTACGATCCGACATGGGACTACGTCCAACATATTGATACTTCATACAAATGGATTTACGATCCAGCATAAGACTATGTCCCACTTATTGAAATTTTACATACGGATTTACGATCCAACATAGGACTGCGTCCAACTTATTGAAATTTTACATACGGATTCACGATCCAAGGGGAGGACTACGTCCAAGGAGTTCATCGATGACACCAGGGATTTACGATCCAACCAACATTTAACATTAAACTAACAAATCACGCAACAAACTAAATAGTAATCACTTCAACCATAGTGACCTCAACCAATGGGATAACAAAAATACAGATCACATCGTTGCCGCAGCTGATGCGGCAATTATCGCCTCTCGGGCAACCTTCACAACATGTCGGAGAATATCAACATCAAACAACGACGGCCATATCTCAAGCTACAACGTTAGAAATCAATGGCTAACTGGACCTTCGGTCACACACATACACACACACACACACACACACACACACACACACACACACACACACACACACACACACACACACACACACACACACACACACACACACACACACACACTAACACTGATAATTGACTAGGAATTGAAACAATAACTAATTATATTTTATAACAAATTGACTCAATTAATAAAATCAGATGTAGTGAATATAATTAAATTTGCCACCCTACCTCTGCACCGTACCGGTTCATGAGCAACACGAGCATTAAGGCCTCTGAGCTCAACCACAAATACCAACCGCAACTTCCCACGGCGCTGACATGAACACGTTGGTGACGCCAACTAAAGAGGACTGCTGGGTCCACTGTCGGCGCCCGGGAAGATGTTGCAGTTCCGCAACATGTATAATTTCACATTATACAATTACGGCAAAACACCATTGGCACTAAACGCTGCCAATGACAACTACCAGATATATCGGACTGATAACGAGCCCGTTATCAGAAAAATGACATGAAAGAGAACGAAGAATTATTTCTTGATACAGTTTTGGTGTGGCGTTTTACTGTTTTGACGTTCTGTTCAATAAAATTAGTTGAAGTGTTTTCGGCACATTGCACTGTTCTTACACAGCTTTTTAACGTTAAAATTAAGAGTTTTTAGACGGTGCTTTCAGCACCTGTTTTTTTGATTGTCCTAATTAAAACGTAAAATAAAGTTAAATTAGTGTTAAAAAATGTTGTTTTAAACTATTTGCTATTACTGGGCTATAACTCCACAAGATTTGCTGGGCAACAACGCCACAAGGATTTTGCTCTCACGTCGAGGAGTCTATCTCAACGCTGAACATACATTATAATATCTATTTCTATAAGGAAAACAAAAAGTGGGAAAAGGTCAATCCAAAAGTATTCCTTTAGGACTCTTCCGGTGTTTGTTCAATACATTTTTAACATTTGACCCAAGGACATCACAGCAATCTTACTTCCTCTATGACATAATCTGTCACTATTTTAATTAAATTCTATTGAGCCTTCCGATTGCTAAGATACCGTAACGTGAATTACTATATCAGACAGTTTGATCCTTACGCCTTGCTATCCACATAAGGAAATCACGTTTACTTGGCTAAAGGACCTTTCTATTCTACTATTTTATTGTTTTATTTTCCAGTCCATTTGGCATTAAATCATCTTGAATCAGTGATGGAGTGGCTGATCTACTCGATTGCAAAATAGAAGGAAAATCGTTTTAAGGTATTAAGGATGGGTTGTCTTTTCAACTTATCACCCTCATAGAAACTAAATCATTCGATTCGGTTGGGGATCTATTTATTATTCATCATAAGCTAACAATTCAGAAGTTTACCAACCGTCATCTCCTGCTGGCCGAATAACGGGGAGAAGGCATACAGTGAATTCTGCAGATGTAATTGTTTGAATAAGTTCTTTTGCTCCTGGTGCAAAAATACGCGAAATATATGCACTGACAAGCTGATTCGTTGGAGTCCTGGAATTTTTGCTCCTTCTCCCCTCTCTTTTCGAGTGTATGCAGATTATTTCTGAAGTCTACATAGATATAAGACTGTCGTTAATACCAGAAGAATGGTGAGAGATTTTTTGCAGTGCTTACTCGGTAATCAGATTCAGTGTTTGCGTTTGTTAGGAACTTTTCTTAGCGTGATGGAAAATCTATTTTGTGCAAAAGGAAATAAATAAAAGTCCTTGTTGGTGTGGAGAGTAGAAAATGTGTATCCGATTGAATTGCATTATAGACCATTGGTATGTGCCATTTTAAATTGGTATCCATGTAATTATCTTTCGAATGTACTCGTTTATGTCGATGTTATGCTGGAGATAAACTTGAAATTCAATGTGATCGGGAAATAACTTACTTATTGTCCAATAAATCTGAATCTCACAGCTGCAATCGCGAACACACGACAATTGAGAACTACAGATAATAAAAAACAAAGTGTTAGGGACCTATTTCACATAACACCGGTAGTAATTATTGTGCTTGTACCCAAGATATATGTGATGCCAATTACATACATCAGAGTTCGGCAAACTTATTATTTGCTACATTAACTAGAAGTGCCCTCAAACATTAATATCCTGGAATGCTTCTTTTTTGAGGATTAATAATGTGAAAATAGCTCTTTATTCGCCACGTACTATAGCTACCATCTATGTTTCTATGGCGATTCTGTGGGACAATTGCAATAAGAACATAACATTTTCAACATTCGCTTTTGCTCATCCATTGCGAATCTCAGGCAACGTCCCGATGTGTTATTGGTATTTTTTATCGTTGCAAGGACATGTGAGTTTTACGTTGACCAGTGCCACGTTGAGACTGTAAACGAATTTGAATATCTAGGACTTACACTCGACTCGAGAATGAGCTTTTCAAGTCACGTTAATACACTGAGAAAATATATCCGATACAGTCTTCGCCATTTTTATGTTTTACGTAATGTATGTTCCACTAAAGTTTTGAGGATAATTTATTTAGTTTATTCCATTCCAAGCTACAATATGGAATTGCATGTTGGGGTGGTGGTTGTAAAAATAAAATACAACCACTGTTAATCCCGCAGAAATTAGTTATTAGAAAAAGTTGTAGAAGGCCTACCAGGCACCCGTCCTTTCCTTTGTTCAGGGTCCTGAATATTGTTCCTCTAAGACATTTGTATTGTTTTAAAGTTTTAAGATATTCTTCTTGAGGTCTGGAAATCTTAATTTTCGTTTAATCTCCCGATATAACCTTAGGGGTAATTATTCATTTATGTTAACTGTTTCCAAATTCCATACTACAGCATATCGTGATTTCTTTACTGCGTTGTCACTTCTATTGTTCAATGAGTTACCTAGATCAGTCAGGGCACTAGCAAGACCTGGTGCATTTCTAAAAGGAGTGATGATGTGGCTCTTCAACCTGGACTATGCTGCTTTAGATTCTTATATTTCTGGTATTCTGGTTTAATCATAGTTTGTATCTTTTCATTTGCCTTCAACCGACGTAACAAATTGTACCTAAATGTATCTTGTTTTGAATTAATGTAAAACGTTTATGCTAGCTTTGTGGTTCTTGAATGTACTACACAACTATTCCTGAACCGGTAATACCCACCCCACCTTAAAAAATTGATATTTTACTTGATTGTCATTGTAAAGAGGCATTCAACTCTGTTTTGATACTTTAATCGTATAAAAACACCGTATGCCTTCTAGTTTTCTTATATATTATTGTTACATGGTAAACGCCCACATCGCCGTTGCCCCTCCAGAAGAAAAAATATGAAATATAAAATAAAAGTGCGTAAAATTAAGAGTAAACATACGTTTTAAATTGAATATATAACATACAAAACAAAATACAAAACATTAAATTGGACTAAATGCATTTTAACCCACATTCCACTTTTAATTTGCATTTAAATACTAGCGATTGCACAAACCTTCAGCGTTAAGTTATTGATCTTCGAAGGGGTAGAGGTGGCGATGATTGTTTTCGAAAGGTAGCGGGATAACGGGGAATGGATAGAGAGTGTGTCTACAGGATTCGAAGAAAAGACCTCCTCAAAGAAGGTCGTGTTTGTGTCCCACAGTTTATTGAATCGTTTTTGTTCCTTTTATTATTATTAATTCTTCTTTAATTTTCTATTCTAAACAGTCAAACTTGTTTCATTAATAAAGTGTATGCGTAAAAATAAATAAAGAAAAAATAATTAAAGTCAGTGTTTGTTGTTATTTGTGACGCGTCTGCCAGGAAGGAAGTTGGAGCACATGTGTGTCGGAATACATAACGGCCCGAATTCTTAACAGCACCCAAAGGACCCCTGGAATTGCCGGTAAGTGTGGTAAAAGGAGTCATTCCAGTGATTCGAGCGACGAGAGGTTGTGGCCGTCGGCAAGCGACACCGTTGCTTTTCCCCGCTACATGGAACGCTCGACTACCACCAGCGCGTAACGGACCAATACGTGGCAGCCTGATGTCCTTGACATGTGGTCATATTTAACCTCATCTGAAGCCGGCACCCGTTACCGGGCCACCACCATCGTTTCTAATGTTTGACCACCTTGTAAAAATCGTTTAACAACTGGCTCGGCCACCCGACTGCGCAGCCAGTTACTAACATCGTAAAACCATATTAATTGGTGTTAGAAAATATACCCCAACACCTGGCGCAGCCTTTTAATTCTTCTTCGGCGATCAACGATAACCAACAGCAGTTTAACACCAAATATTTAGATATTTGCTCTCATCTGATTTACAACAATAGAACCTCGATCTTCAAACATCCAAATTATACTTACATCTAAATATTTATATCAACATATTTAAATCAACCAATTTTATTCGTAACAAAATCATTATACATTATACATATCATTATTTTTGTAACAATTGGCGCTTAAAATCACTTAATCACTTATTACAATAATCACATTTCATATAATACATCATAATTACACACATTTTCATACAAAGACGCCAACCCCACAACCCATATCATTACAATTGGCACAACAATACTATTACAATTGGCGCAGCCGATATTGTTACATTATTATAGTCGATAATATTTGCCAATGGTATAGCAAAATTCAATGTACAAACCATATATGAAATAAAACTACTACTACTACATTCGAGACTTTAGCTGTCGACATATAAAACCAAAAGCCAAATCCTTGTACCAAGCTTAACGGATTTCATTCCGGTCGTCTATAATTTGAGGCCTCAGCTCTTCTCATACTATGGTAAAATTAGATAATCACCCGTCACAGCCGGCTTACTTAGCAATAACCTGGGTTCTTCGTATGAGACCGCAATGAAAACGACTTCCTTGGTGATATGAACCGACTAGGGATTGAAAATTGTAATCTACTATAGGCAGACTTATTACAAGGTTCACAACAGTAACCTACCATAGAGAGACTTATTACGAGGTTCACAACAGACACAAGGCCAAGGTGGTGAACTACTACTCATTCACACACACTGAAGAAAAGTCAAGGAAAGTCGCTAGCTTCTGAGAGATGAAATCATGTCCATCCTCGAGGCAACTTTTCATGATGTCAAATTTATTAACGTCAAAAGGTTTTCTCCTCCACAACGCGTAGTGAATATCAACACGAAGAAATGCTGTTAAATGAAAATATAGGAGCTTCACCTTGGAACTGGAATCGACATAGAGTCCATAATAAGGAAGAAGTCGCTCTCAATCTTGCATCAGTAACTAGTGTTCATAACCAGTGTTTCAGAGACACTCTCCAAAAACTGTAATATAAACCGCCGTTGTGTTCATTTACATCGTGCCTGTTCCCTCCTTGGTTGAAATAAGGCCTGCGAACACCGAGCTACAGACCACCCCCGCCCCCACTGCTCATCGCCTTGGATCAACTTGGGCTTTTGAAGAGTGGAATGATAGAATCACTAAGTCAGCCCTACAAACGCTGATGATTCCTACCCACCTTCTTCGCAAATAATGCAATCAGCATCAATAAAGTCAATAAGATCCCAAACCAGGCTTCCAACTCATTTTGTTTTTACATCCCCTCTCCCCATGAATGGCTACTCCTTCACCCGGCAGGTGAAACTTTTAAACTGGGTAAATTTTCTGTTTTCAAAAACGATACCAACACTAACACTGTCCTTATTCATTAAAATCACCACACTCGTAAAATCCCCCAACCCCGTCACTTGAATTCAACAATACCTCCACCCAAAACTTCTCATCAACATAGCCTTTTACCAAGCTACAGTCGGCCCTCCAAACCCGCTATCACGCCGGACCCCGGTCTCTCCCATAAATCTACCAACTGGTCAATGCTTACCCGCAATCCCAGCCGCACTCATCGTACTGCTCGCCCCAAACACAGATTACCTCCATCGCGACCTAATCAAGACAAATCTGATTCCCCCGATAAACGGAAAACCGATTACCACATCCTCTCTCATAATGGGAGGGTTTCCTTCAAACCTCTTCCTAATAGAAACCCTGTTAATCCTAACCTCACCCTTCTGAATGCCACAAAACCCCCAAGCCACACCATTGTGGAGAGGAGGTATGTACCAGCATGGGTACTCTGTTCACTTCCATCCCCATCATCTATTGTTCTCGCGCTAAGGAAAGTGACACTAAACAAAACTTCTCGACGCAGGAAACAAGTTCAAAATTCAGAGTGGACACAGCGCAGGAACAATGAAACAAACACTGGTGTAGTTATTATTTAGACATCGGGTTTTTATTTTCCGTAGGTAAACGTTAATATTAAATTTATATGCACTCAATGCCGACTCGCGGAGACTACGACACAAACGATTATTTTTCATTATCGCTTCCCTGTGCGCACCAGGGTAGCGATGGAGCCGCGACCTGCTCGGTCGAAGGATGCTAAAAGACTCAGCGATCGTCATATCACGCAGAGATGATTTCGCTAAGGAAAAAAGGAAGAGAGAGAAAAACTTTTCTCTTAAGGGTGTGACCACTAAGAAAATGCGATCTTTTTGGTGCAGTGGTATATGTGCGCGATCGAACAGATTCAATGTTGTTGCACGTGTTCGAAAGCAGTGGAACGACGAAACAGGCAGGTGGCAAGAACAAAAGGGAAAAATGACCAAATGCGCCGTTGGTAATGTGGGTCATTGTTTACACGATGCCTCGTCGCTATTTTCGACGCTGGGAGAAAAAGGTGCTTAAAGCAAATTAGATGTTTATGGCATCTCTAGCTGCAGTAGAAACCGGGTTCATATTTGCATTAGGAAATGCTGGAGAATTTGGTTTCGGCGTCTATTGCGCTAATTATATGCAGCTGCTTGGGTTGTCTATTGATAAGACAAACAAAAAAGGTTGCCAGGCAATGGTATGAAAAGGTACAGAACCTGGAAAAAAAAGACGGCGCAGAATTTATGGTCCCTGTCATGAAGGTTACAAATGTATGTAAATCTAATTATTTATTTACCGGAATTCCTCTAAGGAAATTTGACTGGCGACGTAGATGCCCAAATTGATTGGAAATTCCTGGTAAGTTAATAAAGAAATCTTAAGGAGCAATGGTATGCGAAGAGCATGCATGAAGGTAAGTTTTGTTTACAGGGACGTAAAGATCATAGATTTGATCTCTTAAATGCGTGCAGCATTTTTAGGTACTAATACTGTTGCATTAGCAAACTAAAGGGAGTAGGGTAGTAGTTATGGAGGTTTTTCAGGTAAGTAGACCGTAGGGTTTGGCGGAACCGCTACACCATCCCTCCCCATCCCGCCCCAACCCTAGCCAAAATAAAATCAAACAAATATCCCTATTTCATCAAATGCCATTCTATTAACCCAACTCACCAGTCATTTTCCACGACATTTTACTCTCCCAGCTCCACCCACCTATCTACCGTCCCAAATAATTCTAGCTAGTCATCGCGTTCCCCTTCCGTGGACCCCCCCCCCCCCCCAATTATTCCCAACCCGTTTTTAACCCCGTCTTTCGTCCCTCAGTAAAAATCACACAGCTTACTTTCGAATCATCTGATTGCCGATACGCACTGTCCAAACTTAGAGAAAATAAGACATATGAAAATATTCGTCTTTTTCTAGTGTATCTCCACAACAAATCTGATTCTGTCTGCTACGAAGGCAAAACTAAAACCAGTGTCAAACACTCTATTCAACAGGAAGGTTTACCCACTGACGTTCCCAGTCTCCACAACCTATTCGTAAAATGCCAAGTAATTTTCAATTTATCCCCTCATAAAGTGTCGAATGACTTTAAAGCTTTCAGCCACTTCGTTCACTCCAGAACGTTATCATATATTCAACTTAGTAACGCCAATCTCAAGAAGTTTTATCGTTCCTAAACCCTCCCCCGCCCCGTAGCCCCTCTCAAAACCGGTAGTAGACTCCCCGTACACCCATATTATCAAAACGTGAGAGGTCTTCGCTCAAAGACCCAATCCATTCTGAAAAACTCCCACCCCCTACCTGTTGACATTTTCGCATTAAGCGAAACGGACTCAATCCCCAGCTTTCATAACCTTGAACTGTTTCCTCCTACGTTCACCATATTCCGCGATCGCCTCCTCAATCTGGCCACTGAATTTCCCCCCAGCTGAGGAGTGTTCATCGCTGTCCATGACACCCTCCAGTCGTAACTTATCTGTTTCCATACCTCATTCAAGCTGGACTTTGTGACAGTCAAAATCACTCTTTCTCGGTGAGCAATTTCTGCCATCTGCTTCTATATCATGCCATCCCATTCTATTGGAGTATACGAAATCCGTTTTAATATAATCGAGCTGAGTAATTGTGAGGCCTACATCATCATCATTGGAGAATTTAATCTTCCACAATTCAGTTGCACTTTATCCACAACTTAATTGGGCTTTATCTTTCAGAACTCAATTGGGCTTAATCTGGCGGTTCACACCCACCCTACCTTGGCCGGGAATGTCTCCTAATTAATGATTAAATGATTCTTGGCGTTGTCAAGTCAGCAACAATCGAAACCTCTTGGGTAGGTAGCTACACATCGTCCTTCCAACAGACCCTATCAATACATCTGTCCACCCACCCCCCCCCCCCCGTCGCTTCGCATCTATAGACAACTCCACCTCGTGATCCTCTTTCGAGTCTACTCCCAATCCTCCACCCCCGCCCCCCGCCAATCACTACGCCTACGATTTCCATAAAGCTAACATTCACCTCATCAACGACTGCCTAGCCTGTCTTTCGTTCACCCACCCGTCGAAGATGCCATCACCCACTTATATACCGAAATCCTTTACTATATTTCCCTGTTCGCTCCGTACTCTACACATAGAACAGCAATCTCTTCCCCTTCATGATACAATCACAAGCTTCGGTCCATTCGTAACAAAATGAATAAGTTATGGGTCATCTTCTCACGGAATCGAATTATGCCCGACTACTCCAACTTTCTTGGCGGTTACCTCGAATTCATGGAACTTTATCACAACTATCTTACCAAAACTCAGACTAATCTCAAAAATGACCCCAAAACCTTCTTTCAATTTGTCAATCATAAACGTAGATCCGATGGTTACCCCACATCGCTTACCTTTAACTCTCATACCTCATCTGATCCTGTTACTACTGCTAACTACTTCGCCACTCACTTCAATCAGTCATTCACTAATGACTCCTTTGTTCCTGACCCGTCATACTTCAACTACGTACCTAACTTTTCCACCGGGCCCCTTCTCCACAACTTCTTTCATCCGACGTTAATTGAATCCGAGCTACTGGAACTCACCGAGCCCCGATGGTATCCTTGTAATTCTCCTCAAGAAATGCTCATCCATTATCTCTGCTCCCCTCTCCCTGATCGCCAATCTTTCACTCCCAACGCGTATGCTTCTACATTTGGAAAACCTCCATCATCACCCCCATCCACAAGAAGAGTCCCAAAAACGACATCGCGAACTACCGCCACATCGACACACTCTGCCACTTACCCAAGATTCTCAAAAGGATTTTATACGAATCTCTTAGTTTTCGTTGCAAATCCTTAATTTCATCAAGGCGACATGGTTTTCTCAATGACTGATCAACTACAACCAATCTCATTGAGTTCACTTCCTTTACACTCTCAGCACTAGAGCACGGTAACGAGGTCGATATGGTCTCGACCGACCTCAGTAAAGCATTCGCTACTAATGACATTGATAAGATCATTAAGAATTCCAGCTTGTCCCTATACGCTGATGACACTAAGTTATGTAAGATCATCGAGTCACCACTTGATTCTGCGCTGCTGCAATCAGACCTTGACAACATCTCGACTTGGTGTGACAAAAATTGCTTTGTACATAACATCGCCAAATGCAAATCTATAACCTTTTCCGGAAAGCACATTCGCTCATCCTCCGTTTCATATACCCTTCATAGCCAACCTCTGACCATCGTTCAATGTAATCGAGATCTTGGGATCCTTTGCGACAGCGAGCTTAACTTCCTCTCTCACATTGATGAGACGATCCGGAAAGTCAATTCTGCCCTCGGATTCGTGAAACGATGATCTAAGGAATTCTCCGACCTATACGCTACTCGATCCCTTTATCTTACCCTCGTCCGTCCACTGTTTGAATATGCTAGCCAGGTATGGTCTTCTTATCACAAGATCCATATCCGTAGAATCGAAAGTATTCAACGTCACTCCTTCGGTGCGCTCTCCGAGGGCTAGGATGGGAAAACCCCTTCATACCTCCTTCGTACATTAACCGCCTTAAATTAATTAACCTCAGAATCCTTGAGGAACGCAGGGTCCTAGCCGACATAGTGTTCATGAAGTTCTTTCCGGCTCGGTCGACTGAGCTTACCTCCTTAACTTAATTCCTCTGAACACAGCCCTCAAAATACGCGCAATCCCCGTCTTCTCTTCACCCCCCCCCCCCCCCCCCGCGCAATTCTTATGGTCTCAACAAATAGGCAACTCATTGAACAATCGAAAGGACAAACCACGATAGCCTGTGATTCGGATGTTGGGTACAGATAACATATTTAAATAATTTCGACTAATATTATAACTATAGATTAAACCGTAAATCACGGTGGCTTAAATACCTTTTCGTCCAGCTCAAGGAGCCATACATACTGGTGTCCTCAGCCCCACGTATCTACAATAATTTCCAGCGGATCATCGTTGGGGAAAAGTGAAACCATGCGTTGGCAACCATACTTTCACGCTGACACACCATCTTCACTATCCTCGCTTAACGCAACAAACCCGGCGTGATCTGTGTACACACAGCACATACTTTCCCATATTAAACAGAACTTCACGACAACGATCACGACTTCCGCATAGAGCACCGGAACACTCGCCTGCTCCGACGTTCTCTCGCTCGTTCGTTCCTTGCTCCGTCATTCGCACACGAAGTTGATCGTAACAAAGTTACTGAGGAGGGAGTGGTGTGGCGTTTCTAACAGATACCCGCACAATGTGCAAGTAAATAGTGAGGAACACCGAAAGGAAATTCGAATAAGCAAAGCATCAGAGCCGTATACCATAGCGGAGCAAATAACAATTCCACATCAGTTGAGTGTACTTGAGTTTAGAAACCGAATTCGTACACGCGGCAGTGGCCTGATGTGTTGAGCATTGGGTAAACTTTTAATGATTCTAACCGTCATAGCGTCAGTTCGAATCACACGTTCTTCACTATCCTCGCAAACACTATAGTGCTGCTAACTAAGACTATTTGCGAGATTTTGTCGCATTCTTTCCGTGGTCGCAGGTGTGCTTTGGAGACTCCGATGTTAAGGCATGCGCAGAACCCGTCACGAATATTATTGTTTTTGGGATGAAGATTTACATTCCACATTCCATCAAACGAAATTTATCAGATAAACCTTGGTTTGATAAAAAATGCGAGCAGATTACAGAGGAAAAAATAGAAAAAATAGAGGTTTTAAACAATGGCACTCTAATCCCACCGATATTAACAGAACGAATTCTGTTAGAATTAGAAACGCGTGCGACCAGCCGATTGATACCGCGAAGAAGGCTTACAATGACAGAGTGACCAATAAACTCCTTGAGTGTCCAACCGGTTCATGTCCCTTCTGGTCAATGGCAAGGGCTGACAGCAATAAATTCGCTTCCTCCTCTTTTCCTTCGTTGGTGATGGGCAGCGGCACGTTAGCCACAAATTCAAAAGATAAAGCTAATGTGTTCGCGAATTTGTTTTTCGCCAATTCGCCTGTGATGGCGCCGGCAGGGTCTGCGATGCGGGATGTGAGGTTCCGGCCGCGTACTATTCAACGCATTATACGTGGACTGGACCGTAGGAAGACAACCGCCCCGGGCGGAATACCAGCAATAGTCCTTAAAAACTGTGCCCCAGAACTATCGCCGGTTCTTGGTAGATCCTTTCGCTTAACTTATGCATTTCCTATGCTGGAAATCGCTCGAGTTCAGCCAATCCAAAAAAAAAAAAGGAAAAAAGGTGTCTCCCACAAAATTACCGGCCGATAGCATTACTATGTTATCTATGCTCTCCAAAGTGATGGAAAAGGTCATCAATGCCGAGTTAAGTAAGTATTTGGAGAGCAACGGACTGTTGAATGATCGTCAATACGGATTTCGTGGCAGGCGCTCCACGGGTGTCTTCTTGAGCCTGGTGAGTCAAGAACGGTTGCATTGGATATCTCCAAGGCTTTTAACCACGTGCGGTCTGGAGCATTGCTGAGCCGATTTCGTTCATACGGACTTTCCCAGCAGCTTTGCAACTAGACGAAGAGCTCCCTCGAAAATCAATCCATCCGGGTTGTTGTAGACGGCGAGTCTTTGGATCTGTATCCCGTCAATCCCGGGATATCCCAAGGTTCTAGTTTGGCTCCAACCTTGTTTTTGCTTCACATAAATAATTTGTTGGAGACAACAGATAACAAAGTGTTTAGTTTGCAGATGAAAGTACGCTTGTTTCCTCTATCTCTACTCAACGGCCGATTAGTGCATCATCGTCGCACCAGTTGAGATGTAGCCAGACCGACTCTCGAAATCAGGATCTGGATAAAGTCCTGCAGTAGGAAAAGGCCAATCTCGTCGACTTCAATGCAACGAAGACACAATATACACCATTCACATAGAAAATCGGATTATCTGTTCCATAGCTCATGATGAATGGCCAGGTCCTTGAATCTGGGGAAAACATGTATTTGCTCGTCATCGCGGTCTGTGGGAATGTATCGTGGCATAAACATGTGTCGAATATCGCCAGGTTCGCCTCAGGCAAACTGAGTTATCTTTTTAGAGCCAAGAAACATTTTAACTTGAGCCCAACTTTGTCTCCTGTGTAAATTCCAAATTAGACCGGCGGTCGAATATCGCTCTCATGTTTGGTGCTCTGCTTCTAAGCATACACTCAACCTACTTGAGAGCATACAGGGACGACCAATCCGCTGATCGGGGACATGGCGCTGACATCGGGACTACAGTCCCTGTCACATCGAATGCACGTAGCTGACCTCTGTCTGTTTTACAGAGATTATCACATGTACTGTTCTTCGGAGATTCGTGGCATTGTTTCGCGCAATTTGGATTATATTCGCTCCACACAACCATCCGACACATCGCATCAACTTGCGGTCCATCTCCCCACGGCGCGAACATCCCTGCATCAGAATCCGTTCCGTGGCAAAGCGGGGAAGCTGTGGAACTCCTGTGGGGGGCGTCGTCAGTGCGCCGGCATGGGTGCTCGGTTCCACCACGTCCCCACAAACTGTTCACAAGCGGAAAGGCAAAACCTCGCAAAGAAACCGACACAAGGAGGAGTTTAGTACAACTGGCTTTATTTTGCTTAAACCTGTATTGTATTGTATTTATTGTTCGACGCTAACATGTTTTAGTAATGCTTATTAAAAATTACTTGTTAATTACTTTTGTTCAAATTATGAAGGCTTTATGATATTTCACTTGATTTACCCAACGCACTGAAACATGAGAGAGTTAAAAATGAGAACACACTCGACTAGGATGTACGCATCCCCGGCGCGCTACGGGGAGTGGAAGGAGAACCGACTGACTCGGTCGGTGGTTGGAAAACGACTCAGCGATGTGCATTCGTTGGTGGTAGAAATTCGGCCCGTGGTGACTACTCTCTCAATTAAGGTTGCGTTTTACTTACCACAAGAGAAACGTGAAGTCTCTCTTTGTGGAATAGGGAACCGGATCTCGTAGTGAAGATCATGGTGGTATGTGTGTAGTTGATCGTATAGATCACATTGCTTATCGATGCATTTCGGCAAAGGATAAACGAAACCTAAAACATGGGAAAAAGAACAAAGAGAGAAGCGACCTAGGGCATCGTTCTGACATGAGGGTTCAGCTAAGTAAATACGCTGCAACTCATTAGGTGCTAATGGATTTGGGATACTTCATACAATTTGTATATCGTATCTTTGTCGGCGGAAAAACAAATTCTTTATTTGCATTTGTTTATGCTATGGAATTCGAATTCGGCGGCTAAGTGCGAAGTTGCTGATTGTTTGTCAGATGGACAAATATATCATGGGTGGTGTCTATTGCAGGTGAGCAAACAAGCTGCTTGGGGTTGCTTTGTCGTTGGACAAAAGAGTCGCCAGCCAATGTGCATGTAGGAACATTGTTGTGCACATGGTGAGGCTGGGATTTTCCTGGCAAAAAGGGTGCCGAATAGGTTTTGGATTTATGATCCTGTATGATGAAAAGAATTCTTTTCAGAAATTTTGAATGTGCGTTGATGCACGAGAGGTAAGAATTCTTTTACAGGGACATTTAAGTTATGCATTAGATAACCTTGATGCGTGAAGCTTTTGCAGATGCTAATACAATTGCATTAGCGGGAAACAGTGGGGTTTGTAGCTTTAGGGCAGGACGTTTTGGAGGTAATTGGGAAGGTAAGTAGTGGCGTTTAGTGGTACCGCCACACTCCCTTCCCGCGCGAGTGTTCCAACTTGCAACTGTTCAAAAAGAACTGCAACGACTCGACGCTATAGGTTCGCCTCTCCTGGAAGAATGTAATAAAAAAAAAACCTAACATTTTTATGGAATTAAATTAATGCTTTTGTTTTCAACAAATTTCACACAACACAGCAACTTGTAAGAGAGGCTACTATGTTATAGTCGGACTACCTATATTTAACTCCTGTGATCCCTATTCTCATAAATGGGGATCATGACAACTGGGTAACATCTGAGAGATTCATCATCATCTTCGGCACTACAACCGGGAACCGGTCTTGGCCTTATTTAGCAAGTCCTGAGGCTTGTTAAATTTTCCATAATGATTTTTTTTTTTTTTTTTTTCTGGGCAAGGTCATTAGTCTTGCGCCAGGGGCTCCCCGACGGGGAATCGAACCCCGGTCTCCCGGGTGACAGGCGGGTGTACTAACTACTATACTATCGAGGAGCCCGATAGAGACATCTGAGAGATTACCTCTTGTAAAGTGTATTTGGCGGATTAGGATGTTGTTGTAGTGTTCCGCCGAACACTGCTTACCGTGGAGGAAAAATATACTAGCGGAGCGAACACAGTCAATAAATGGTACACAACACCTTTTAGTTTTATTACTTGTTTATTGTTTATTAATAAGCACACAGTTCACACCAATTGATCAACGCGCGTTTTTTTGAGATGCTTTTTATTTTGCATTCGCTGCGACAACCGACACACGTTCGACTCACTTTCTCTTTTAAATTTTATAAAACTAAGTCGCGGTTACTATTGCCACAGAATGTGACGATCAAAATCTCTCTGTCTGTCTGCCCACACAGATATCCAGATTCCAAACCGGTATCCGTATCTGTACGGAAAAATTTTTCTATTCGATCTGCTAACAGAATTCCGGAAATCTCTGTTAGCAGCATGCTATTTCATCCCAGGGGTAATTTCCTATTTTCCTGAAAGGAGAAAGTCATTCCTTGCATACATCATTATCATTGGTGATAGAATTTCATTTCCACGGCCTTCTGTTTGCACAGAACATCTGGCGCCCAGACCAGAGATATTCGGCGATTGTTTTGACGTGCAGTCCGTGGGTCTTATTTGAACTTGGTACCCGGAATCGAAATCCATTAGATCTTTATAATGGTGCGAAATTCTAGCGTGGCCGTGGGACCGGAGTATTGCCTTTGTTGGCTTAACTCCTCATAAATTATCGGATATCTCGTTGAGATATATTCGATTGCGATAGGTCGTGGCTGCCTTCTGTTGTTCAACGGATTTGGGTGGTCCTTGCGTTAGATTACCCGCACGTGCATCCGTTGATCGGCTCATTCTTTGATGATAGCAATTCTTTTGTATCGAATTTTGGAATTGCCGGTTCGATGAGATGTTCCTGGGCGCAGGCAGCATATATGGTATTTTGGGAATTGGTTTTTTTAGGAATAGAACGCATGGATGTTTATACCTTTGTTTCAGGCATGATGAATTATAATTGTTGAGCTTGACCTAAAAAGCTTTGGGGACGTTCAGTTCCCTGCTTTTTGGTGTCGGTCTCAACGTTGTCTGCGAGTTGCAGGCCCTATGGTGGGACTTTGGGGCACGCGTCTGTGGGCGCGTGCAGCGCTCTCAGGTAAGTAAGTTCCTTGAAGGTTTGGAACCTTACCTGGGCGGAATTGTGCGTTCGTAGGACGCTACATGTACATATACCACTGATTTAAGTTCCTAATTAAAAATGCAATATTGAAATCAAAAAAACTTTTAAAAAGAGTAAAATATATTTTAAAAAAGTGTATACCACAAATACAGTAAAAACTCAAATTCCTTGAAAGAGACAAAACTAAATACTAAAAGCGTATTAAAAAAAAATTCTTTTTAAGGCTTATGACTCTCTAATTAACAACATACTGTGATAAAATAAATAAATAAAAAAGTAAATAAAGATTAAGAAAAAAAAGTAAAGCACCGAGAATGCCATGTAAAACATACCCCGTAATCCCTGTAGCGAGTTCAAAAGCATTAAGAGAAAAAATTAGGAATGCAAGCAATTGCAAAAAGCGGCAAAACAACGAACGAGAATATACGAGAACATCCGGAATTATTTAACTTCGCACCGAATGTAATATATATCGTCCTTAATATATTTTGCAGCTCGAAAGAGAACCATTTTTGCAATAAAATAACTTAGTTGTCGAAATTGGATGGACCCAGCGAAAATTCAACTACTGTACGTGCGGCAAACTTGCTAAATAAGACCAAGAACGGATCCCGGGTGTAGTGCCGATGATGATGATGATGACATGCGCCAGGATATTAGATTGGGGATTGCCTCTACCCTTCGCCCAGCCCTTCTTCGTGTTATAAATACAGTTTACGACAATCCTTTTCTCGATTGAGGACAGTGACAAGATGAAGTCAATTGAAAACAAAGACAGACATCAGATCGACCGGGAAAATAAGAAAAATAAAATAAAAAAAAAAAAAATCAGAAAAGAAAACCGAAATTGTGGCAGCAATTTCCCGAATACAAATTGATTTAGTGAAGGCTTTCATAGGAATCCCAACTTGGTTTGAATAGACAGCAGGATTATCAAACAGATACCAGGAACCAACGATACGTATGTATTCGCTACAATGTGGTAGTCAGAAGGCTGCTCGCTGTGGTAAGCCCCAAACGCTTTATAATATTGGCTAACACATTACATTAGTTAATTGAAAGTTGTACGTATTAGCCGCCCCCCAGCCAACCACTACATTCACAGGTGAAAACCTCTGACCGCCAAGACAGAATTGAATTACAATTCTCCAACTGACTTTGCATCATTTTCTAACAATCACATCTGCCGAAAACGTTGTGGATGTGTGGCAGTATCACATGAGTGGTTTTCTGTCATGTCTCATTTTATTACACGAAGTTGTAGTTAACTTAATATGGTGTATGTGATTGTACATGCCCGCCTTCATTCCTCCTACCGGAACTGGGGTGAAGTAGTCAAGGAGGTCAGAAATAAAACATACTATTTTTCGTCGTCTTATGTAGGACAGTGCTCAACTTATGGGGATGTCTAATCCAATAACTCAATTCAATTGATTTAATTCTCGCCATTAAATTGTCCGTGTAGGAACTAGGATATTATGGCAACGTTATGACCCGGCTAGAACAGGACATTGGAGAATTAATGGCGAATCGAAAGAAATATCCGGGGTTAATACAACACCCCTCTCTTTATATACTTGTGCCGAATATTCGTAAAGTTAGCTAATTGCTTGACGAAGTGATTTCGATTCCGTTCTCCCCGCGACATCGTTGGGTTTAAGTTCTTCTCTACCCTGTTTTGTATCTGGCAATTGAACGACAAGTCAAAGGTAGACGAATAAAAATAAATACATCTATATCGTGTGAAAATGATGATTTAGAAGCGGAAAGGCACACTCAGTCGGTGTTGCAAATCGATTTCACGAAAATAAATTGTTTGTTGTTCTGGGGTTTTTTGCCGTTTTCAAAATTTTATTCAGATACGAGACGAAGGTTAGTGTGACAAGAGAACGCTCAGGAGGAGTTAGGTTGACAACGCATGATTAGGTCCTACGAGACAGAGCTTGACAAACGAAGGATTTGTTACAGGATGTCTGCGCAAGGGTATCAAAAGGTTTGTGTACAACGGGTGTAGTAGTATCTGCCATTCAAAATAATAATTGGCTTTTAGGACTTCTAAGCCAATAATCTGATGTTTTAACTTTACAGTTGTGTATGTGTAAACCTATAAACCGCACATGTGCCTCTAATCGATTCGCCTACTATCACAATTTAAATTTGAATTATTTAGTTGATTCATCCACTGCCTGTTCCCTCAACGTCTATGGATTAGTTGTTAGAGATTATTCAGCAAACTTTCGAATGTATATTCTTGAAAACTTTTTCGTCTCATTAGAATTCCATCAAACACGTTTGCTTACCCAAAAATTGCTCCCAACGTGTAGATATGTTAAGCAGTAGCAACTGAAGGTGAATGATTATCCACGGCTCAACAGAAATGGGCTTGTCGAAATATTCTCCTCAATTCTAGTCACGGAATTTCTTTTGGAATGTTTCTCTGGAATCTTGGTTACGAAAATTTGGAAAAAGTAGCAGCAGTTCAGCAGTTTTCGCATATCACTAACGCAGAAAAGAAACGCTTAGGTAATTTAATGATCATTAAACAACTTTTCAATTGACAAATAATGTTTGCAATCCCTTCCGAGATCACAGTGACACTTGTTACATCCTCCCATGATTTCCAACAAATGCGAATGTAATAAGGAATGTAAGAGACCTTGCTACAACTAACTGGGAATTGAAAACGACTAAAATAATATCAGTGTTCGACAACTTTATATCAAGCAAATAAATAATATGTTCATTCACTGGTGTTTGCCTTCGATGGCATTGTGACGGTTCTTAAAAGTCTTCTCCTGGAACCACCCACTTCCTCAACTAAACCGTCTTTTCCCTCACTTCACAAACCACTATACTTACCTGCATTCGATAAGCGTAAGCTGTCTTTCAGTAGCTTTCACCTGAAAGTTAAACTTCACCGATGGCATGCATAACATTGAATTTTCCTGATTCATAATATATGAATCATTCCATACCCCCTATCGGCTCAGCTCGTCAGCGTGTTTGTTGACACAGCTGCAACCGATATTCTTCCTACGGTTCTTAATTAAATATTGCTCCAATCCCGAGGTTCACAACACTTGCGACAATTCCCTTTCATCGGTTATCAACCGATCACGGAATTTCGCATGGAAATGCTCATTGTTTAGACAATCTTACCCATGCCATTCCCCATGATGACCCACAGCAAAGCAAAGCAAACACACAGGACCTCACTGCGTTTGTTTTGTTTACTAATCGCTGGTCCATGGTTCACCTGGGTGACACGTTAGCCTGCACATCTGCAGGTCGAATTCCTCACCACCATATCCATGTACCAGCATATTAACCTAAAAAAAAAGATAACATCCAACGTGACCCATGGCCACCGTCGGCAAGATTTCTATTGACTTAATGCTAACAACATTTATTCCATCATAGAGCACCAGAGCCATGCGGCTAAAACAAATAAGTCCCAATCGTCGGTCGACCTATCGTCACCGAAGAATGTATCGCCTACAACGGCATTACATAAACACAATTCCTGCAGTTCATTATGCCCGTCCATGTTTATTCAGATGCAGTTTCGTCATTGCCGATATGCAGGCTAAGGGGCATCGTACTTGACCTATACGGACACATGGGGAATCCTCCTGTAGCGTTCTACGAACGCACAATTCCGCGCAGGTAAGGTTCCTACCTTCAAAGAACGTTCTTACCTGATAACGCAGCGCACGTGCCCACAGACACGCGGTCAATAGTCATTACAATACCTGTAACAAAGGTCATAGAAGGCTGCAAAATGCGAACCGATATAAAAAGAAGCAAGGAACTGAACGTCCCAAAGCTTTCAATATCAAGCAACAAGTCGATTGTAACATACCTGAAACAAAGGTAAAAGCATTCATTCATCATATTAGTAAAGATTGAAATGCGCCGCACTCCAGCACTGCACAATCCGAAATCCTGAACATCTACACGATGTTACAAGGATTTGTTATCGCAAGCAAATTAGCCGACCAACGATGCACGTGCGGGTAGCTGCCATAAAGACCACCAAATCTATCGGCAAACAAAAGAAACGGCAACCGTAATTATCTCAACGACATAATTCAAATTGTATGAGGTTGAAAACCTACAAGGAAACTACTCCGATCCCACGGTGTCTGTTTGTATTTCACACACATTAGAAAGATCTAATGGATTTCGGGTGTATTGACAAAAGTCAAACAAAACCCATGAACCATGCATCCATGCAAATTGCAGGATATCTTTCGGCCTTCGCGCCAGATGTGTTATGTAAATAAGGCGGCATACAATCGACAACCGTCGAACTGAATTTCGACCACCACCACGGATGGTGATAATGATGTTCGATGATGAGCGAGTTTCTTCTTTCAGGAATGAAAAATCACCCCTGGGACGTGATAACATGCTGCTAACAGAAATTCGGAAGTTCTGTTAGCAGAGCAATTAGGGAAATTTTTCCGTGTAGATACAGATACCAGTTTTGAATCTGGATATCTGTGTGGGCAGATAGTCAGTCAGATTTCGATCGTCACCGGGACGAGAGGGATAGTTCGAATATCCGTCCAGAGAGGAGAACGGTAGAGAACTCCATCGAGGAGGTCGACGGGAAGCTGCGAGGACGTGAGGATCGAGAATTCTGCCGAACTGCCACCGACGGCAACATTAAAAATTAAGTGTTCAGTTTTTTTTTTTTTTTTTTTTTAATTCGCGAGTTAACTTTATTTAATCGGACGCGGCACAGGAAAAGGAACGAACGGTCGAGCGTGTGTTATCGGATTACGTGTGCGTCGAGTCTCGCAAAGACTAAAGTAATATTTAAATTCGATATAAACACGAAACAATAAAGATTACAATTCAAAGTTTCAAAGGAACGTTTTCACGGTGTTTCATTTGTGTGCCGAAATTCTTTGGTGTTAGGTATTGGACGGTGTTCGGCGGAACACTTGCGACCGAATGGAAAACATCCGCCAAACTCCCATTCGAGTCCTTTGTGATCGCTCATTGGCCATCGTCAAGTTGAGCCTACTTGCTCCTCCCACAGCGATGTGATCCATCACCGTTGAATCTGACAGATGAGGATTGCATCGAGGAGTCAGATTCCACCCGGAGTGGAGTAACGTTGTATTACAACAGTAGCAGTTGAAGGGAGATTCCATCGTCCGCTGCAGCCGTTGTCGTGGAGCTGAAGAAATCTTCATCACTAGTTGTTGTGCGTGTATCCGAAATAGAGTGTACGAGTGCGAGAAGTTTTACGCCAAATAAATTTCATAAACAACCGATTGTGCTTAAGTTTTATACAGTTTAAGAACTCGATTAATTAAATTTTGTCTTGAGTGTGGGAAGTTTTACGCCAAACTAGATTTAATAAAGAACAGACAATAAAGAAATTTATAAACAACATTCCAGTGTTTAAATTCTGCTCTCTCAAATCTTACGGATGAATCTTTTGAATTAATCTATCCAGAGATAAGTCAGCGGAATATTAGTGAATCCCTGTCCCTGCCGACACACCTTAACTAATAAATACCCACAGCATTACATATAGCCTCTGTTATAACAGTTTAAGTTTGGCTGTAATAGTCGTTCCGAGTGATTTCACTAATATATATAGGATATACAAGGGTAATCAAATATAAGCGGTAATTTAATTTGTTGCTTAGCAACAAATTGCGAGCTAGATAATCTTTGCGTGGCTGTTGTTTGGTTTATGAAAAGTAGGGTAACTGGCTTGGCTAGCGATCGCGCTCGACTTTGTAATCAGTCCAGCCATGAGCGAGCAAGAGGTACATACTTCTGTTGCGCAACTGATGATTATACAATTTTTAACAAATGAAGGCTGTTGCACGATGTAACTAATTATGATGAGGAAGCTCTGTATGAGAAACGAAAACAACTCTTCATCCTCTACACTAGTGGTGTTAGCTTGCGTCACAACCAATTAGCTCGATTTCGGTTACAATGAGCTGTGCAATAAGAACTAATGAGGTGAATTCAAGAGAATAGCACAGCCGCACTGCTTCTGATCGAAGAATACGATCCGGGAGAGAAGAGGAGCGTCGATAATGTTGGAAAACCGAAGAACCAAGGAAGTAAGCGGAGAGTGAAAACAACTGATCTGATGGGCGATAAGATAAAGCAAAGGGAGCGAGAGAAGAGACGTAAAAAGCAACAAATTATAAGTCTGTTAGTGATTGGTGTCTTAATACCAAAGAAAACGAATCAGCTTAGACCGACGTTTTTTTCGGCTATTCAAGGCATGCGTGAAATTGCCTTTAAGTAACAATTTCGGTGCTGCTATTGAGTCATGGTAAAAGAAGTAACAATAAACGGAACATGCATAGGAGTATCAACCACAGACAACCCGGTCAAAACGGTAAACCCCAACATAGAGTGTATTAGTGTGACGCAAGGCTAATAATCTTGCCCGTAAAAATAAATTATTATGGAAAATTTAATAAGCCTCGAGACTTGTTAAATAAGGTCAAGACCGGACCCCGGTTGTAGTGCCGATGATGATGGTGATGATAGTATATTAGTGTCAAGGCAATTACAATCAAGGACTACAAGTAAAGCCGGAATATGCGCAATACAGTTCGTATATCGGTAATCGATAGTCGAAACCTCAATAGTCATCCCCATTTTCAAATTGCTCCCAACCGCATACAAAATATTAACAAGTGTCATTCTGGCGAGAATCACACCGTACGCAGAAGAGATACTGGGAGACTACCAATGTGGATTCCGTAGGAACCGGTCAACAAGCGACCAAATGTTCACAATAAGACAACTGCTGGAAAAGAAGTGGGAATACGGAGAGACGGTTCACCAACTGTTCGTTGACTTCAAAAAAGCCTACGACTCAGTCGCAAGGCAGAGACTCTACCATATTCTAGTTGAGCTGGGAGTCCCCAAAAAATATGCCGCCCTCATTCAAATTTGCATGAACGAAAACAAAGGGCGAGTCAGAATAGAAAACCACCTCTCAGAACCATTTGAAATCCGGGACGGACTAAAGCAAGGAGATGGTCTATAACCGTGTCTCTTTAACCTTGTGCTCGAGTATGTCATCAGAAAGGTACAAGACGACAACATGGCCGGATCATCCCTGAACGGGGTCACACAAGTGCTCGCATATGCGGATGACATCGCCGTTCTGGACGATAATCTAGAGACTCTTAGTAAAAACTGTGAAATCATCATGCAAGCGGCAGAAGAGGTGGGCCTAGATATAAATGAAGACAAAACAAAATACATGATTACGGCGAGAGCAGGTGGACCTCAGATAACACATATAAACGTCAGAGGTAAGATATTTGAAAAAGTTGAAGAATTTAAATATCTGGGAACGATACTGACGGCCAGTAATGAAATGTGGAAGGAAATTAACAAGAGACTGCATTCCGGCAACGCGAGTTGGCATGCAGTCAGCAAACTGCTGAAATCCAGACTGCTATCACGTAACATAAAGATCCGTGTCTATAGAACCATAATCATGCGGATTGTTCTATATGGATGCGAAACATGGGGTCTCACAAAACGAGAAGAAAACAAATTCCGCGTATTCGAGAATAAAGTTTTGAGGGGCATCTTTGGAGGTAAATATGACGAGGAGGCAGGACAATGGAGGAGACTCCATAACCACGAATATATCGCAAACCTACAATAGTGAGAGTAATCAAGTCGCGAAGATTAAGATGGGCCGGACACGTGGCGCGAATGGGGAACGATAGGACCGTGCATAGAATTCTTGACGGTAGACCAACGGGAAAGAGACCGGCCGCGACGGAGATGGAAGGACAATGTTAGGTTTGACCTTGAGGAGATCGGATCGAATGGTCAAGCGTGGAAGGAGAGTGCCCAGGACAGGGAACGATGGCGAAGCCGAGTCGGTGAGGGCATGAACTTCCGGGTTCTTACAGGCCAATAAATAATAATAATAATAATATCGGTCATCGATACAACAGTGAATCAAAACGAAAAATCAAAACTATAGATCAAAAAGGAAAAAAAAAAGAACGCAACGATAACTTCCAGTCCACAGGTAAATTCGTTCTCGTGCGATAAATTGTTAAAAGGTGTATCATATGTCGCAATTAATACTAAATTGAATAAAACAAGTACATCTAAGAGTATATGAATTCGTTCGGCGGCAAGATAAAGTGTGTTGATTGAAAAAAGAAAAAATGGTGTTTGCGGTTTCCACTGAGAATTTGCGTGGCCTCTGTCGGTGCCTTTCGGGTGTAATAAGCACACGTTAATTAACAGCGGTTGTCCAACAACCCAAAAGCAACTAATGAGTGCTGAACCGAAATATCCCAAGTTTCTCGGTGTCGTGAGTGCTCGTTTTCGCACCATCACCGCCCGCAGATATACTCATCCAGAGCAGCCGGACAGTGGATCATTTAGGGACTACTTACGCCTAGAACCAGATCAGCGGCCACTTGCTTCAAGCACGGGGCGAGACCGTTTATTTATGGATTTAAACGCGACCAGCTGGACAAACAACTAACCACTACGTTTGGTGAATATGGGTGAAGAAGAGCAGAGGATGCCGCTTCACAAAGACGAAAGAAGGAACGATATCCAAGAACTGGGCCCAGCAATAGTAATGCTATCGCACACATTATCTAGGACAGCGACGGCAAGGCAGGTGGTAGAGCTTCCACACTTCGGTGAAGCCAGCGAGGAATGGGTGTCGTTTAAAAGAACATTTAATGACACGGCATCCGTTTATAGCCATGCGCAGAATCTGGCGCGTTTACAGAGAGCGCTAAAAGGAAGGCCGCAAGAGGCTGTCAGGTGTCTCTTGTTCACTGCCGAAGATCCAATGGAGGTAATAAGAGGGTTGGAGGCGCGTTTTGAAGGCCGGGATCATTGACTTTGGCTGAATTAACAACGCTAAAGAGCCTGCCCCGAATGACAGAGGACCCAATAGACGTCTGTGCATTTTCCAGTCAGGTGAAGAATTCCGTGGCCACCATTTGTGCATTGGGAAGGGCACAGTACCTGTGCTTACCGGAGACAATAAGGGAATTGATCACCAAGATGCCGTCATCAATGAGGCACAGGTGGTTCTCATACCACCATAGCCACAGAGGGTTTCTAGCAGGCGGAAGCGGAAATGTTTGGTGATTTCGCGCCACCGGACGTGTCTTGGGAACCGAAGAAGAACTCCCAGGCGCATCCGTTGCCTGAGGTGAGACACGGTTCGTCGAGAGGAGCTGTCCTCATTGTTCAAGGAGATGAATCGGTTCTGGAGGATGCCAGACTGATGTGTCCCGTATGTGAAGAGGCACATGGGATTCTTGAATGTCCCAAGTTTAAAGGAGTCTACGTAGGTGAAAGGTGGAAAATGGCAAAAGACGCACAACAACGTTGGAGATTAAGGCAGCCCAGCGAAGGGAAAAGATATCGATTGAAGCGAGAACTATCGACGACTTGAAGCTGCCTAAGGAAGAGGTGACAAGGGACACGTTAAGAAAATGCAAGCACTTGCAAGAAATTGAACAATAACTGAACTACAGAAAAGAAGAACCGATTTTACTTCTTGGCAAAGATAATTGAGGACATATAGTCAGCAGGAAGCTGAGGAAGAGATGATTTAAGATGGGTGCTTCACGGGTGCGAAGGTAGAGACAACGTGCCAGTGAAATTTTTCAACCATAGTCCGTCATCATTTCGAAATCGAGGCCATCGGAGTGCAGCCGCGCCGTTCAAGCAATACCACAGACAGAAGGGCGTTGGAGGTACTGAAAAAAACGACAGGACGATTTCCATGCGGTAGATTCGAAACTGGGCTACTGTGGAAGCGTGTAGACGAACTTCTGCCTAACAATTACGATCAAGCTTACTGACGACATATGAATATGGAAAAGAAACTTGACAAGGATGAAGAATTGAAAAGGATATACACGAAACAAATAAAGAACTTGTCGGATAACGGATACGCAGAGTTGGCTCCTTCAAGGACCGTTCCGGGAAGAACCTCTTATCTTCCCCACTTCGCCGTGATACACCCCATTAAGACGAAGCCGCGTATAGTTTTTGACGCAGCTGGAAGCTTTAATGGGAAAAGTTTGAATGACGCCCTATTACCGGGACGGGATTTCCTCCAATCGCTCTTTGAGGTCTTGGTCAGATTCAGGGAAATCCGGTTGCGGTGGTGGCAGATATTAAAGAGATGTTTCTTCGAATTCAAATGCGACAGGCGGATCGTGACAATCTGAGGTTCCTGTGGGGTGGGAGTAGCAGCAAGGGCAACCCAGAGGAATATCGCATGACTTCAGCGGTATTTGGGGTTATGTCATCACCATCAACACTGCGTGATGAACAAAAACGCTGAGGAACTCAGGGAATATCATCTAGCCACAATGCGGGCTGTGCACGAGAACCATTACATGGGTGATTATTTACGGAGTTTCGAGGCAGTAGAGGATGCTATGGAGGTGGCGAAGGCCGTATATTGAATCCATGAAAGGACAGGGTTTCACCTAACAGGATGGGCTAGTAACTGATCAGAGATACTCCAGGGGTTTCAACAGGGGGAGAGGAAGGAAATCCTGGATTTAAAAAAAGAGGAGAAAACCCTTGGACTCAGGTGGTTAAGAAAGGAAGACACATTGGCCTTCAGTGAAAGGTTTTGGAACAGTTCTCCGGACATACTTAATAGAAAAAGGACTCCTACCACGAGGTAGGTTACTAGTGCAGTAATGTCCACTTTCGACCCTTTGGGACTCGCAGTACCAGTCCTTATACAAGGAAAGGAAATGATACAAGACATCTGGCCCGCCAGCATTGGATGGGATGACAAGATCCCAGAAGAACAGGAGGTGGCTTGGACGAAGTATTTGCCCGAATTAAAGATTCCTCGATGCTTATCGTGGAGCTGGAAGGAGGGTGAACTTCACACCTTCAGCGACGCCAGCAAAGAGGCGTATGCAGCGGCAGTCTATTGGAGAACTATTGACAACGATAGAAGAGTGAGTGTTACTCTGATAGCTGGTAAAGCAGAGTGGCACCAACTAAGCCGGCCTCAATGTCGCGACTGGAACTACAAGCAACAACGCCTGGTGAATTCAATGACTGCGAGCTCATGGGAAAATCGAACTTGAGAACTGCCCAGCGGTTGGCGAATCATTTTTGGAATAGGTGGATCAAGGAATATTTACCTACTTTCATGCCGAAGAGGATTTCAGGACGACCCCCTGCGGACCCACAGGTCGGAGACATAGTTCTGGCAGTGGATGCGTCACTACCACGAAACACTTGGCCTCGAGAGTGGTTCAAACCATGTAGCCGGGACCAGATGACAGAATCAGGATCCTGGATGTGAGGATAACGTTTGAAGTACTGCGAAGACCGACCCACCGGATTTTCGTTTTGGTTCCCATGAAAGCGTCGCCTCAACAGGATGAAACATTGGTCCTTCGAACCCTAAAAAGGACTATCAACCTACATACCGGATATAGAAACATGGGTGAAAAGAAAACATGGCGAGCTGAATTACCACTTGACTCAGCTAATATCAGGAGATGGATGGACTTGCACAAGTATAAGCATGGGAGTTACCCATACTGCTTGTATTGCGAAGGGAAAATAGAGTGCGTGAGATTCGAGACCGCCCGAACGATTTTGGAGAGACATATGCGACGTACAGTTACTCCGGCAGGAGTAATAGAATACATGCTTAGTTCAAAACAGGCATGGCCCGTAACAATTGGTATTCTATTTGGCATGGTGCAGCAATTGCGACGTGACGAGCGGAGTAACAGGTAAACTCCGTCCCACCCCGCCACGGAATATCTAAGAGAAATTTCCTTGGAGACCACCGGGAATATGTGCCTGGCAAGAGGTGGTTTTAGTCGGTAAAACCCCGGCATGCCTCTGGATCGCTCCAGAGGTATCTTTTGAAGATTTCCACCTTCCTACCAAAAAAAAAAAAAAAAATGCTAATAATAATAATAATAATAATAATAATAATAAATAAATAAATAAAACAAACCCCACCTAGGCATAGAAAAAACATTAGAAAGGGCACGAATTGACAGAACAAATTAAGGATATCATTGAAAAATGCACTACTTGTGAGATTTTTAAAAGTAATAATACTAAGGAAACCTTAAGGCAGGATGAATCACCCAGGTAGCCGTTTCAAAAAATTGTTATGGACATATTTGAATATGACGGGAAATATTTACTATCTGTCATTGATTCTTATTCTGGTTACTTGATTGTAGAACACTTAAGATCCAAAACTACAGAGCACATAGCAGAGCGTTTGATACAATTATTTGATCGCCTGTGTTGCAGCATAACATGATTTCGGTCGATTTACCGTCGGCAATTACAGAATAGCTTTTCAACAAATCAAATAATGTATGTTGCTATCGAAAATGGACTTGCCTTGATTGACCGCGATAATGATAATATGGGTATGTAGGAGAGATAACAAAATTCTATATTTTGTCAAACCTCACACCGATCCGCCCACACTCACCAAAGCTGTGCATTGGCTATGGCGTTCGTGCGATGTTCTCAAGATAACAAAGAAGTGCAAGATGGGACCACTGTGTTCCGATTCACGGTGGCTAATGACAGCGGAGATCAGGTAATAGTGCATCAAAGTGAATAGACCACGGTCCTGGGGGGTCGACGACGTCACCACAGCTAGGAACACCGATGCTGCTCTTTTCCTGACAGGTTGGGAGATGACTACATGTGATTTAAAATTCACCACATTGGATCGAAGACGTGTGAATAGATAAACCAATAAACAAAGGTCACAACAATTCTATTCAGTGAATTTTTTTTTCTTTTCTCTTTTTTTTCCTTGGATATCATTATAAAGGATTCTAGTCGCGACGGTTTTTGTTCACTTAATTTTCCTCTCATCAAGTGTAAATCTAGTTCATCCTATAAATAAAACTATTAAGTACTAAGAAATCGATCAGCCACGAGTTTCTTTTATCAAGAGGGGCGACTATTTCAAGAATTGCGGCTCAACTTTAGGTAATCTTTCCCTTTAGCAACATTTATAGTTATTGTTTCAGCCACAGACAACGGCCAACATCATCGCACGCCAGAAGACAACCTTGTTCTTGGCATCATCCCCACGGCCCACCAAACTACATTGTTGGTGGAAGGTGCGTTCAACGCCTGTTGTTCGCAAACAGTTTAGTTGGTCGGCGAAATCCAAACACGTGTCGCCCCTGCCTAACCAAAGTGCGCGTCAAGAGACATCACTGTTCCTGACGGCAGGCCCACAACAAAACAAAAACCATTTGTTCGTGGAAGGTGTGTTCAACGCTTGTTGGACATACATTTTTGGTCCTTCGAGCCGGATCCAGTCTCTGGATCCAATCCACTTCTCTCCGTTCGCAGTGGAACTAAAGAGCTGTCCCGACGTGCAGCTAAATTGAGGCAGTTAGGTTTACGGCGTACCAACGAGTAGTGCCCAAGTGCAGCTGCCTTAACACTGCCAGGTTCACGGTGCAACTAGGGACGTCCTTCAATTTGTTGTGAGATTAATAATTCATCCAAACTGAAACGTTCTGAGGGAATCCCATTGCGCTTAATTATTGCGACAAAGATCGAACGTTGCTCTTGAATTTGCGTATGATCCAATTTTAGCCATTGGACACGTGTCATCCTTGGAATTTGTCTTCACAAAAATACCTAAAATAATTGATTACCAGGGATCCATCTGTGGACCATTTACCGCTGCTCAGAACGCAGCCCCAAGGTCCAGCCTAAGGACCGACCGCCGACAAATTCGTGGCGCAATAAGAAGCTGCCCCTAGCGCAGCTACAACTAACCACACCGCGCCCAGGTCGCGGCGCACGCAAGATGGATCCAGACGTAAGGATCAACCGCTGCCCAGTTCGCAGCCCCAGCATCCAGACCTGTGGATCGGCTAACACCGCCCAGTTCGCGGTGCAGCCCCGGATCCAGACGTAACGATCAACCGCCGCAAAGTTTACAGGTAAGAAAGCCCTTTTCCATTACAACTACATTACCGCCGCCAAGTTCGTGGCGCAAAAAGAAGCTGCCCCCAGCGGTTACTTACCACCACACCGCGACCAGTTCGCGGCGCAACCGGATCCAGTCTGTGGATCCAATCCACTGCTGCCAGCTCGCAACATATAGAAGGTCGCGGGACACTCCGTCCAGACGCAAAGACCCACCGTTGTCAACAACCAGAGAGCACCCCAATGTCAGAGAAGTCAAACATGACAGCTACATTGGCGGAACAACTCATCAGCGCCCAGTTCGCCGCCCAGGAACGGATGTCGGGTGCATTCCTCAATCTGTAAAAGAGAGGTCCACCAACGTTGTTCGCGGTGGACATACGCCAGCACAATCTCCAGATCACATGGGAAGACATCAGACGGAAACATGAGGAGATAAAACGCCTGGCCACTCCAGAGATGACCAGCGGCCACCGCTATTTCACGGACAGATTCATCTGTCAAGCCGAGAAGATCTATCTGGACGAGGTCGCCAAGTTTATTGAGGCAAGGAACGCCATCAACGTCGACCGTCGACCGTATCCAAGCTTGCGACGGACACCGTTAGTCAACCAAAACGGCGTTGGCCGCCATTGATGTCACAACCACCTTGGTGGCCAGGAACTCCATCAACACCAGGCATGCATATGCCATCTGGCCATCCATCCAGATTACCATCACGAATGATGCCACCGGAACACACAACCGATACCGACAACAAAGGTGTGACGACAGACACCGAAAAGCCAGCCAAGGCAGGTGCTGTCGGAAGCAAGGCAGCCAAAGGAGGAACGGTCGAGAAGAAGACAGGTGACAAGAAATCCGATGCACCACAAGAAGGAAAGAAGCCTGCTGCAGAGAAACGCGCCGATCAAGGCAATAAAAGATTACCGAGGCTGCTCGAGGCCCAGTTTGCGGTCGACCCAGTGTCCCCAACTACTGTGGACCACGCCGACCAACTCGACATTAGCGAGTTGCCCTCAGTGCAGTTGCCAGAAGTCAACACCAAACAAACGATTAAGGAACCGCACACACTCCCAGTGAGTATGCACCAGCAGGCCGCCGCCCAGAGTGCCGCCTGCCCATGTCCCGACGCTCGGACCACCGCAGAATCCCCAACAGAAACCGATGATGCGCGGCCAATGACCGGAATCTTCAAAGACGACCGCTACCACATGTAGCTTGGGATCGCCACCTCAGACGCGACTGCCTTTCCAAAAGGGAGTGCCGACAAAGGACCAATAGGAGACATTGCCGACGTCTACCTCGGAGGCCACGAACGAGGCAGATGTAACCAACCACCACCGGCCACCTGCGTGAACCAACCATCGGGCATGTCCCTCGCCCGTTGGACCGCCGCAAGGACAACGGGCAATTGAAGACCCAGGATCCTGGCCAGCCAAAGGCTTCAAGGCAACATACAACCATCGCCATAGACCATGGAGCGCGCAATGCCCCGCTTGGCGGGCACGCTCCCCAGTATCCAGCGACCGAGTGAGTCTCAACCGCCATATCCGAATGAACGCTGCGGTCTCAACCACAAACGACTGCATCTTTTCGGCTGCTAATTTCGAACGGGTGCCAATGAACGCAGCACTCGTCAGCACCACTGGTCTCGAGGTAGTAAGACCAATCACCAAACATCACGTGGTTACCGATCGTGGGTTGCGAACTTACCACTCCAACCCAGATCGCACGGCCAGTTCAGTGACCAAAAACGATAACAGCCTCCAGCACCGAAGGGGACCACCGCGTAATCATCAACCCTCCGGGCCGCCCAAGACATCTCCGTCTTCTACACTTTTCAGGGCGGGCGGCTCTCTCCCAATTACCCGTCGATGTGAAGGTGGACTGTGGCGGACCACTACCAGCCCACTCACGAGTACCATCGCCAAAATAGGCATTCTTCCATTGGAAGAGAGGCCCCCTCCTGGACCACTCATCAGACCCCCCCGACCAGGCTCCGGACGACTACCCTCTGGAGCCAGAAGAATCGCCAATGATTGGCAAAGGCGGGCGAAATGATGCGGATTCGCCCTGGACACAACCAGCGAATTCACAACCGAATGCTACCCGTGGCACCAACCTAACAAATGTCAACAATCAGCTGACATTCAAATTAAATCGTCTGCTGTCATTGCTGACATTTCCGCTTCTTCGTTAACTGCTCTGTCCAGTCAGATGTCTACAAAATATAATCAGTGTAAATCTAGTTCATCCTATAAATAAAACCATTAAGTACTAAAAAATCGATCATCCCCGAGTTTCTTTTATCAAGAGGAACGACTATTTCAAGAATTTCGGCTCAACTTTAGGTAATCTTTCCCTTTAGCAACATTTATAGTTATTGTTTCAGCCACAGACAACGGCCAACATCCTTCGGCCAACATCCTTCGGCCAACATCATTGCACGCCAGAAGACAACATCGTTCTTGGCATCAATCCTTTGAGGATAGCAATTCAAAGGAATACCAATACAAATTACTGGAATCCAACACAAGTCCAGTCGCATATGAAGGTTTGTCACCAGCACGTTTGTTTTTTGGGTGATTAATTAAATCAAAACTATGGTATCTACAACAGAACAACTCTTATGTAGATAATACATAAATGAACATAAATGAAAATACAATTCATAAATGAAGATACAATTCAAAGAAAAATTGGTGAAAGATAAAAAATCAAAAGTATCATTTTGATAGGAATGCAAGAAATTTGCCTGAATTACGAGTACAGATGGGAGATAGGACTATTTTCAAAAAAGAAAAAAAAAACGGGATAAATGGAATTATGGAGTTAAAAGAGGATGTGTCAATGGGAGATCATACATTATCAAAGATGACTATGAGCGATATTTTAGAAGAAACAGAAGACGTATCGCAGAAACCAAAAATAATGAGCACAATCAAAGTGAAATACATTATCGAGATCATATTAAAGCATCTGTACGAGGCGACTCTAGTCAGCATATCAGCATCACTTCATCCACAGACGTTTTACTACGAGTATAAGTATATCGCTATACCAAAATTCGCTTCGCTACAGAACGTGCATTTTCTGAGAACGTTACATGGATGAACATTTTATCGATAATTACAACTAGCAACTGTTCAAAAACAAATTAGCAGTTATCTATTAACGTATCAGCGTTACCTGTGAGAGGTATTAAAAATAAATAAATGTGATATACAAATAAATAAATGACTGGTAACGAAAAAGCTCTCGAAAAAATAACAGACCTTTATTCACTAATCTATATAAATACCTTCTTTAATTTTATGGCCCACGATAGGATAATTTCGAAAGTTGAATGAGACCAAACCCTTAATCTAAAAAGTCCCTGGAAAAGAAAACTTACCTTTCATGCATCTCCTCGCATACAATTCTCCGTAAGATTTCTTTCTTAACTTATCAGACAGAACCCCCATTATTACAACCCAACTCCCATTGATCCCCGCTAATGCATTTGCATATGCACCTGAAGCCATTTTTCTTTTTCAGGGACATTAATGCATACAACGCATTATCGGGAAATTCCTGTAAAGAAATTTTCCTTCAAGGGCATTCATACATATATCAATGCATCTCTGCATTAGCGACCAGCAACCGAATTTGCAATTAGTGTAGATATTCACACTAGAGTTCGATCCTGGCGTCGCCATATATGCCTTGTTCAATTGACACAGATGGTATATACAAACCGTCATTGTGTAATCATCTGAAATGCTTCGCAATGACTTGCAACTATCGATACAGCTGCAAGTACTTCTCGCTAAAATATTTCTTTGTTTGAATCTTCAAACAATCACCGACGTCACGCTTAGCCGTCGGATTGGATTCAATACCATAAACATATGCAAATAAAAAAATCGGATTCTTCCAGTCGGCAGAGATACGATATACGATCCCTATTATTTCAATCCCTTTTAGCATCTAATGAGTGGCTGATATTTACTCAGCTGACCCTCATTACCGGACGATGCATTAGGTCGCTTCTTTCTTTGTCTGCATCCCTTGTCTAGGTTTCAAACCGCTTTTGGCCTGCAAGCGTTATGCAAACAATCTGATCTCAACGATCGATCTCACACACACCACCATGATCTTCATTACGAGATCTGATTTTCTTGTTCCCACAAGAGAGACTTTACGTTTCTCTGGTGGTAGGTAAATCTTTTCCTTATTGGAGGGAAACACTCAAGGAAAATGGCCTAAAAATTTTCCTCGTAGCGAATCAGATCTGCACGAGATGATTATCGCTGTCATTTTCTATCTGCCGACCGCTATGGTCGTGGCCGCTCCCGCTCACCGGTGCGCACGGTGACGCAAATATAGTCGAGTCGCGAATTAACACCACCGAGTAGTTTTTTTACTTTCTAAATGATCATTCTAAGGATTTTAATTAACAATCAACTTATGTTAATTTGGTGTTTAATTTGTTGTTTTGTTTTTATTTAGTTTTATTATATTTGAACTATATAAATTCAGTACTTAAAGAGAATAATAATTGGTTCGAATAAAAAGAAGTTAACGTCAAAAATCATTCAGTGTTTTCCCTTTTCCTGTTGTGGACTTTGGATTGCGGAGATTTTCTTGTTTTGTGTTTTTCTTTCGGTCTACGGCAGACACTTTTAGAACTGGTGGAGACGAGGTAGAACTCTCACCCATGCTGGCGTCGCGACCTGCGACATGCGAGTCTTAATGGATCCAGGTTCCAAGGCTACGTTTGTGGGGGCTCTCTATATTACGCGAGAACCAACCCACAATTAGAAGCACAATTTCGACCGCTGAACGCGCACAACGCCAACCCCAATCCCCTTCGTCGGCCTATTTCACCTGTAAAAGGTACCCTTCCAAAGGAAGCATAACCTGAGTTCAACCTTCCATGCAGATAATGCATCACCGAATTCAGCTTTTTCAACCCATATGGCAACATTATTGATAGACCACGTGAAATTTCCTATCGGAAATCAAAAATCTCATTCCTGGTTAGCAACAGCAAAGCGTGAGTAAGGGACGCTGTTGCTACATAAAGAAACGGCTTGGGTTATCCCGAATTCCTTTAGTCTTTTTCCCACACCGATATTATCCCAAACCATTGCGGTGTCCTTTGACCTGCGCCAGAGACGGCTATTCGCTGGGGATTAAAAACCCAGAGTCAGGTAAAAAGTATGAGATACAATACAATACTTTTCAACAATACTTTTCAACCCACCCCATTTCCCCTTCTCGGAGTGCATTTTTGGTTTTGCACTCTGAGAGCAATTCTAATACGAAACTCACGGTCATGTGGTCACCTTATTGGTTTCGCTTTCGTTGCATGCGAAAGCAAATCAACCCGGAAATCGTCATGCTCTCCGTTGCAGTTTTCCCATTCTCTCTAAGTTCATTGACTGTTGGGTAAATTCAAGAATGGTTCGTGTGGGGAAAGAGAGTCCCTAGGTAAGCTGCCGAAGTCAGTTGAAATCCAACCACCGCAGGGTGCGCACGGGAGTGCGCACATTCCCAAGTGTTAAAAGAAGTCGAGTTTTAAACAGTGAGATGCGCACACTCCGATTCGAATACCGTCTCTGCGCGAGTACAAAAGATTCTCCTGACTTGTTAAATCCTTAATTCCACACATCAATCCTCTGTTAATCGTGCATCAAATAGAACCTTTTAATAAATCAATAAACAGCGTCGTGAATATACCAAAGTTAACAAATAAGCGTCTTCCCTGTGCTGCTGCATAATTAAGCAAACTCTGTAGTGTAAGAAAAGAATACAATTGAACAATTATAAATACTAGTGTTAAGAAAGTAATACAATTGAACAATTATAAATACTAGTGTAGAAAAAAAAGGAAGAGTTAAAAATAGAACGAAAACATTAATACAAAACAATATACCAGTGTTTCTTTAATTAGTGGGTGTAGACAATGTCACGCCGGAACACGGTGGTATACTAGTGAACCCGCACCCGTGCCGGCACATCTATGAAATATCTCCACATTGGTGACCTTTAAGTGTAAAGTAAGTATCTCGTCTATTTTCTTTGCACAGAAAATTTACACATAAATTTCCGGAATGAAAAAGTTGAAAACGATTTCTTTTTATTAATAAGAGAAAAACAGCAGATAGCATCTCCTCTATAATTTATTCTTGAATTATTTAAAATTGAAAATGAAACAATAATTTTGTTTATTAAATCGAATCGAAATACCCTCGATTTATAAATACAATACACCTAGGAAACAGAAAGTAGAGTTAAAATATAAATGTAATTAAGACAAAAAGAAAGCAGCACAGAATAGCCCCACTAAAAAATATATAAAGGAACCAACGCAAAACAAAAATAAATAAACAAAACTATTTAGAGTACCAGCCGTGCCGCCACATCTACGAAATAGCCCCACACGTTCATCACCAGTTCCGCAGTACAGCTCCTGGGACTGAAGAGCAGATGTGCCTCAGATGGCTTACCAGGACTAGGCCGAGCAAGGCGCAAGGCCAATTCGTGTTAACTTTGCCCAGAAAAACAAATTATTATGGAAAATTTAACAACCCTAGGGACTTTTTAAATAAGGCAAGACCGGATCCCGGTTGTAGTGCCGATGATGATGATGATGCATACACGAATAGTTGGGTAAAAAGGTTATTATGAGCCAGTCGTTTTTGTGGAACCGGGTCCGCTCGCGAAAGGCGTCAACGTCCAACTGGTAACGGCATTTTCAAATCAGGGGCATCGACTTCACGCTTTTGTTGTCTAGTCGATAAACAGTATTGCCATTCTATCATAGAAGAAAATTCACCTACACGAAAATTGGCAAGCACACGGTTTTATGCACATTTTTTATTGATCGTTCTTTGAAATAACTGCCTTGTGTTTTTCTTGCTCACAAGGGTTTCAGAACTGAATATATTAGATTATTACTATTATATTTCAATTCATGCATAACTAAACCTCCCACACAGCCATGTGAGGTATCCACTTTTTTTATGAAACCCAACCCCAACTTATATTGTTGGCCAGCAAGGGTAAACCCTTGATGGCGAATGAAATATATGGATATCAATCATCTAAAATATTTACAATAACACGTAACGGGCTGTCGGTTCCGAATATAAATAAAATGTACTATTGAAATGCAAACAACCGAAAATACATCTGTTTGCTTAGGATATGTATATATAGCTCTCAACCACAACCCAAGAGCGCAAAATGTAATAAGCGCTGAAAGATTGTCTTTCTACGTAAATAAATGCCTGCAAAGGCAAATCACATTGTTAGTTATCCATATGGTTCTAAACCTCTGAAAAGGTTATTTAATTTATAATGGGTCACTTGAGTTTGGGATTTTCAAAAATATAAAGTCAATCGACAGAGTACACCTACGAGGGTGGGCTGAAAAGTTACCGACTGAGACAGTTTTTCTTAAAATTTATGTTTACTTTTCCAATAGTGTTATATCTGAATGTCTTAACTTACTTTAAGCACCACACACCATTTAAGTAAAAAACTGTTTGTTCCTTTTTGTTTAACATTTATTATTTAAACAATATTTAATGTTAGTTTGTTTCACGTATTATTACAAATCTTTACAACGTTACACTTATTTCTTATTGTAATCTAGGTTCTTCTTACCAACACTTATATCATCGTTTAATCTAGGTTTATCTTAACAACACTTATTTCACCTTTTACGACTGCCTCGGTTAATCGTCCAAGTCCAACCCCGCTGTCTGACCGTCTCGGTCGAGATTCCAACACCAACTCTTGACCTCCCTGGTCAACTATCAAAGAACATCTCTCAACTCGTCGTCTCGGCCAATATCTCTAAAACGTGTTAATGCACATTTCTGATTCCGTTTTTCTTTTGTGTTGTTATGGTTTAGGCGAGCGTGCAGTTTTCTTTAGCCGAATGGGCAAGGATCTCTTCCCTGGGGAATCGATAAGAAATACAAAGAGAAAAATCAATAGTCAATCGTGCTAATGCACCTTTGTGATTCTCTATGTTGTTATTGTTTAGGCGAACGTGCAGTTCATTTTATGGTGCCTGTTATTTGTTCTAGGTGAATGGGCAAGGATGTTACTTGTGGGAAATGGTTTGGGCAAACAAACCTTTGAAGGATCATAAAATTGCAGACGTGCAATTTATGATTCTTAACAACTTTACTTGAAAGTTGGCCATTTGGTCCACAGATTTGGATCCAGCGGATTCTGTGTGTTGAGCATATGGTTCGTTCTTTCACGTCTTGGATTCAACTTAAATTCAATATGGGCAGATTGAACGTGTAGTTCAATTTGTTTGATATTGACTGGATATCGCGATATTTACTGTATGCGTGATTAATAATGGAGCTTAGCTGCAAAGAGGTAGGTTTTATGGGATGGGTGGTTGTGGCCGTAACAACAGTCTCCTTGTACCTCAACACACTTCTCCCAGCGATGCTCCCATCTCTCTAGCCCGTCCAAATAATAATCGGCGTTTTTCTCTGCAAAATAACTGTTACGAAGGTGATTGCCTCCTCATTTGACGAAAATCTCTGTCCTCCGACCGCAATTTTTAGATTAGGGAACAAAAAGATGTCTCTTGGAGGTAGATGTGGTGAGTAAGGTGGATGGTCAAGCAGGTCAAACCGTAATTCGTGAATGTTCACCATGTCAACCGCTGAGGTGTGAGGCGGCGTTGTGTTGTCTTGATGAAACAAAATTTTTTTTTTCTGCCAATGTTGCCGTTTTTCCACAATTTCTGTCTTCAGTTGGTCAAGTAATGATGCGTAGTATGCTCCTGTAATTGTTATTCCTTTTTGAAGTGTTGAAGAGTAGTAGAGACGAAGGGAAGATACCACGTGGTTGGATGGACGTGCCCTGATGCGGCTAGTTGATAAAGGAGAGTGATGATGTGCACGTACATCATCAGGAAGCCTTTGCAACTTGACGAAATACAAATGGTGGATGTTCGTCAAGTTCAACCAATTGTATTGTCGCCGGTGTGAGCATCGGATGTAAACTAATGTAGAACATTAGATGTCCAACATGAAGATAATCGATTAAAATAAAAACAGTCGCCATCACTCTCCCAGCCGAAAAAACAGTTTTTGCTTTTCTTGGAGCCGATTTCCCCTTTGCAGTCCCCTGTTTTGACTGTATTTTTGTTTTGAGCGTATAATGGTGTATCCAAGTTTTATCGACAGTAATTAATCGTCGCCAAAACTCGGATTTATTGCGCCTAAACGCCTGAGCGTTGGAAATGTTCATTCGAACACGTTTTTGGTCTAACGTGAGCAAACGCGGGACCCAACGCGCGGACAGTTTTCTCATGCCTAAATTTTGATTTAATATGTGACACACGTTCTTTGGACATTTTCATAGCCTCTGCTGTCTCTCTCATTTTAATTCGGCGATCGTCCAGCACCATTTGGTGAACTCTAGCGATGTTATCGTCAATTGTTGTGGTTTTTACACGTCCCGAACGTTCATCGTCTCCCAAGCTCTCATGGCCACGTTTAAATTCAGCTGCCCAAAATTTTACTGTGTGGTCCCTATGCACAGAGTCCAACTCATTAAAAATTAATGACAGATCGATACTCGATTTTGTCCATTTTCACACTCACATCAACTCACTCAAACGACTGCCAAATAAAAACTACACGTCCACAATGGCTTAAATTTTGATGAGTAACTGTCTAAAGATGGACAACTACATTACCTAGCTTTTATTGACGAGCGCTGCTATCTTCACGTTGAGGTCGGAAACTCTTAAGGCTACCCATGTATAGGGGAGAGAGCTTTCAGAAATTCCCCTCATTTGGTTTGGTCAGTGGGAGTGTATTATTAAATATTTTAGTTATGCTGTTATGGTGCTGCGGCCACGGATTCTATTGATGTTAGAAACATATTATAACTTTGATCAATTTTTCTCTCGAATCCCAATTTTTAAAGCCAGTAGACATGTTATCTAAAACACCGGTTTTAATCAAATTTTGCACAATTCTAAATGCATATACATGAAGTTTACTACTTCTTTTGCCCCAAACTCTTCTTTAGGCTAATGTAGCAAATATTTTACAAAAAAAATCGTTCTTTCAATTCTGCCAAAAACGCAAATTCAATTTTTGCAAGGAAAAATTACACCTAGTAATAGAATACAATGGCTTCAAATAAATCCACCACAAGTCGTCCTGACACGGCTAGGATAGTTTTTTATAAGAGTGTACTGGTCTACGAAGCCATACCAATTCGCTCCCATATATAGACTACCCCCTTATCAATATACCCATACACATTCACCTGCAATATCATACATTTAAATCCCCAAGCTAGCATTCAATCCAACGTTAGACAAATTAAACCCATTTTTCAATTATCAATGCCCAAAATGCAAAGGCTAAAACAAATACGCGATAAACGAACCAAATGTTCATTTATCATGCACAAACAACCAAATCAAACACGTGTTAAACTAACCAAATGTCCATTTGTTTCGCAACTCTCTATATGCACTGTACCCAAATGTGTATTCTCTAAAAATAGATTAAATTCCCATCCTTTGCCCCATTTTCTCACTACAAATCTCAATTCAGATTTGTTTAAAACCGCGATGGATTTCTGATTCGAAGATTCAGTCTCGATTGGCGTCCGATGCGTAAGGACCCCAATCAACTAAAGTGTAAATAAGAATTATAAAGTATATTAGAATTGGTGTAACGTATAAAGTGAAATATGAACATTAAGTATAAAAGTATTATCATGCCAATTTCAGAATTTAATAAGAGGGCTTTGGATGCCCGTGGGCGATATTAATTAATGCAAATTAAAGAACACAATATTTAATAACAGAAATCCCGGTATTTTACTTAATTTCAACGACCGAATCGTCACTATTCCTTTGGCCCTGAGGAAGCACGGTGGCGACCGCAACAAACCTTTTCAGGAGCAGTCTATCAAAGAGACCCTCGTCCTTTTAACGAAAAGGAGACGCGCTCCCTGAGAACAAGGAATTAGAAGTGGCTAAAATTAGGGCTCACCGGTTGAGTTTTTGAGTCCTTAAATCAACATTTTATCAATAATTCTTCAGAGGTTGCTTTGTTCTTAAAAAATCAAAAAAGCAAATACTTTTTATTTGAAAAATAAAGAAAATATGTTTTTCAAGTCTACCCCTCAATGAATTTATCTTAACCACCAAGTCCCTCTAATTCGCCCTATAGATGTGGAACTCTTCAGTGTTTTGTCTGGCAATTCGACTTTGTGCTCAGCACAGAACTTTTATTCCTTACTATTAGATTGCCATCACCATGTATCCCTAAAGAGTAACTAAGACTACGATATGAAATTATGCTGATCCTGTGGGGTCAACGAAACATGTGTGCATTTAAATTTCAATTTAGTTATTTAGTTCTAGTTAATCCCTATTATATCGTTTTACTTTTTACTATTCCTTGTCATTCTAGTTCTGCTCCTAGCTGCGTTATCATTCGAATGAATTAAAGGGTCCACTTAAATACGGAAAACGAAAAGACAGTCAGCAAATTGCCGGAAAAGCAATTGGTAGTAGGTGCAATGGAAGATTAACATTAAGGCCACTGTAATGGATACAGGGGGATTTCCTCATATTCTGGGGCCGTTAACACTGGTTCCTCTCTACTGCAATGCAAAATGAGATTGCCACAAGACGCGTAGGAGACGGCCCTGCTTCTATGGAGGCGATTGATTTGGTACGAACTACAATTCCTCCGTTTCGGTGCTTCTCCACTGGAATCGGACGGCTTCTTCGCCGATTTCACCAATTCGATTACGTCCCTTTTTCTAATGAGCATATTGACAAAAATTGTGTGATCTCCCGCGAGATATGTGGACGAAATTTATCCTTGTATATCGTCGACTGGTAGGGGGTAGTAGCCTTTCACTCAGGGAGCGTGTCTCGTTGTCCTTAAAAGGGCGAGGGATCTCTCAAGATCGCTCCTGAGAAGGCGCGTTGTGGTCGCCACCGTGCTTCCTTAGACCTGAGGGAAGAATGACGACCGATTGTTGAATTGGGTTTTGGGAATAGGCCAGGCCCAATAAAAAAATACTTTTTAAATTAAAGTAGACTATTTATTAATGATATTTTATTTAGATTAATTTATTGGCGCCCTTATACCTAGGACGCCAATTGAGACTGAAATCCATCACCCTTTTATAGAAATCTTCATTGAGATTTGTATTTGAGAAACTGGAGAAATGGAAGGGGATATTTATTTTTAGAATGTACACATCTGGCTACAAACCAGATGGAGACAAGGATTTTAGAAATTGTGTGTATGGGAACCAAATGGATATTTTTAAACATGGGTCTGTTGCATATGTGCATATTGTCGTTCGACCAGGCTGGCGGAGGACGTCCCTTTCGTTGCACTTTATTTTGTTTTGTCTGCGGACCGAGATACGATGTTCGCCACTCGATTTTACCCGAGGATCTCGGGGCCGTCGGGAGTTGGTTGTGTTTGCTGATTGGATTTAAGTGCGTTTGGGTGCTGCCGATGGTCCCCTGTAACCTTACGTGCTGCTACTGTACCAGGCGTTGATGTCATTCCTTTTTATTTTATTTTTTTAATTGGTAGAGGATGTAATGTAAAAATCCCACCGCTGCCACCAATTTATTGTTGTGACGTCATTTGCGAGGGTATTAATTTTTGTCCGAACGACATCTTTTTATGAAACCTTCCCAAGTTCGCCCGTTGTGGTCGTCGCCGTGTTAATAGTTAACCCGGAAGAGTAGCGACCGATCATAGTGGAAATAGCGTTCATGCGCCGAGCAACCCGAGCGGCTTCCGCTGGCTTCCGCGGGACTTGTGATGCTCGGAAAACGGCAAAGCCCCTAGTCAACACTTGTGTTAGAGCAGCTAAACTCGACGAAAACACACTATACTACTTTATTTAAATTTATATACTCGTTTTACACTTATTCTCATTATTTAAATGATTACTTTGATCTGTTCTCTCGGTGCACCACCTCCAGGGATACTGATTTTGTGATTACTGCCTCGCGAGATCACGATGCGCCCCTTTTTAAGCGAAAACAAATCGAGATTTTCTATCTAGAAATGGTCGAATTGAATGAAATATCTCGATTTAGATACTTTGGATGTGGTGCCTATTGTTTGTTTTGGAGAAAAGAATTCGGTTTAATGAATTCTCAGAAAATCTATGATATGCAGTGCATGTGGGGGTATGCACTGGGAATCCGTTTTTTAATTACTTATGGTAATTGAACATCTGGTTCAATTTTCCATGTGTTTGTTTTGTTTGGAGACCATAGGAAATTGGGTGTATGGATGATAAACGAATATTCGATTCATTTACGAGGAATTTCGTTTTGTCAAGAAAATTAAGTTTTTGAATTCATGTTAAGGTTTATGAGGAATTTGGTGCAATGGTGATAACAAAATGTTTGATTCGTTTATCGCGAATTTTGTTGAATCGGTTTAATGGGTTTGTGGATATAAGTTTAAGGTGTAGGAATGTGGGGGAAGGAGATGGTAAGGGCTTTTCAGAGCACTACAACGGTACGAACTACCTCAGTGTATGTAGTTAGCACCTCTCCATTGGATCTTGATGTCGCCTTTTTTATTTTTTCGCTCTCTTGATAGGCATGCTCGTTGTATCCAAGATCAGGCACAAAGGAACAAAACCCGATAAGTGGCTTTCGGTGTATCCGCAAATTTCCAGTGATGTAGCAGACTATTATAAAGGATTTTAAATAAATTTACTTCCAGCGCTAGCTAGTCGAGAAATACCTGAACGATCGATCAAAAACCCTCAAACCTGAGACAGAAAGCGACTTCCCTCTAGCGCTTAACGCATACCACCGGTTCGACATACCGTGGTATCTATTGCCCCCGTTTTCCTCCCGAAATGTTGCTTACAAATAGTGGGGAAAACGCTTTGTGCATGACTGGCAGAAATACACTTTTGAGAACACCGTACCTCTGGTACCTAAAATAAGAGAGCGAATTAGAACGACTTCCTTCTGAATATTGTAGAATATTCTTCTCTATTCTACAGTAATATTTTACAACATTATGTAAACTCCTAAACTATTACATAGTCTGAAAAGTCCCGGGATTTTTAATGGAAACCAGCGTTTTTTTGGGCAAAGTTATATTTTTTCCTCAACAAAGTTGTCGTCGAGGGCGATACATTTGATATAGAGATTTTCCAACATTTCGATGCCCTTTCTGTGGTACAAAACGTCCAAACCGTTGAAATAAGCCCCGGTTTCCACAATGACTTCCTCATTCGATCTGAATCCCTATACCGGAGCCACCGCTTGAGGTTTGGGAGCAGATAATAGTCGTTTGGGGCCGTCTGGAAAATACGGTGGGTGAGCAACCAATTCAAATCGTAATTGACCCTATTTGGCCATCGCTTACAAAGGTGTGTGTGACGGTGCATTATCACGTAGAACTCTATTCTTCGCCATTTGGGGCATTTTTTTCTATATTTCTTCAATCAATTTGTCCAATATAATACTCTCCTGAGACTCTTCTTCCCTTCTGCGGGTAATCGATGAATATTATGCCATCATCATCATCATCGGCTCTACAACCGGGATCCAGTCTTGGCCTTATCCAGCAAGTAAAATTTGATACATTTTCCATAATTTATTTTCCCGGGTAAGGTTGTGGCGGTTCTACGAACCACACAATCCACTAGAGGTCGAAATATCGTCATTTCACCAAGGAACATACTCACCTATATCTGAATTACACGTGCCCACAGACATGTGTCTTCAAAAGTCCTCCTTTCTACCTGAAATAAAAGGTAACATGCATCTGGGAGTCAACAACCCCACGTATCCACAGATACGTGGGTCACAACTCCGATCAATTGTATTACGCCTGCACGGCGATCGAAGGGCACGACTCAGCATAGAAATTGTGTACCAATCCATTAACTGGATATACACAAACGGTCGGCCCAGCTGCGCCAGATGTCGACAGACATCACATCCCCGGCGATAAGCGAATTGTCAGAAATCCAACCCGCCGTCCAAACCTTTCCTTTGCCGCAAAATACTTCGTCTAAACAAAGACCGATGCGATGCAACAGCAATAAAATAAGGCTGTTCCCATAGGGATATGTAAACAACGATAATTACATTATCCCATGATCGGCTAGACGAAAACACTCACCCGATTGTTTACGTAAACAATCCATTAGAGGTGCGATATTCGGATCACCGAGTGATCTACATCATGCAGACAATAACCTCCGCGTCTGTATGTGTGAGCGCGTATTCTCTGGTGAAAAGATTCTCGATTGAGAGAAAGTCACCACCCAAGGAAAGAGAAAGGAGGAAAAAGAAAGCGATGTGGGGTGAATGGAATCATCCCCGGAAAAGTTACCACAGTCGACATACACGGTCCAGTTAGAGAACTCCGACGAGGAGGTGATCCGCACAGCACGAAGTAGATATAGAACGCATAAAGGTGTAACCAAAACCGCGCGTGTGTCGAATGTAACGTGTGTCGGAAAGTAACGTGTCCCGTGGATTAGTTAAGCGTGATATTCTCTAAGACAGTTTCAACAGCAGATAATGCTAAATCTGTATCAAATTAAGTGTTAATAAAAACCAAATACAACCACAATGAAACAAAAATTATTAAAAGACAGAAATATAGTGTGTTTTATTGGTGACATCATTCGCTCCTTGTGTAGTTTTGTTCTTCAGTAAACAGTGTTCGGCGAAACACTCCGGCATCCCGACATTCGACCAAGACAATAAAATCCGCCAAAAGGTTATTAGCCTTGCGCCAAAAATATTATGCCATGCATATTCCGAAAAACGGAGGCCATCAAATTACCGGCCGAACGTTGTTCTTGTGGCCATTTTGGTCGGCTTTCGTGGCCTTCCAGCCACTGTCTATTGGATTCAGACGTATGGTAATGGACTCACATTTCATCCATCGTTACAAAACGTTGAAAAAGGTTCCTTCTATTAAGTTGCAACAACGCTAAACCGGCCGTTGTTCATCAACGCACTGCTGTTTTTGGTCGACTGTCAGCAAACGCAGAACCCATCTCGCCGATAGCTTTTTCATCTCCAAATATCGTGCAAAATGTATCTCGCGTGCTCTACTGAGATGTCCACGGCCTCAGGTATTTCGCGCAACTTGGGTTTACACAAAACAATTCGATGCACTTCCTTTACGATTTCCGCATTCATAGCCTCCTTTGGCTTTCCGGTGCTTGTACGACCAATTTTAAGTGCACTAAACGTCTGATAAACCGTTGTCTTCAAAGGAGCAAATATGGGATAACATTTCTGCAACCATTGCAATCATTGTTCAGAAGTTTTTCTCATAAAAAATCATCCTATGTAGTATTCTCTAAGGTGAAGACAACCGACGTACGTTTAGGAGCTACAGAATAGAACTCAAGTAGATAAAAAAAGGGAGCGGACGAAAGTCCGAGTTGAACGGAACAAGAACAAATATGTCCTTTATCGTGTCCTTGACTTCTAGCCATCTTGCAACAACCACCCACATCAGTGAAAATGTTAGGCTCGACCTCGGGATATTTGAAAGAGAAACCAAAATTTCCAGATTGTCCCGACAGGGTTTATGCATACCTCCTCTACCTATATAGCTGGTGGGAAGGTAGGAATGAAATCTTATATGGTGTGGTAAACGCCGATTACGTCTTTGGCGTCTGATAATCTCGGCTTTGGTCCTCGTGCGTGTATGTATTCATGATGTCTTGTACAGTCCGTGTGTGTTGGATGGGTCCAAGGATACTTTATTATAAAGTGCAATATTGTTGGGAAGAGTACTTTCCTCAGATTTGTACTGAACATAGTGGTTGGATTCAGAAAGATCTAAGAACAAAAGACTCCCATAGAAATAGGTTATCACTATTTTGAGGCTTTCGAATTACGTATATGGTAACTGTAACAAGTACTCGCCGATAGGGGTAATGGAAGTATGGGTATATATCTTCGTCTTTGTGCCTGCCTCGGCACGGGTTCTACGAAGATTCCCATCATTATTAAACGAATCGTCGAACTCTGTTCTCAGTCCATTAGTTCACTGTCCAATCACACCACCAGTTTTAGAAACAAACACTTGGCAACGCCGCAAACTGATCACAAGCGAAGCATCATAAATCCGCCACGACCGTTCACACCAGAAAAAAAATTAAACACTATGTTTGTCCATCTTAAAGGTGGTTCTTGGATTTATTTGTTTAAAACTGTTTTGGATTCATTTACTTAAAACTGTTTTGGATTTATTTATCTATACTGTTTTGAATTTAATGTGCACCAGATCTTAAATTATCCTCGCTGAAAGTCATTTCACTCGCGCTTCCAATTGTTGTTGTTTATGTTTAAATTCTACTAAGACAGCACTGACTTGCCTCTGAGGTATACCGCACTCGCCTTTCTGCTGTTTGTTTAACGGAATCCAGATCGCGATTAAAGATATTCATTGAAACGACAGAACACCGAAACTTTCATTCATTGTCCCGATGACCATATAAGGGATAATCACCGAAAGGGTGTGCACACACACAGGCGAGGTTGCATTGCCCTCTCATGCTGTGCCTGAGCAAGCGGACCGTGGATACAATATTTTTCTAAGGGGAACATAAGCTGGCATGGTTGCAGCTGGTGCAAATATCTCGACATAGATTTTGTTGCATACACAATCAGCGACTGCGTAAAGCATTTATGCTGATCGTGCACATCTTTGTGGCGTCTCCACGTAGTCGAATTCTCGAATTTTCCATTTAGGAGAACTCGAATTTTTTGGGCGGTCGGCCGTATGCCATCATGTATTTGTCGGTCGGATGACCGATCGATGTGGACATGCAAAGGGAAAAGATAAAACATTTCCTGCATGTGTGTGGCTGGCGCGTAAGGGCATATCTTATGGATATGGTTCGGCCAATGTTGGTTGCTAGATGGTCCAACCAAATTGCTCTTACGTGTGGAAGATTCCTGTTATATGATGGAATTCGATCCGAGACATGTGTAATGGATTGGTTCGGTTCATGTCGGTTGCATGGTGAAGCAACCAAATTGCCCAAAGGGAACATGCCCGTTTGATGCTGATGGATTTGCATCAACGAGTATTGTGATTTTACAGCGTTTGAAGGATTTACGGTACAACTGTAGCGATTCTAACAGATACACACAAGTCACAAGCAAAAATAGTGAAGAACACCGAACGAAAAAATCGAATAAGAAAAATACATCAGAACCGTATACCAAGCGATAAATAAAAATAATTCATACCAGTGGAATATACTCGAGTTTGGAAATCAAATTCTAAAACACGGTCAGTAGCCTGGTGTGTAACGCTTAGGTAAGTTTTTTTTCGTGATTCGAGCTGTCATAGCGTCAGTTCGAATCACACGATCTTCTTCACTACTATTTCAAACGCTATACAACTATTAAAGGTAAGTACTTGCTTTCCTGGTTTTTGTATGCCCTAGATGGGAGTTTTTACATGGTTAATGGGAAGAAGAGTAGTGGCGTTCAAAGGAACCGCCACGGAAGCACCTTCCCACTCTTATAGGTGAGAGTTGTTGAAGTGTCAACCATCAGACCTCCTAGAGTAGTTAATGCATCTTCTGAGCAGATCTACTTTTTTTTGCTCGAAGATATGCAAGACCTTAAGGAAAAGCATACGATATTTCCGACTGGATTAGCTGCTTATGGCAAAGAAATTTAACTTTGGTGTTATTCTTGATTATCGACTTCAAGATTTTGTGCAGTTTCTTAGACCGACCGATAGCCCTTTGAAGGATATGGGTCACATAAGGTTTGATGAAGTTCATTTTTGAAGATGACCCTGAGATATTTCACCCTGTGATATGACCGCAGGCCTCCTTTTGGTATTCGAATATTCTGTGAAGAACTGAAGTGCTTCATTTTTTTTATATAGCTGCGTTATATATCGTGTGTGAAACTGTTGTCTGTGCTGGTGCTTTATGCGAAACGTGCTCGCAGGAATCGAATAATTCATTGTTAGCTAAAACGTATATTGTTTCCAAGCAAGGCCTTCCCAGCAGGTAGCATACCTTTTTCATGTGGTGTCTTCTTAGGAATCGGCGATGATGTGTTGAAACGGCTTGTTCCACGAAACTGAATGATGCGCGGCTGACAATTTCCCTGAAGCACATTCTCCTGTACCCAGGCTTCTAGTTTCGGATACATTGCTTGCATGCTATCCCTCATGAACCCATATTTCATGACCCATTGTTTCTCAATGTGGCCCATTAGCTGTGGTACTGTTCTCGCCTCACATTCCAAATTAGCTTTTTCTTTTTAGGTGGCACTCAAGCTTCTAAGATACTTGACAGTATCTTCACCGATTCTTGGATTCCTTAGTTTTCCGTTCGGAGTCCTGTCAGCATCGACGTACTCGGTATCTCTCTGTTCATATTCCTCGACGAATTCCTTATATTAAACATGATCTTATATACTCCATCGGTTGTGTTTTTAACCGTTACCCGTAGAAGTAGACGGTTTTCATTCTCGACAGTGGCATAAGACCTTCATTATGGCATTGACAGCTCATCTTACTCGGTGACAGATTTCAAGTGAATATAATGCCGTAACTTTAACTCTGATACGGCATTATATTCATTGGAAGACATATCACTGTCCCCCGCTTTCATCAAATGCCTCGAAGGCCCCAAATTTGACGTGGGTTTGTTAAGGACATCTTTCTGTTTTTCTTCCATTTATGTTCATGATTGTGATTCCTGTTTACCGTCGTCGTTGCTACCTTTGTTATATTTCCTTGTTCCCTTCGTTAACCCTGACATTCAACTTCTCCGTTCCGACGAAGCTGTTAACGGATGTGTAAGTGTAAGATCAAACTGTTTGCAATTTACTAATATATAAGTGTATCGCCAGAACGAGAATAAAAATTATATAAATATATAAACTATTCGCACCTTTTTAGAATAAAAAATCTTTAGTACTGAGTTAACAACCGCCTCTTCTCGCTTTCGATTTAAGACTCCTCAACTCATAAATACGCTAATCTGGATGTAATTAAATGCTACAGGAACCAGGAATAACACACTCCAGCAATTCCCCCATTCAGCTCCAAGATTGTTATTTATTTTCGTTTTCCTATCACTACAGTTTACCCTCACGAGAATCGACGGAAACTTTATGTCTTTCCTTTTGTCTTGTACTACTTCATACCCGCAGGGTGCAAACTCTCTATGAACAAAGATCTGATTGTCATCGTTCGTGGGTACACAATTAGCAGCAAGCTCGCGCCAGTCCTCGTGCATTGGTGGGGTGTCTCTATTTAGAAACGGTATTTTCCTGTGCAATTCACAACCACCATAGCGCTGCTCCCTTGAACTCCACATCCTCTGACACAGTTGTGGTTGTTTATTTGATGATAAGTCTGGGTAATGTGCCAATATCCAGAAACAGCAGTTTCCACCTTATACCAAAGGATGCAATTCCTACTACCAAAGTTCCGTGAAGGAAGGACGTTATGGGCGCTGGCTCAAAGAGGATCCTGAGATTTGTTTATGCTCGATACCTGTTTAGTTACATTGTTTTTGCCAGGATTTTCGCTAGTTACCAACACTTGGCGAAGCTGTTGGTGTTCAATTCACCCACCTACATCATGTACGGTCTGCAATCATATGGTAAAAAAATGTCCGTGTCACATAGGGGTCACAGCCCGTGTCTCATTGAACGCCGTATGGCGTGGACATGCAGGGAGCGAAACGATTTTTTTTTCGAGCTTTATGGGGACTTATACAGTCGCCACAAGATCGATCAAATGAGTCTGATCGAGTATCAACTTCATTAAAAGTTGCATTTCTATTCTAGCTCGGGCTTTCATACAGCAAGCAGCAATAAATTACATGCTTACCAACGTGAAAAGTCAAACCCTATGTAGGAACAGAGCTTGTGTTGTGACTGAAGAAATATCTACGCTAAGCCACGATAAAAGAATAACAAACATTATCCCACTCTCTGGCCGTATTATACCTACTAATAAAAAAAATCATACAAAAGCATTGCTAATAAAAACAGGAAGTACCTAGTAGTTTCAATTAAATTATATTGGTAAGTAGTAGGTTGAATATTCTTCAATCTAAGGACATACGGGATATATTGAGCGGCATGTCCACGTATCTAAATTAACCACTTCTAAACCATTGGACAGCTCCACCATGTGGAACACAATTGGCAGCTTCAGTGCTTGGGATATCGACGAATGTGTGTACCACTTGGCTCATTAAATTGCTCGAATGAGATAAACGCCGCTTCCTAGTGATAATGAGCTCTATCCTCCTTTATTTTCAAAAGTAATCAGCGGTTTGCTGTTCCGGGCTGTTGCCGTTTAATCGGGGTGCTGCACACACGATGTTAAACGCCAACATTTCTAATGCTCAACCATTTATAGGATTACAATCGTTTAGTCAATTGAGTTCGCAATGGATATAAATTACCTGTTCTATTCTATGGTTTGTACACACATCCAAAGCAATGGAGGATTGCTATGAAATCGGTGGAGACATCGACAGTTCCACGGAAGCTGCTTGTATAGCAATCATTCGATTCGATACAGACCATTAGCATGGTCCCGATCGTCGATGAGTGGGACCAAATTAAAAGCATTTGTTTCAATCGAGATTAACGGTGTCATGATAACAATACGCCGCCCAGGGGAGCTAAACCAAGTACAATTTCTTAATGGATTACTCATCCGATGCACGTTATTTTGTTTAATGGCACCTCTCACTTATTTAAAGGGATTAGGGAGCAATTCAACAGGACGATCTACTAGATGGTGGTGTTCCCACTTTCTCTTAATTATTTGGCTTTTTTAATATTTAATCTTCGTCAGCTTACCTTACAGGTAATGGCTAGAATAGGAAAAAACGAAGACGGATAAAATCCCAACAGCATCATGTGATAATATTAGTAGCTACACGCAGGCATGACTTCAAGTTCCGAGTAATATGCTTTGATGGTAAATTCCGTTAAAGAGTTTTCGTGTTCTTGCTGCAAGCCCTTCCGAAGTCGCTTAAATAACTTGAGTCCTCGGCATATAAGATACGGGTATTTACCCGGTGATTCAATTTACATGGGACATTCTTAATCCACAGTACTTATTTGATATTAGGTTGCCAGAAAACGAAATCGTTGGCTAATGCCATTCCGTAGCAGGAGATAAAACACATGATATCCTTTAATGATTTCTTGATGAAGTGCTTAAGCTTAATCATCTGATTTTCCATTAATTATTCTACATGAGTAAGCAAAGAAGAGAAAATGCCACAGGAGCTGGAGCTACGTTAAGAGGCTCTGCGTGGTGATAATCATGAGTTGCAGGTTATCGTATACATGCGGAAAGTTGATAAATAATCAGGTCGAAAATAGTAATTGGACGAATTTATAATCTGCACAATTAGCTTATAATTTTAGAGTCCTCCGAAGGGCGCACATTTAGTTTGCAAATATTCAAAAAATTGATTCGAGACATTTCCAGTCTATCAACACCTTAACTCAGTCCTGTGAGTAGGGCGTTAGAATATACAAACAGCTAGGCCGGCTTGTCGTAAGAGGCAACTAAAGGCCGAGTGGTAGGTGCGATCCCAACGCCCTGTCGTCTGGTGAAATACCACCCCATCAAGCTATAGGCTCCGTGAAATGGTCGGGATATATTCCTAGCCATCTTTCGGAGGTTGGCTGATGGACCGGTTCGAGAAAAGGTTGGTTTAGGTGGTAGCCGGTCCCAAGGTGAGATACCACCCCGTCACGATGTACATTCCACGATATCGCCGAGAGATATCTCCGACGGTGTTTCGGATGTTTGGCTGATGGCCCGGATTGACCCGCAGATATGTCATGATGATACCTTCTGCTATAAACAATTCCGGAGGTAAACTAGTCTCCCATCCGGTTCTAAACACGGTCAGTAGCCTGATGTGTAACGCTTAGGCTCAATTTTTTTCGTGATTCAAACTGTAATAGCGTCAGTTCGAATCACACGATCTTCTTCACTATTATTTCAAAACGCGATATCTCCATTGCTCAGGATACGACTTACATTCGAGATTCCATTTTAAGGGCGGAGTCTGCGTCTTCGCGCAGTCCGATCTGGCTTGCCAGATGATGGAGGCGTTGGAACCCAATGTGATCATATAGTTGAGGGTAGTGGTGAGGAATTCTGTTCAATTTCTTTATTGTCTTTACCGCTCCCCGAATGATGATCGACCGGCGAACATCGAACACCCTTCACATACCGTCGACTGGATACAGATCCGCCACCCGGCTTCTGAAATTGTTGTGTTTGGCGATTTTAATGTGCACAATTCGGACTGGTTGGTACAATCTAATAGAACCGACGAAGCTAGCAGGCTAGTGGAGATGTTCGATGTTAGCCGCAATTTGACTCAACTCGTGGAGGAACCAACGCGAGTCCGAATCGAATATTTATACCGTAGAGGTTTGTGCGCCACTCGACCACTGCTTGGTATCTGTCGCGCAAGCACTTGCATTTGAAGCGAAAAACCGGCTTAGGCAGCTTTGCCATGTATGAAAGTATGGGGCTGCTAACTGGGACGATTTGGGAAATTTTTTCGCATCCTTTCCATGACCGGAGGTGTGCTCCGGAGACTCCGATGTTAACGCTTGTGCGGAGTCGGTAACAGAGATTATTCTTCTCGGGATGAAGATATGCATTTCACAATACATCAAACGGAGTTCATCTGATAAACCGTGGTTTGACAAAAAATGCGACCAAAAAATAGAAGTTTTAAGCAGTGGCGCTCCAATCCAACCAATGTTAACAGAACAAATTTTGGTAGAATCAGAAACGCGTGCAACCAGGCGATTGATACCGCGAAACAAGTTCACAACGACAGAGTGACCAATAAACTCCTTCAGTGCCCAACTGGTTCTCGTTTCTTCTGGTCAATGGCAAAAGCTGCCAGCAGGAACTTCGCTTCCTCCTCTTTTCCTCCTTTGGTGACAGATAGAGAGACGTTAGTCACAAAATCAAAGGCAAAAGCTGATGTGTTCGCGAATTTATCTTCCGCGAATTCAAACCTCGATCCCGATCGTTTGGGTCCACTTGTGATCGCGCCGGTACGGTCTTCCATGCGGGATGTGAGATTTCGCTTGCGCACTATTCAACGCATTCTATGTGAACTGGACTGTAGGAAGGCAACTGGCCCGGACGGAATACCAGCAATAGTCCTTAAGAACTGTGCTCCAGAACTATCGCCAGTTTGTGGTAGACCCTTCCACTTACCTTATGCACAGAGGGCATTTCCTGCCTGCTGGAAAATCACTCGAGTTCAACCAATCCCAAAGACGGGAAAAAAGTGTCTCCCAAAAAGTTACCGTCCGATAGCATTACTGCCTGTGTTATCTAAGGTGATGGAAAAAGTCATCAATACTGAGTTAATTAAGTATTTGGGGTGCAACGGACTGTTGAATTGATCGTCAATACGGATTCCGTGGCAGGGGAGTCACGGGAGACTTTTTTACCCCCATAACCGTTATATGGGCATCTGCGATTGAGGGGCATGATGAGTCAAGAGCGGTCGCATTGGATATCTCGAAGGCTTTTGACCGCGTCTGGCACGTAGCATTGCTGAGCATTGCTGAGCAAACTACGTTCATATGGACTTTCCCAGCAGCTTTGCGACTGGACGAAGAGCTTCCTCGAAAATCGATCGATCCGGGTCGTTGTGGACGGCGAGTATTTGCATACGTATCCTGTTAATTTGGGGTTGCCCCAAGGTTCTATTTTGACTCGAACCTTATTTTTGCTTCACATAAATGATTTGTTAGAGACCACGGATAACAAAGTGTTTAGTTTGCAGATGAAATTACGCTTGTTTCCCGTTTTTCGAGTGATCGGCCGATTACTACATCAACGTCACTCCAGCTGAGATGTAGACAGATTGACTCTCTGAATCGGGATCTGGATAAGGTCCTGCAGTGGGGAAGGGTCAATATCGTCGACTTCAATGCAGCGAACATACAATATACAACATTCACAAAGGAAAGTGAATCATCCGTTCCACAGCTGATGTTGAATGGCCAGGCCCTCGAGGCTGGGGAATGCGTGAAATTGCTCGGCGTCACGGTCTGTGGGAATGTATCGTGGCATAAACATGCGTCGAGCATAGCCAGGTCAGCCTCAGGAAAACTGAGTTATCATTTTAGAGCCAAGAAATATTTTACACCGACACAACCTCTTCTGCTCTCATGTTTGGAGCTCGGCTCCTAAGCACACCCTCGACCTACTTGAGAGCATACGCAGACGAGCGAACCGGCTGATCGGGGACTCGGCGCTGACGTCGGGAGTACAGCCGCTATCACATCGAAGGAGTGTAGCCGACCTCTGCCTGTTTTACAGATATTATCACGGGCACTGTTCTTCGGAGATTCGTGGTATTGTTCCACGCAATTCGGCTTATGTGCGATCCACAAGACAATCCAACAGATCGCACCAATTTGCAGTTCATCTCCCGACGACGCGAACATCCCTGCATCCGAACTCATTCCGCTACAGATCGGGGAAGCTGTGGAACTCCCTTTCCACGCCCGTGTTCCCAGAGCGTTACAACCTGCAACTGTTAAAAAAGAACTGCAGCAGTTATTTGGTAACACCTCGGGGCGCCGTTCGGCGCTATAGGTTCGCCTCTCCCGAGAGAAGTGTAATAAAAAAATTAAAAAAAAAAAAAAAAAAAAAAAAAAAAAATATATATATATATATATATATATATATATATATATATATTGCTATGCATGCGGATAATAAAGCAACAAAAAGCATGCAGGCAGGCCATAAAACAACAGAAATGCATTTCGGTCAAACAGAAACGCATCACAATTATCAGTCAGCAGAAAACAAGATCCCCCAGCAAATCCAAAAGAAATAATAATCAAAAAGGAAAGGTGGTGCCGGCGTACGGAACAGGGTTCTACTTCGTCCTCACAAATTAGAAGTTCCGCCGCAGCAAACTGTTCACCAGAACAACAATAGCACGATGAAACAAACACTCAGAAACGGCCGAGAGTAATAAAACACACTGGTTCACTTTGTCTTTATCGTTTATTATTTATTGCGTATTATTCTTTTGAACATTTGATTTGAATGGTATTATAATTAGAACATAGGTTTTAACTATTCATTTACCCGCCGTACCGGCGCCGGTACGATGGATGGCGAGCGACCCGACCGCTTGGAAGATGGAATTGCGACTCAGCGGTAATCATCTCGTGCAGATATGATTCGCTTAGCAAGGGAAATTTTAGGGTGCAATTCCCCTTCACTAGGGAAAATAATTTCCTACCACAAGTAAAGAAAAGTAAAGTCTCTCTTGGTAGCATAGACAACCAGATCTCGTACAGAAGATCGCCACAGTACACATGCATGTGTGTACACTGGTTATTTTATGGATCAAAGCAATGGGAAAGAATCTAAACAAAGAAAGGGGCATAGAGTGTATTTATGGGATGCGAGTTCGGTAAAGGAAACAAACCGAATCTCCTTGGATAATAATTGGTTTTCTGTTTGCTCTTGCCGCTGCTAATAAAAAGCAGATCCCGAAATATAAGAAGACAAGGGGATCGAACAGATCATTGTCTAACCTATGCATTGCAGCTGTAACGATAGCCGCAATGCCCATGCACAAGGTGGTAATTGGTTTTAGCGTATTGACAGGGATATCGTGTTCATATCATTGCTGCCAATGGTAAGCATACCATACATATTTGCATGCTGTATGATTTAATTTATGGTTTAAGACGCGAGATCCGTATATTTGCTTTGGTGCCTTGGGTGTAGGTTGCCAGCCAACGTGTATGAAAGGGGACTTGTTGTACACATGAAGGAGGCTGGGAATAGGTGACGCAATGATAATTATCCCTGGTTGGGATGGTTACATGATATGTGAACCGATAAGTTTTCTTTTCCAGGGATATGCTGTTTGGAACAAAATTCTTAAGAGGAATTTTGAATTCAAATAAATGAATGCAGGTAAGAATTCTCTTCCAGGAGCTTCTAGGTAATTACATTTGGTGAATTTTATTGCGTGAAGCTTTTACAGGTGCTTAATGCGATTGCATTAGCAGAAAGTTGATACAGACTGGATGGAAGTTATGGGGGTTTATTAGGACAGCGATTCATGGGGTTTGGCGGAACCGGAAAAAGGCGCTGGAAGTGTCAACCTGTTGTTAGCGGCATCTGCCACCAGGTTGTACCGATCTAATACGTCAAATCCCATTAGGGGCGCGCTGACATCGTACAACGAAGTGTCAGGAGACGTGACCTATTGGGACTCGCTGGCATCGTACAACGAAGTGCCCGGAGATAGGACCCATTGAGACTCACCGACAACATACGACGAAATGCCAGTGGATAAAATTAAAGAGAACTGAGTCCAGAGTCGGTGTCTTTCGTCCATACGTTTGTATGGCGAATTGTTTGCCGTTGGGATTGGTAAAGGGGAGGCGGGCACTTTGTTGCGCGGCTTACCGATCGAGGGAAGACCCACATATCAGCACCGGTGTCGACTACGGCGCTCGATATAAGGCAGCTATAACCTCGACGAACGGCAACTTGTGATGAGGTGCCGGCCAGTCGCGCTTGGTTGGTAGTAGGCGACTTAGGTTAGGGGGGCTTCTGGTGTGTGGTTGGTTGTGTCCAAGGATTATGATGCGCGCTCCGAAGTGTTATGTACCTGGGATATGTGGCGGCGTAGAGGGGCGTGTATTGCCTTTGGTTGGCGCTTAGACTGAGCCGTGGAGGCTAATAACTGGTATTGGTTAGCTAAGATCGAGCATTGGCGAGCGGGGTTGCGTGAAGTTGGAACCGGGCGTCCTACTGCCGCGGTAGCTGAGGTTCAGTAAGGAGCCGGGGTCGCGAAAGAAAGGTGTTGTCCAGAGGCGGACAGAGTCGCATGAAGACTGCGCTTGGAAGGAGTGTGCGCCAATATTTGTAAAACGGCCTAAAAAGGTTTAAAGAGGGCGTCAAGAGGAGTCAAGTGAGAGGCGAAACCGAGTCGAAAATGGGGTGGAAAAGAAACCAATAGTAAGAGAAGGGCCAGATGGGTGTTGCAATGAACCGTGTGAGGTTAGATGGTGTCCAGTGTTGTGAAAGGGGTTGAAAAGGTGGTCGAAGGTGAAGTCGCATGTAGTCGGGTGGAGTGGAAGTTATGGGGTTTTTTTAGGAAAGCGAACCGCGGGGTTTGGCGAAACGGCCACACGATCCCCCCAAGGTTGTTATTTTGTTGTTGTGTTATTAAGGGCTATAATGGTAGATTGAGGCGAGATGAAGGAAAGCCTGACAACTCTTCCACACTTAACCGTCATTTAAAGAGATGTCACACCCTCAACCGACCGACGGCCGTCTCGGTCAAATGTCCCGAATCAAATATTGATTGTTCTCATCGTTTCATCGATTGTGCAGATCGAAGGATACATTCTTTTGTTTTGATTATCCCTTTTTCTATCCGCCATTCATTTACTTTATCTTTCCCGGAGAGGGGAAAACAAAAAAAGGAACAATCAACAAAGTATCTTGCGGGTGAGCATTTTTGATCTTCGATGCTGGTGGGCGATAAAACGCACATGTGGTTGGTTTCATGGCGCAAGTTGTTTGTTTTCCAGTTGGTTGCAAACAAATGTTTAGAGGATCATAAGGTCATCTGGTCCGCACATTTGGTTCCAGGGAATGTTGCATGTAGATGAACCACATGCACAGTTGGTTCGTTTATCACGTATTGGATTTTATAAATTGAATTCGATGTGAGACAATTGAACAAGTAGTTTAATTTGTTTGACATTGAATTCAATATTGACTTGGAGATATGTTATGTATGGGGACAATGCTAGTGCTTGCAGAGCGCTTCATTCTTTATGTGGATGCTTCTGATCTTACCGAAGAGTGTAGCCATTCCATCCACTAGTTCGGTAAATGTAAGGTCGAAGCATTGGATATTTCAAAAACGTTTGACATAGTTTGGTATTCATCCCTTTGGTCAAAACTACAGTCCTAGGTTTCGACAGTTCATTGATCCGATGGATAAGAGACTATCTTACGGGCCCTAGGTGGATGTTTCTCATGGTTCTGTACTCTCACGAAAACGATCTCTTGTTCATTACTCCTGCAATCGACTACACAAACTTTAGAAAACTCGCTGACACATGCTGATTTTGGATAGTTCCTTACGTAAATTTCAAACGCCCCCCCCCCCCCCCCCCCCCACTCCCCTCTTCCCGTCCCCTTTTCTCTTCGCTTCTTCTTGAACGTGGCCGCTCTGTTTGTTTAATATCCGATGTCGATCCCCTTGGCTCGAATTTCTTGACGCAAGCTTTGATTAAATTAACACTTGGACACTCACTTACACGACGTAATCCGTATTGAATTCTAAATAGGCGTTGTACAGTAATGTAGGAATCGTTGTTTTTGTAAAATTATTTTACACAAAAAGCATGCTGTTGTACCGTGAAGCGCTCCAACGTGACTAAAATTGCATGAAGGGACGCACGATTCCCCGCCACTCGCGCGCCTCTCTCTCTAACGGTTTTTAAAAAATCAAGTGTTGCCACTTGCAAAAATTTATGGCCCACCCTATATAATAACGGTAGGGCTCTTCGATAGTATAGTGGTTAGTATACCCGCCTGTCACCCGGGAGACCGGGGTTCGATTCCCCGTCGGGGAGCCCCTGGCGCAAGACTAATGACCTTGCACAGAAAAAATAAATCATTATGGAAAATTTAACAAGCCACAGGACTTGCTAAATAAGGCCAAGACCGGATCCCGGTTGTAGTGCCGACGATGATGATGATATAATAATGGACCTTCGTAGCAGACAGAAAATCCCAGAGATAATGTGTACAATCCTCTGCATTTTATTTTTATTTTTTATTTTTAATTAGCGTACAAACCACCGTTTTATTTAAAGGTAACACTTTCATCCACACCATTTTTTCTGAACACCCAGTGAATCCCCATTGTGGCTTAAAATATTACAAATTTTATTCCAACTTGTCGGTGAATTATAGCAGCATACGAAGTATGTCTCCTCTAGCCATGGCATCTACAAATTGTCCTTAGAAACTTGGTCTTTAAATCCCTTCAATTTTCTTATCTAATCGCCTTAAATGTTCATTATCCTGGACGACACCAAATGTTCACACTCTTAGAAAGGATACGCTGCAAAATCTCTTCACAATACCGCATTGTGGGGAAAATTGGGCACCACGCTTAATTGGCGTCAATTCCCCTCCTCGAATCCAAGGCTGAAAAGTTTCCGCGAAAAGTTAAAGTTGACAATTGTCTTTGAAAATCATACCTACCGTCTTCAAATGTCGACAATCAACATCATATATATCCACACGCCCAAAAAAATTAAGGGGAGGAAATTTATTATCCAAAATATCAACACGAGTTGCATGAACATTTACAAGAATGAGGTCAATGAGGACAGGAGGGGACGAGAGATAAAATACACCAATGGAAATTGTTTGAATGGAAATTAATGAAAATGTAAATATTTACATGATGGATGTGATGAACATGCGAAAAAATACTATTTATGAAATAAATTTACGTTCCGATGAACTTACCGCTATCACATTCATCAGTCACACTCATCTCCAACATTTTGGTGTGAGTGATGTCCTTATGCGATGCCAAAAAGAGCACCACATCTCGCTTCTCATTTTTAATTGGCACAATGTCAAAAAGACACCAAAATGGTGATCCTGAAAAGACAATCAAAATTTATCAACAACAGAAAATCCAAATCGGGAAAATTAAGGATACAACTTAAAGGAATGAACGAAATAAATTATCGCTCTCTTAGAATCTACTCGCTGTTTGTGCTCTTTCTTTACACAATGCTCATTTCCTGTGGTCTTCAAAACGTCATGCCTGTCGTTTTACAGCTCACCTCGAAGCCTGTGAATTATTATCTCTGAATAAGGAAAGTTTCAACTTCCTCGTCCGAATTGCTAATAGGTGGAAAATAATATTGACCCCCCGAGTCAAGTTAGCTAAATTTAAAGTCATCAATTTTAATTTTTGATAGGTACGCAATTACTTGTTGACCAAGTCAAGAATTCATGATGAAAGACAGGAATACTCGGAATTTGCGGGTGAGAATCTCAGCAGGCTGTGGGTGGTGCTGTTAAACTTTAGTCACAGGTCAAGAATTCCATTTAAGGATACCGAGGCGATTATTTTTGACTTAGTGTCACAGCTACAAAGTGTTCGAGTTTGTGTCAGGAATGTTCCATTTGATTTGATTTCACCACCTGCACTGAAACAATTTAACTGAAAGGCACAAATGAACCACAATAGAGACGCAAACTTTATTGAATCTAAGTCTTTTTTGGGGTATTTAAGTTGTAAATGTATAGAAAGATTCTGAACTCCATTGATTGAGATTGGGAATTTATCGGATTGCTGTTTGATCTTTTACGACAAAAGGATACACTTCAACACGTGATGGCAGGTGTGAAAAAAGTTTATACTGCTGCAGAAGGCGTTAATTTTTTCTATAGTTTAGTGAGTGCCGAACCCTCATTTATTTGGTTTAATTCAAGCAGTATAAATAAGCTTAATATCTAGAGTATTAAAAAAAAAAAAAAAAAAAAAAAGACTAGGACAATGGGTGGTGGTAGGAGGCTGAAGGAGGGTGAGTGTATGGAACTGTGGCATTTATGATATTTGTGATTTAGCGTGAGTGAACGCTATAGATGTGGGCTGGTAGAGGGACGGGGTTAGAGAGCAGGAGGGGTGAGGTTGAAGTTTAGGGAAGAGTTGAAAAAGTGTAGGGGGTGGGCATAGGCTTGTCGGGGAAAACTGTTGCGGTTCCACCAAACCCCACGACCCACTTACCTGAAAAACCACCATAACTGCTACCCAACTTCCTTAAGTTCGCTAATGCAATCACATTAGCACCTTAAATGCTTCACGCATTAAATAGAGCAATTTATAATCTAAAAGTCCCTGTAAAGAATCCTTACCTTTCATGCATCTCTTCGCATACAAATTCCCTATAAGAATTCTTCCCTAACTAATCATGAATCCCTAAATCATCCGGCAATTCCGCTGTCCACGTGCACACCGCCTGGCAATTCCACTGCCTCGGCAGCCTTTTGTCCAAGGGACAAAAGCAAACACTAGCGCCTAGTGTCATAAAACCGAATTCCTTCGCATGTAAACATGCATAAAAATTCGATCCCATTTCGTTCAGCAAGATACGGTACACGACCACCCATCGTATACTTAAATTGCTTTAGCATCACCAGCATAATAGCAACACGGCTATTTACCCAGCCGCAATAGATTCACCCATGATTTGTTTTCCAACGAACAAACAATCACAACTTCGTGCTTAGCCACCAACCGAATTATCCAGCATATACAAATGCAAGCAAATTCGTTTCAGCCAGCGACCCAAGATACGACATACAATTTTCATTGTATAACGTATCGCAACCACTAGCACCTTTCCCAAATGTCTATTCGTATATTTACACAAGGGCATAACTCATCTAAGACTTTTATGATGCCCTCGTCTCATATTTTCTCTTACCACATTTCTTCAATGCATCGTCGTCTATTTATTTAGAACCGAAGCACTTCATAGGCAACGATCTTCTCGATCGCTTTGTCCTTGCCGCCTGCCTTTTGTTTAAAATTAGCGAGTCGGCTCTGCACGAGCCGTTTATCGCTGAGTCCAACTACATCTACCGACCACCACGGTCGTGCTATTTCCTGCTCCCCGTGGCGCCGCGGGGACGCATATATCCGAAGTCGAGTCGGGAAAGCGCGCTTTAATTCAAGTGACTTTGAATTCATGTTTTGCATTTAATCATACTTAAAGTAATTATCCATTATCTGATATAAAGTTTTTAATAAATAAAACATAGAAGACAGTGCGTTTTATTTTTTTACTCTCCTGTGCTGCAGTTTCCGGGATGTTAGCGCTCATCCTTCTGCGTTTGATGAACAGTCTGCTGCGGCGGAACTTACGTTTTATGATGGAGGAGGAAGGTGAACGGAGTGCCCGTGTTTAGCACAAAACTAGTTTGAGAGTAGAAGAAGAGAGGTCGGATTGATAGGTAGCCTTTTAGCTACGGGGGGGGGGGGGGGGGGGGCGGCGGCAGGCTTGGACAATTGACTGAATCTAAAAAAAAACAGTGGACGAAGAGAATGTCGGCATGGATTCTGCGCTTTTAAGTTTGTTAAGATTGATTAAAACAAGCCGGCATGTGTATGGAAGTAGAATCAGGGGATTTTTTCTGTTTTGTCCTCAGCGGGCAGAGCACAAGAAACGACGTTGGCACGGCGTTGGCTTTGAGGATTATGTCGTCAATATGTGCGGTAAAATTGAACTCCATGTAACATAGGATCCCCGGGTCATGAATCGATTTAACCGATGTCATCGGTTGGCTAAGTAAGACATAGAGCGTGGTGGGGTGGCGAAGGAGGTAATTGTATGACATTTGGCGATATTCAGTGCAAGGCAGATGTTTTGGCATCGAAAAGCTGCCAAGATCAGATTAGAGAAGTGGGGAGTCTAGGAGAGAGCGGATTGTCTTGAAAAATATGGTAGCTAAGGCCTAAAGCGAGATAGAAGAGAGATTGATACTAGAGGTTATGACGTTGATGGATAGAGAAAACTGCCCTGTGGAACCTCTGAAGTTGGAAAACAGGGAATGGAGAGGGTGAATCTAAATTACACTCAGCAGGTTCGATTATTAAGATAGGATGAAGTCCACTTAATCAGTAGGGGTTTAAATCCGTGGGAAGATAACTTAAAGAGAATGAGGTTGTGGGGGAATTTGTCGAAGGCCTTGCGGAAATCGGTGGTGATTACATTGACTTCATTGCTGTATTCTAAGGCAAGGAGTGTATGGGATGAGAATTCCACAAGGTTGATAGTAGTGGAACTGCCGGAGAGGATGCTTGGGAGAGATGCGGCTTGTGGTTATACCAAAAGGAGTCAAGAATCCAGAGGCGCCGTCGTCTTATCGCGCGTTGTGCATGTTAGACACAACAGGAAAACTGCTTGAGCGAGTAATTGCCACTCGCCTAGAAGAATTCACTGAGAGGATATCGGGGCTCTCTGAATCGCAGTATGGATTCCCGAAAGGTAGATCAGCCGGTAAGACACTATCTGTGGTGTGCGACATCGCTCGCAATACGATGGCTGGAGCACGATGGCTAGGAGCTACGAAAAAAGATTGCGCGGTGGCGACGCTAGATGTTACAAATGTGTTGAACTCGGTGAATTGGAATCGGATACTAGAGGCGTTGCACGATCTACAAGTCTCACCCTACTTGGTGCGTATACTAGCAAACTATCTATCGGATAGAAGACTGCTCTATGACACAGATGAGGGACTACAGGACTAGAAAAAATAACAGCGGGTGTACCTCAGGGATCTGTATTAGATCTGCTGTTATGGAATATCATGTATGATGGGGTCAATGTATCAGAAGGGGTCGTTGTTTGGATCATTGGGTACGCAGTTGATTTGGAAATAGTGGCCGTAGCTAAACATCTAGATGACCTGGAGAATATTTCCTCCCAAGCAATACAGAGCATTAAATTCTGGCTAGATATGGCCGGACTGAAAGTAGCTGGACATACGACAGAGGCGGTTTTAATAAGCAGCCGCAAGAAAGTTGAACACCTGGATTTGGAAATAGAAGGACAAATAATCAGATCCAGTCCCTATATTAAATATCTTGGTGTTAAACTTGACAACAACGAGTGGACGAGTGAAAAAACGGCAATAGTATGCAAAGTTTTGGCGAGACTGCTACTCAATGTTGGAGGACACCGACCCCACATAAGGAAGCCCATAACAAGTGTCAACACCTCCACTATAATGTATGCAGTTCACGTATGGACAGGAGCCGTACAGTTTAAGTCCTACATGAGGGGAGTGAACTCAGCACATACGCTGGCATCACTAAGAGTATGCTTTTTATTTCGAACGGTATCTGAAGGTGCCATAAACGTTTTGGCCGGGAGGACAACACCTGACATTGCAGCTAAAGAAAACGCTACATTGCATAAGGTCTCCCAAGAAGATCGTCGGAGAATGCGGTCACAATTAGAGCTCTCAAGCCTAAGAGAATGACAACGACGGCGGAATTCTTCCACCAAAGGAAGATGGACCCACACTATGATACCTGATATAGAAACATCGGTGAAAAGAAAACATGGCGAGCTAAATTATCGCTTGACTCAGCTAATATCAGGACATGGATGCTTTCGGCAGAAGTATAAACATGTAAATCACCCATACTGCTTGTATTGCGAAGGCAAAATAGAAAATGCGGAACACGTAGTCACAGAGTGAGTTAGACGCGAGACCGCACGAACGATTTTGGAGAGACATTGGAGACGGACAGTTACTCCGGCAGGAGGAATAGAATACATGCTGAGTTCAAAACAGGCATGGTCTGTAACAAATGGTATTCTCGGTGAAATGATGCAGCAGTTGCGACGTGACGAGCGGAGTAACAGGTAAACTCCGCCCCGCCCCGCGATGGAATATCTAAAAGAAAGTTCCGCGGGGATCAACGGGAATATGAGCCTGGCGGGAGGTGGTTTTAGTCGGTAAAAACTCGGCATGCCTCGGGATCAGTATCTTTTGAAGATACTTCCTATCGAAAAAAAAAAAAAAAAAAAACAAAAAAAAAAAACCTTACGCATCATATAGAAGGCCTTCAAACAGTTTAGGAATGCGCGAAAAGTTAGCAATGGGACGATAATTGGATATATGGTTTTTTGGCCGCTTTTTGTGTATGGGGATAATAAAAAAAGATTTCCAAATATATGGGAATACACCCTGTGCAAGGGATATATCGTATATCAAAGCGAGTAGCAGATAGAGAGAGATGGGGAACATTCTTTTAAGAGCATAGCAGGAAGGAAGGCAACCGGCCCGGACGGAATACCACCAATAGTCCTTACGAAGTGTGCTCCAGAACTATCGCCGGTTCTTGGCAAACTCTTCCGCTTATCTTATGCACAGAGGACCTTTTTTGCCTGGTGGAAAATCGCTCGAGTTCAGCCAATCTCAAAGACGGAAAAAAAGTGTCTCCTACAAAATTACCGTCCGATAGCATTAGTGTCTATTTTATCTGAGGTGATGGGAAAAGTCATCAATACAGAGTTAGTTAGGTATTTGGAGTGCAACGGACTTCTGAATTATCATCAATACGGATTCCGTGGCAGGCGGTCTGTGGGATTAAATGTCACTCATACGCCTTCATGGGCGTGGGTTCAGCAACACCCCCACTACACTTCCACTAACGTTGCGAGAATAATTGTTCACAAAAATCACCGCTCCACCACAAGCCGTTCACATATAGAAGAAAATGAAACTCCGCCATTGTTGTTGGTTATTGATGAAAATTGTTCTTTATTTTTGGGTACTTTAAATATCGGCACTTACATATATAACGCTCTGCTGGTGTTCTCAATATACAAGGTTTTACAGGATCTCTTTCTTATTTGATATCGTTTATAAAATAATTAACGTAGAATTAATTAAGGTCAAGGGGAATCCTTTTGCATTGTTCGCTTTTCACTTCACACACTCAGATTAAACAGCGATATTTTGTTAAACACCGATTAAATTCACACGATCCATTAGTGATGGATATCAACCCGGTAAAAGCAACAAAAGAAAACTAAACTTTCTACTTGGCCATAAAACCTATGTGCGCTGGTGAATAGATATTCGCTTAAGACCGATTCGCGTAGAGACGGCGTTGGGCTTTCGAACTGAATATGCGCGCACCTCGGAGGTAGAAATCTGACTCCACGATGCAACTCACATCTATCAGATTCAATGGCCGTGAATTGCATCAATAGGGGAGGATTCTATACGTGTCCGTATAGGACAAGTACGTTGTCCTTCAGCCTGCATATCGACAACGACGAAAATGCACCTGAATAAACATGGGCTGGTGTAATGAATTGTAGGTATTATAGAGATACGCGATAGCGAAGATCGCCGAAGGGATAAATAGGTTTCTGTGTCTTAAATAAACAGAAACCTAATTTCGAGCGCCATAAATCTTTGATGACGTGCGCCCGAGATCGAAATAGGGTTTTGCTTTAAGATACACAGAAACGAAATTTCAAGGGGCACGATGATATGCACATCGTGTTTGTTTGTTTAACAGGCCGGAGCATCGTCAGGCATGATCTGGGGTATGATTGTCTAAAGTCAATCATATTAGTGCCCAAATCCCACGATCGCTAGATAACCGATTAAGGAAATTGGTCGCAAGTGTTGTGAACCTCGGGACTGGGGCAATAAATGGTTATGAACCGTAGTAAAACCCATCGGCTACAACTGTGTCAACAATTACGCTGGCCAGCGGGTATTTATCTATTACAATTGCTGACAAGCCGAGCCGATGGAGATATTGTACGGTTCATATAATAATTCAATGTGATGCATGCCTTGATGAGGTTTAACTTTCAGGTGAAAGTTATTTGAAAGAAAGCTTACACTGCTCGAATGCAGGTAAGTATCGTGGTTTATGGAGTGGGGTAGAGGTAGGTTGTTTTAAAGAAATGGATGGTTTTTAGGCGGGCTTTAAAGAACCGCCACAGGTCCACGGGAGACCTTTTGACACTTATAACCGATATATACACATCTGCGATTGAACGGCATGGTGAGTCAAGGGCGGTCGGATTGAACTTGGTTCATATGGACTTTCCCAGCAGCTTTGCGACTGGACGAAGAAGTTCTCGTTAGTTATTGTGGACGGCGAGTACTGGAATCTGTATCCTGTTAATTCGGGGGTACCCAATTTTGGCTCTAACCTCATTTTTGCTTAACATAAATGATTTGTTGGAGACAACGGATCACAAGGTGTTTAGTTTTGCGGATAATAGTACGCTTGTTTCCTCCTTTTCGAGTGGTCGGCCGATTGGTGCATCAATGTCATACCAGCTGAGATGTAGACAGATTGACTCTCTGCATCAGGATCTGGATGAAGTCATGCAGTGGGGAAAGGCCAATCTTGTCGACTTCAATGAAACGAAGACCCAGTATACAACATTCAAAAGGAAAAATGTATCGTCGTTTCCACAGCTGATAATGAATGACCCGGCCCTCGAATCTGGGGAAAGCTTGAAATTGCTCATCATCACGGTCTGCGGGATTGTCATCATCATCGACACTACAACTGGAATCCGGTCTTGGCCTTATTTAACAAGTCTGAGGCTTGTTAAATTTTGCATAATAATTTATTTTTTTCGGGCAAGGTTATTAGCCTCGCGCCACTATGGGAATTTATCGTGGCATAAACACGTGTCGAACATCGCCAGATCAGTCTCAGGAAAGCTGAGTTATCTTTCTAGAGCCAATAAATATTTCACTCCGGCCCAACTTCTTCTCTTATATAAATCCCAAATTAGACCCGCGCTGGAATATTGCTCTCATGTATGGAGCTCGGCTCCTAAACACACCCTCGACCTACTTGGGAGCATACAGAGGCGAGCGAACCGCCTGATCGTGGACTCGGCGCTGGCGTCGGGAGTACAGCCGCTATCACATCGAAGGCGCGTAGCCGACCTCAGTCTGTTTTACAGATATTATCACGGGTACTGTTCTTCGGAGATTCGTGGTATTGTTCCACGCAATTCGGCTTATATGCGCTCCACAAGACAATCCGACGGATCGCACCCGTTTGCGGTTCATCTCTCGACGGCGCGAACATCCCTGCATCATAACTCGCTCGTTACAGAGCGGGGAAGCGGTGGAACTCCCTTCCCACGCGAGTGTTTCCAGAGCGTTACAACCTGTAACTTTTCAAAAAGAACTACAACAGTTATTTGGTGGCATTTGGAACTCGTCTTTCAGTTGTTTTAGTTTTTAAATAACTTGGTGTTTTTGAATGTGCAGTGGGATGAGAGGGCCGAGGGAAAATTTAGGCCGGTCAGTGAAGTAAGACAGGTTGGGCTCAAAAGAGTTGTCCGTGAAGGATTGTTTGAAGAATGCCGCGAAAAGATTAGTGACGATATGGGAGTCAGTTGAAGTAGTCGAGCCGTAGGAGACAGAGAGTTGGGATAGGCATAGGGTTTGCTTTTCTACTTGATAAAGTGGAAGAAAGATGTGGGGTCGTTGATCAAGTTGCATTGTGTTTTAATGAGGTTATTTTGGTAGAGGGAGTTGTAGAGCTCTGTGAATTGATAAAAGGAACCAAGATAGTTGGAATAGTCTGGGGATGAACGTGTTTTTAGGAAAGTGTTCCACATCGTATTCCTCTTGTTACGAAGGGTACGGAGTTTGCGGTTATACCAAAGGGGGTTGAGAACGATATCCTCTGTCGGGAAAAGGGAATATAAAGGGATATGGCATTGTAGATTTCTGTGTAGAGAGACGTAGTAGCGACCCCTGTACTTGTATCGTTAAAGCGAAGTGTTAATTTGCTAAGGTACTCATTTATGAGGGCGGAAGTTATAAGAATAGTAGTCGGGAGTTGGGCGGAGGGAGGGGGGGGGGGGGGCTGCGTAGTCGTGGTATAGGGATAAGAGAAGCAGGGCGTGGGGATTGTCAATAGTTCAGAGGGTGTGAAGACCAGGGGCAACTGGGGAATTATGGGGTTCTGTCGTGAACACAAGGATAAATTGCGTGCGCAGATGATTTAAGACGTTTCTTACTTGACAAAGGCTTCAGTCGGCGAGGTTGTCTACAAAGAGACATTCCTTGGCAGTTGTGGGGTTTGAGATGTAGTGGGATTTGTCGTCTGACAGCGCTCATTGGAGACGAGGGTGGTCAATATCGCTAAGGACTACGATGTCATCTTGGGAAGAACTCAGCTCAGTTAAGCGGTCGATTGCAGCAATTGGGAGTTCGTATGACTCGATAGTTTGCGGAGGCAAGGAAGCAAATAGGGACAAAAAAGAGCTTTAAGCAATATTCATGTTTTATTGCGACATAGTCGAGGTTGGGAGAAGAAGCGATAGTAATAAGGGAAGAGGATAGTCCATTTTGCATGGCAAGCAGCACGCGTCGTCAGGGGGAGTCAGAACAGGATCGATGAACATCTTCATCACGAAAAACGTTGAAGAAGAAGGGGAACAGTTCTTGGCTATTGATACTGGTGATGAGGTTACTTTCGGCTAGAGCGTATATATCAACGGGAAGAGAGTGTCTATTTTGTAAGATCGAATGGGTTTTGGAACGTAGTCCACTGACATTCTGATAGTAGATGGTCAGGGGAAGAGTATTGAGTGACCCAACAATGTGTGGGGTGGGCAACTGATTAGGACCGAAAAAAAATTGTTATTAACGGTTCTGTGGGGGTGATAAAAGTATTGCACCTGACACGGGCACTTGGTTCACTTTCTTCCCCACAAAGTTGTGGCGGTTCCGCCGATCGAGCAAGTCGTGGCCATGTCATTCCCGCTCCCCGGTGCACACGGGAACGCGAAATTTAACCGCGAGTCGTGTGAGTAAAGTTTTAATATACAAGTCGTCGGTTCATTACAGCGGACGTGTACGTGTGGTTTCAGTTTCTAATTAAATTAAGTTATGATTTCAACCTTTCAACTATTCTTCTCAATTTTAAAGATAATAACCAGTGGAAACAATAAAATATTTTACGCCAAATCAGTGTGTTTTCTTTGACTTGCTCCGGGTGTTGCGAAGTTTTCTTTTGGTGCTTGGCGGAACATTACTTAGTGAACAATAGTGATGATGGAGAAGAAGTGAACCGTGTGCCCATGTTCGGCATTATACTTCTCTTCCCCACAACATCACTGGATAAATAATATCAAAAATTCAAACACAAAGGAAAGAGCAGGAGAAATTAGAAGACACTGATTTAATTTAGTTGTTCGTTTTTTTTTCTTTATTTATTAATATAATGGTTGTTTTTTATTTTACATTTAAATAAATTATCACTAGATTTAAATGGAAGAACTTGTATTTGTATTTACACAGGAAGGGATCCCGACACAATGTAACTATTGTAAAAGTACGATTTGGCCAATACTACACAAGGAACTAAAAACATTTTTAAAAGTACTGCGGCGAGTATGTTGGATGGCGGTTCAGATACTTGTGGGCGGCGTGACCTGGCACGGTGGTGATTGAGTAACGACTGACTCAATTAGGGATGAAAAATCAATTTTGAATTCGCGCAGCTATTAGCCAATCATCATTGCGCTCTTTTCATGAATTTTCTCATTTGCATGTCTCAGTGAGGTGAATAATACCCGCGCATCATTCGACAGTCGCTGGACATGCGAAGGATGAAAAGAACAAAAGAAAGGGCGCCATAACTTCGGGGTTGGCTTGGCTTGTGCGCTTGTATCAAATGCGGTCCCTGAGAACGACCTACTGCCCCAGTGTTATGGCTGTGGTGATCTCAGAGTGCATTAAACTGTAGGAAGACAGAATTATGGAGGAGAGGGAATGTGGCCGGTGCTATTCACCTGCGAAAAGAGATCATTGAACCCAAGCGAATGGATGATCTGCAGAAAAGCCGAAATGAGCCAAATTGGCTAAGGTAATTTATCGGGTACAAAGGCTAGAGGTGTCGGTGGGTAGACCTTCCTTTTAGATGGAAACTATGACGCTCGTTTTCGTTTTCCCTTCATAGCAGACCGAATCAGATTTACCATGGAGATAAGCAAGATAGATGCGGACATTATCGTAGGTCAGTTTATTTCTGAGCTGCGAAGGGCGTAGCGGCAATCAGATGACTTAAGGGACTGCTGTGTTACTTTGACAGGAGGTGGTAAGAAGGAATCTAGCCTACAAAGGTTAAATTTGTTTAAAAGGTTACTTCATCAATCTCTTTTGAGTTTCTGGTGAAGACAACCCTAAAAGCCATGAACTTTATATTTATGTACGAGGTTCTACAGTTTATTTTAAAGTGAGATTTGCCTATTTGGCCGGTGAAGACAGCCCAAACGCACGACTTTTATGATATTTTAAAAGGTTTACGGATTACTTTAAAGTGAAATTTGCCCATCGTATCTAAATCAGACTGATCTCCGCGATAACACTCTTTTCAATGTCGCACGCTCAGAGGATTATTGATGTACTTATATGAATAACTCCCGCATGTTTCTTCCCCATTTGATTGCGCCTTTATTAGCACTTTCTGGCTGAGTGCAGTTGTCGCTGGTTGTCTTTAACCGTCTCCCTTGCCGAGGTCTGCATCCCGGCGGGATGCTCAGTTCACAATATCATCGCAAAGTATACATTGCTCTTTGTCACCAAAGGATTAAAATGGTCGTTCATTTTGTTTTTCTTAGTTACACACCTCGATATAAAGGCACAAAATATTAGAAAAGTTTCGACAGTTATAAGATGACAGTTCACTGTCAACGATGTATCATATCACACATTATTTGAAACCAAAACAATAATACGTGCCCAGGATTGTGCAGATATTATACGAACACAGCGAACTAATTTAAGGGTAAGAGAACAGTTTTCTAAATATTGTATTTAGTGATTGTCTTTGTTCTATTCTTGTTGATATTTTCCCTCCCAGGAACAAACTGAGCACGTGATTGACGTCTACAATGACGCCTCTTCTAAAGGAAACTACTTGATTAGCCCCAGCAGTTGACATACGCTGATTGTTTTAATTAAAAATTTCCTCGTCTAATTGATCGCCGCCAATTAATTGTGCTGGTTCAAGTCAGAAGTAAAACATCCGGAACACAGCAAACAATTTAGGATTCGGCATTCAATTAGAATGCCCTCGTTGTGTGAGTGTTTACTATCAGCCTTGCTGAAGCCTTATATGGGTATAAATGTAATACCGTCCGCCTGGATATTTCACAATGTTTACCAAGGCCCGACTTCAAGGTCATTATTTGTCTAATTGAGAAAAGCAGATTGTGGAAAAATCCAAAGCATTCATTAAATAAAAGGAACACGGGAGTAATAAAGGTATCGACTTTCGTCAAAGCTCTCGATAGTCCTTCGAATATAAAAACAAATTGACTGTCGGATTCAAGTAAATTGCTGTCTTTGTGGCTAAGATGTAAGGAATTCTAAGGGATGGGAAAGTAGAAATTCAACGACCATCAAACGGTAATGATATTTAGTATCATGATTAAATTCAGCTTTAAAACCCTGTTGACGCTTTGTAGACATTCTCTCGTAAATTTTGAGTTGTTTTATAGCTTGCCAGAGATGTGGATCCTGTTTGTATTGAAAGGATAAAGGACGACATCAGAGTAATGGGAATCGAATAAACTAAGCTGATGTACGCTTCCTGTGCTCAAAACACCCGGAAAATAAGTACACAAAAGGGAAACTCTTATAGTATAAAAAAGGGCGTCTTTGTTGTGGAAGCAACCTGTTTGAATTGAGAGCTATAAATCTGTCGAGGAAGAGAGGGTTGTCAATGGTGCTTGTATAAGGCGAACGACAACCGACAAAGGATAATGGGTGCTTATTGTGCTTGGTAAAGATATTTAATGTTAGATCTCTTCAAAATTTACGTCTGTGGACTTTTTCACCATATTTAGTACAATGAAATTTCTTCTCTGGAACACAAGCCTTTAGCCTCATTATGTGGATGTAAAGTAAATACATTTCATCAGTTTGCATTACTCCGTTCTTTTAGGCTTTATATTTTGGGCTTTTTGTTCGCAATCTAAATTCATAAGGGACTGCTAAAAATATACCAACAAAAACGGATCGCCCAAGCAGAAAAGTTTTAAAATGACTTTATAAAGATGGATACGGATGTGAAAGTTATTTTCTAACTTTTGGGGGGCATACACGTGGCTTATGTGAATATACCTATATTGTTTTGAATGCATTTATTATATGTCGGTGGTTATTTGAGTTGTGATGCTTGTGTGCTACTGGCACACATAAAAAGCAGGTGGTGATTTGCAATTATTCGAACGTGTTTAGGGCACCTTTATGAAGTGACTACCATCTTTTTAAAGTACTTCTCTAAGGAGAGGTGAAACTATCACGCCGAGATACCACTAAATAACTGTTGAAGTTCTTCTTGAACAGCTGCGAGTTGTAATGCTCCGGAAACACTCGCGCGGGGCAGGTAGTTCCATAACTTTCCTATTCTGTAACGGAATGAGTACAAGGATAAGCAGGCCGTCAGGATTGTTCTGTGCTAGGCAAATGAACTGAATTTCGCACAATAATACCACGAATTTCCGACGAACAGTCCCCGTGATAATATTTATAAAACAGACAAACGTCTATTACGAGCCTTCGATGTGATATGGACTGCAGTCCCGATTTTAGCGTGTCCTCGATCAGGTGGATCGGCCGTCTCTGTATGCTATCAGGTAGGTTAAGGGTAAGCTTGGGAGCTGGGCTCGAAACATGGTAATAATATTCGATCGCGGATGTAATTTGAGATTCGCACAGGACAAGAAGTTAGACGGAGTAAAATATTTGTTGGTTCTAAATGATATACCACTTTTTTAGAGGCGGACCTGCCGATGTTCGATACATGTTTATGCCACTATACATCCCCATGTGTTCATGCCACGATTTATTCCGACAGACCAAGATGCCGAACAAACACATGCTTTTAAATTCGACGATCTAGCTATTCATTATCAGCTGTGCAACCGACGAAACAATTTTTCTTGTGAACGTTGAATATTGCGTCTGTTTTGCATTGATGTCGACGAAATTAGTCTTTTCTCTATTCAATTCTCTACTTATTGGCCTGTAGGAACCCGAAAGTTCATGACCTCACCGACTCGACTCCGCCATCGTTCCCTGTCCTGTGCCCTCTCCTTCCACGTTCGACCATCTGATCCGATTTCCTCGAGGTCCAACCTAACATTGTCCTCCCATCTCCGCCGTGGCCATATCCAAGAGGAAATTCCTTCTTTGATTTACTGTTCCTGGACGAGCGAATACAATTATTAGATACGGATCTAACTACTCGAAATTGTCTTCGTACAATCGAGTACGATAGCGATCATTACGGACTTCGTGTTGTAATACATGTCCCAAACGAACACTCACTACTTGAGCAGTACAAACAGATCAACATCATCATCGGCACTACAACCGGGAACCGGTCTTGGCCTTATTTAGCAAGTTCTGAGGCTTTGTTAAATTTTCCAGAATGATTTATTTTTTCTGGGCAAGGTTATTAGTCTTGCGCCAGGGGCTCCCCGACGGGGAATCGAACCCCGGTCTCCCGGGTGACAGGCGGGTATACTAACCACTATACTATCGAGGAGCCAGTACAAACAGATACATTCCTTTAATTTCGGAGAAGCACGCTGGTCGCGCTTCGATCGGATAATAAAAAAAGAATTACGCTCCATCAACTGATAAAATCTTCATAAAGATGATGAACTATATTGTTACTAATACAATGAATCGTTCTATCCCAAAAGTGTCTCCCATGGAGAGCCATACAAACCGATACCGAAACTCAACGATCGACCAACTATATAGGCAAAAGAGTATTCTGCTCTCTAAGTTAAAACTGCTCTACAAAGAGTTCAGCGATCCAAATAGCCAGGAAATAAAAACAATGAAGTCAAGTCAATTAAAAATCTTCAAAAACTGATCCGTGACAACTATAGCTCAGTAATTGATGAAGACTGGAACAACAGAATTCAAGCCATTAAAGCTAGTGGACCGAATATGATCCCACAAATAAATAAAGTCTTTCGAAGGAAAGATTATAATGTTATTCCATGTCTGCGCGTTCCGCGGACTCCCAAGAATTGTCACAATCTGCTGAACGCAGGACTTATCCTGGAACACATTAACGAAGAGTTCATAATAGTCGATGATCCGGAAAGAGGAGCGAACTCAATTGGCGCTTGTTTCGAAGCAGTGTATAGATTGAACGAATCGGGTCATTCTAATCTTGACCTAGAAAATAGGCCTCTCCAACAACATATTTCGCTACGCAATGAACTTAACAATTGGCGCCTCTTAAGTCAAAATTTCAATATCTCGTAGTGAAAATAATAGAGCGGATTCCCCGCTTAGAAATCTAAACACTAGCATATTTGTACACAAGGATGAACTGACGATCGATTAAAAACAAAAAATCTCCTGGAATACATAGTATTCCAAACATTGTTCTAAAGCATTTACTTCTTGAAGTAGTGAAAGTTTACACTATTTTGTTCAATAACGCTCTAAATAATGCATATTATCCAACCCAATGGAAATCTGCAGTAGTCCATCCAATCCCCAAAAGGGGCAAGGACAGAAGCAATCCAGCCAATCTTCGCTCGGTTAGTTTGCTTCCGAACATCAGCAAGGTATTCGAGAAAATTATAACTAAAGCATTGACTAACTGGTGTGAGGAAAATGGTATGATTCCGAACAATCAGATTGGTTTCCGATCGCAACATGACACAGTTCATGCTGCGACAAAACTTGTTTCCGACAAACAGTGGAACAAGGCGAAGCGACAATGCACAGGGGCCTGTTTGGTTGACTTTGAAAAGGCTTTCCACACCGTATGATTAGAAAGGCTTGTAGGGGTTTTCAGGGCCCGAAGAGCCACGCATCATTACCAGCAATACAACTTACCTTAAAGTTGAAATTTCGGCAAGATTATACAATCTTGCTAAGGCATTAACCACCACCCAATTAGCTGGAATCAATTCGGTTATCCCTACGGATAACCGACATAAATACATCTTAGGCAGCTTACTTTTTGGGGCTGTTCCAAGCCCTTTTCACCACGGTCATTCCTGAAAGCATAATTCATGGCAAGATTATCAGCTTGCCATGAGATCGATCCAGCATCAATCGATTTTCATCGGTATGATACTTGATCTATCCTTTCCAAGGAGGAGAGGTTCAAATTTACATTGGCCTTGCAGGCGCGCATATTTGCTTGGCCATCTGCATGACCAATTTATGATCCGTTGCCGTTTCTTGGAACGATCACCAGCACCGGTCATGATCATCAATATTTACTTACCCAATGAATAGCCACGATTCACACAATGGCTAGCGAAGCCGTTTTCGTTTACTTAATGTAGACACCTAAGCGGATGCTCTTGCCTGATGGCACCAAATCGGGAGTAATTACCCTAAAACTACATGCATCTGATTGTATCTGGCCGTTGTGTGTTATTTTAAACAACCGGCAACGGTTGTATCCTGTGTTAGTTTACAGAATCCAACGTGCATTCATGTCTATTGGGATTGTTTGTCTTCAGCGAGAGTTTCTGTTATCGGTCGCCAGCCGTCCGCGGACCTAGGAAACATCATGTCAATCAACTAAACCTTGATTTATGGTTGCTCATATGTGCTGGCGGATCTTCGGTGCGTTTTCACACTAGAAGGGTCCGCCGCCGGCAAGCGTTGCACAAATTAATTGTGTACACAGCTGCCGACCCATCCAATGCCGGCGAACTCAAACAATCCGCATCCCCATCGTCGATCATGGGAAATAGCGTTTCTGTTGACATTAGATCGCAGAGACCTTTTCCTTCAGCTAATGATCATTACGATGGGACACGATAACAACGCCCGCATTCATCTATGTTCGTCCGTTGCTGGTCTTATGTAGCGCATACACATACATGGAAAATTCACCCCATGTTATCCAACCCAACCACGATTGACTGCCTCGGGTTGATCATGTCGCTCCCCCCCTTTTGAGGCTATTCGTCCTCAGTTCACCCTAGTGCTGATGAATGTTAGTCAGTCAGATTTTAGTCGCCCAACGAGGCACCCGTGGAGGTTTTTGTACAGTTATAGTCGTGCGAGTCGTTTAATCGCGTATGAAGATCAACTCAAATTCTTTCAAAATCGTGTTTTTCCCACTGGTTATTGTGTATCGTGACCTTTTTGCATCGAACAATTAACGTAAAAGTAAAAGGGAAATTGCCCTTGTTATGCTGTTATAGTATTTGCCCCTTTTATTTTGAGTGTGTGAAGTATTGTAACGTACATAGGTTCTCTCTTAAAATACAACGTAACTTCTAGACTATATGTGAATAATTGTGTTCAGACATAATAAAGGATAAACAGAAAAACAACTCCATCGTTTTATTTCACGGAAGTTGGTGATCGTGTGTTATTTATGTGTCGGACAACGTCGGGGTGTTTAGTTAACCAGTGTCATACGTTGACACACTACACTTACTAACTCCACAGGCTGGTATATAAGTTATCAAATCTAGGTATGTCCGAATATTTATTATTCATTATCTACGATATGATAATGGGTAAACAATTCATGGTGAAATGTGGAGATACTCGTATAATCTCTAACAAGACCTACCACATCAAAAACGGCCTACAACAGGAAGCAGTGAATTCTCCCATTTTATTTAACATTTACTTTAGTGATCTAGTGGGTTCTCTCAACTATGCAATTGCGTTTGCCGACGACATAAATCTGGAGAAAAGATTGATGTCATCAACAGACTTCTGCAAGATAATTTCAACAAAATCAAACGTTTTTGCGACGACTGAAAATCAAAAATATATTTCCAAAAAACAGAAACTATCCTTTTCAAAACGCCCCTGCCCAGTGCACCAAGGGATACAAAACGGAATTGGAAAACATTGTCCATAGCAGGAAGTAATAATCTTCCTCTACAAGTAAAAAACTGTAGTCAGATACCTTGGAATCTGGCTTGATCAGTATCTTTACTTTGATAAGCATACAGTAGCTACTCTTACAGCAGCTAAAAACGGATATGCAATGACACGAAGACTCTTCCGTAGTGGTCTGCTAGACACCAAGGTGAAAATAATTTCATACTCAGCATTCATCCAACCAATATTAGTGTATGGCTGCCGGGTATGGTACAGCATATCCCCATTTTGCATGGAGAAGTTTCGGGTGTTCGAGAGGCAGTGTTTGCGTTCCTGCCTCGGAACGTATAGAACCCCAGAGTCGCAGTATAAGAAATGCTATCCCAATAAAGTCCTGTATGACAAATCAGAACTAAACAGAATAGATAACTTCATTATCGAGATTATTCGTGGCCACACAGGAAGGGCAATATGCAGTGAAAATGATCTCATTTCGGGAGCATTCTATCACAATGATGTGCATCTGGAGAGTACTCTCCAAAATGGGTTTATTCCCCCAGAAGCGTTCACTTTCTTGGATAAAAAAGGACTTATCCAAGACAAACATGGAGTCCCTATTATTTGGCACGCTTTCCGTGGTGCCAGGGATAAATGAATTCTTCATGAAAACGATATCTCTAATATTCCAGATCGGCTGGGTTTTAGTATGGTGATCGGTGAAAGATATAAATCAATAAAAGAGCGATCTCATCCCAACTGGTGGTGGATCAGTGATGAAGAAATGACTATACGTCCTCAAACATAGTACGCCTTTCAGGCGCACCGCTTCTGTCCCCCCGTATCCGCAATTCCTAATTATTTCGTATTTGTAATCCTTGTCTATGTTTGTTTGTACGTTTTGTTTCCTTTTTTTTTTTTTTTTTGCTTGTCAACCCCTCCATATGGGTATTATCAAAATAGAATAGGACACATTTTATGAAAACATGAGTTATTGTACGCCGCTAGGCATAAGAAAAGCCAAAGATTGATAACGTATAATTTAGGGTGCTTGCGAAGAACCAGTAAGTTAATGTAAGAGTCATCATCAGCGGCACTACAACCGGGATCCGGTCTTGGCCTTATTTAGCAAGTCTCTCCACCGGTATCCGGTCCTTATCCAAGACTTGTTAAATTGTCCGTAATGATTTGTTTTTCCGGACAAGGTTATTAGCCTTGCGCCATAATGTAAGAGTGCTATTTGTAAAATAGAATTTAACATTTAGTCATAAGTAAAATCTGTAATTGAGCTGTTAATAAATGTGGAGATAAAATAAAAATTTGGTAACCAAGGCAATACATCTCGAAGCGGTTAGCAAGCTGTCCAGCGAGGACTTCCTGACAGTATTGAGAAGATTCGTCGCGCGTAGAGGTTCTTGTCACACCCTATGGAGTAATAATGGTACCAATTTCGTTCGCGCATCTCGAGAACTACAACACGTTTATGAGCATATAAACCGGAGAACTACCTGGGACAGGATCACGACGGAGTTGGCCACCAACGGGGTCGCTTGGAAATTCTTCCCCTCGGCAGCCGCAATTTTTGTGGCTTGTGGGAGGCAGGAATCAAGTCCGTGAAGCATCATATTAACGGGATATTCTGGTGTAGAGGGCCAAATTTGAATGTTTTTTAGACTTGTCGTTCGAGGGCTTATTAAAAGTGATCGCCGTTTAACTGTTGGAGAAATCTCATCAGAAATAGGTATCAGCTATGGAAGTGTTCAATTCATTATTACTCATAATTCGAAATGTCATCCTTCTTCATGATCACGATAGGCCTCACACCGCGTCCTTGACAAGGGATACGTTGGAAGAAATGAGCCGAGGAACCCACGAACACCTTCTTTATAGCCCAGACTTGTGTCACAGTAACTATTTGTTATTCGCACCTTTGAAGGAATCACTTGGAGGAAAAAAATTCGAATGTAATGAAGAAGTTGAGGAGCACGTGCGTAATTGGCTAACACCTTACCCTAAATCTTTCTACGAACAAGAGATATTAAAGCTTCCAAATCGATGGCAAAAGTATGTAGATCACACAGGAGACTATATTGAAAAATGTTGATAGTATAGTTATTGTGTAATATTATTCAACACATGAACGTTAAACTTTATTATTATTAATTCTTCGCAAATTGTTCTTTTTCTGACAATGTTCCCGTTTCCCGTATTGCGTTATCCTAAATTACTACATATGTACACTGTCTATGAAAATTCGATCGAAGTCATTATTTCATAGAATAACCGGAAACCTGTGCAATACGAGGGCTGCCTCTTATGTTTCGGGATTTGGCAACCCTAGTGTTGCAATCCGGCAATTGACAGCTCTGTCGTAGAGTTGGACATTTTTGAGGTTATACGCACTCAGAACGTTTTGACATACGAGCGGTATTTGTGTTGTTTACAGTAACTTAAAAGATTCATCTCGGCCCAAATATGGAATCAAATCGTCAACATTTTCGTGCGATTATTTTTTACAACTTTCGGCGTGGATTAACTCAGCAACAGTGCATGGATGAACTTAATTCAATTTTTGGCGATGAAGCTCCATCAAGGACCAGTGTTTATCGATGGTATGGTGAATTCAATCGTGGTCGTAGTTCACTCCAAGATGAATTTCGTGAAGGTCGTCCAAAATCAGTTGTTGTTCCGAAAACCATTGATGCTGTGCCCGAACTGATATTGGAAGATCGTCATGTGACCTATCGTGAGATTGAGACAACCTTAGGCGTTAGTGGCATACATTCAATATTGCATAAACATTTGACTGTCAAAAAAATTTGTTCGCGTTGGATCCCACACAATATGTCAATCGCCCAAAAAAAGGCTCGTGTCAATTGGTCGAAAGAAATGCTCAAAAAATACGGGCGCGGTGTTTCGAAACACGTCTATGACATCGTGACAGGTGATGAATCGTGGATTTACGCGTATGAGCCCGAAAGTAAACAGCAGTCGACTGTCTGGGTGTTTCAAGATGAGCCAAATCCAACAAAAGTTGTTCGCGCACGAAGCACTTCCAAGCAAATGGTCGCCTGTTTTTTCGGAAAAACTGTACATGTCGCAACCGTACCACTAGAACAACGCAGAACAGTCAATTCTGAGTGGTACACAACCATTTGTTTGCCAGTTGTCTTCCAAGAAATAAGGAAAACCAACCGCCGAAGACGGGTCACTCTTCACCACGACAATGCGAGCTCTCACACATCGGCTGCGACAACTGCATTTTTGAGCACCCAAAACATCGATTTGATGGGTCATCCGCCGTATAGTCCTGACTTGGCACCGAATGACTTCTTTTTATTTCGTACGTAAAAAACAAACTGAGGGGTCAACGTTTTTCGACACCTGAAGAAGCGGTTGCTGCATTCAGAATGCATGTGTTGGAGATACCTCAATCAGAGTGGCAAAGTGCTTCGACAATTGGTTCAAACGCATGCAAAAGTGTATAGATCTTCATGGGGAATATTTTGAAAAAAAATAAAGTGATTTTCGATGATCAATATTTGTTTTTGTTCTCTAATCCCGAAATATAAAAGGCAACCCTCGTATTAGTCTTAAGATTCAAATAAGGGTTTTTTCTTGTAGTTTTCCCTTAATCATTTATTATTTATTATTCATTAAAATTGTGTTATTTTCATTATATAGATTTAAGATTATAGTTGTAAAGGATTGCTGTCCTAAAACTCTGAAATACTAGTTGTAAAACATAAATGTATTATCTACTTAATAAAAATTGAATTAAATTGAAAAAATAAAAATTATTCAATAAATGTATAAAAATAAATTCCCGTTTATATTTGATTCAAGCTCGTACAAATACAATACAATACGCCCAACGACCTCATTACCAAACTCAGCAGAGGGAAGAACCGAAGGAACTGGATTTTTTACATAATTAAAGTCACCCCTCCCGGATCGTTAAGCTGACTCGCGTCCTTTTTGCATAAAAAAACAATTCCCTAAATCCCCCATATCACTTTCCTTACCTGAATACCTCATTAACCCATCATGTGGTTTAACAACAGCAAAGCATGGGTAGACGACACTGTTTCTACATAGCGAAACTTTAGTCCATCCTCGAATTATTTTTTCACATTCCTAGGCAAGAGTTTATCCCAACCCTTTGTTCCCCTTTCTGACACAAAAGGTTCAAGCTATTCGCTTCGAAGCAGTATCAATATCCCATGAAAAGTGTACATGAGTATACTTTACAGTCGTCTCCATTTCCCCTTCTGCATTCCGATAATTACCAAAGCCTTTAAACGATGCGGTCACCCTTTTGGTTTCGATTTTCGTTGCAAGTGAACCAATCCATCCCTAACCAAGCTGCTCTCCTTTGCAATTTTGCCATTCTCCCTGGGTTCTATGACTGCTGAGTAAATTCGCGAGAGTTTATTCGCATTTAGTGGGCGGGAAAATGGGATATTGATGATGAGTGTGCGATCGGGAATAGGGGATCGTTATATAAGGGCGCGAATGGGCAGACAACCTGTTGTTCGATAGTTGTTGTTCGTCACCTGTTGTCGGCTGGTGTAAAAAAAAAAGTTGTTCGTTCGTCTAGAGAGTGTGAGTTGTAGTCCGGTTAAATGAGAGTTGTAATTCGTTCGGCCACGAAATAAGTGAAACCTAAAGACAGCAAACGATTAGAACACAAACAAAATAAAATATTTGCACGCCTATTGTCACCGTGAAATATTAATAAATAAGTGAAAATTAAAGAGGGCAAAAGATTACAACAAAAAAAAAAAAATATTTATACACCTATCGTTACCGTGAAACACTAATAAATAAGTAACCATTAAAGACAGCGAAAAAGCATAAAACAACCAAAATAATATATTTGTACACCTATTGTTTACCGTGAAACATTAATAATTAAGTAAACATTAAAGACAGCGAAAAAGCAGAAAACAACCAAAATAAAATATTTATACACTCACTGTTACCGTATATTATTAATAAATAAGTGAAAATTAAAGACAGCAAAGGATGAGAACACAACCAAAATAAAATATTTATACACCTCTTGTGTACCGTGAAACATTAATAATTAAGTAAACATTAAAGACCTCGAAAAAGCAGAAAACAACCAAAATAAAATATTTATACACCTATTGTTACCGTGTATCATTAATAAATAAGTGAAAATTAAAGACAGCAAAATAAAGAATTTAGAATTGAAAACAAAATTTAATTATAGCACTGCTCACGTGTACGAGAGGAATACAAGAAGTTCGGTTGTGGCTGATCTGCAACCAGTAAACGCGCCAAGGTAGATCTAAAAAAATTGGCGTTAACCACTTACATGAATAGCAGTAGCTCAAGAGTAATTATTTGTTGGGGGATGAAGAGAAAAGGAAACAACTAGATAAATTAAAGGAGAGGAACAAGAGGGTAAATAGAGATCTGTCATATGCAACTAATATTGTAGCACCGATCAGGACGAAAACTGGGGAACCAATATAGTCAAAACAGTATCCATATCAAACAGAAGATCAGGACTTCGTAAATAGAGAGAAAGAGGAGTTATTGGAGAAAGGAGTTATATGACCCTCGAGATCCACATATTGGTCGCCCATATGGATATGACAAGAACGGGTCAAACAAAAATGATGGGTGAACGATTACAGGATGATGAATGAGCACACTATTGGTGATCGATAACCCATTCCTAATATAGCACATAGGATACACACTCCAGGAGAAGCAAACATTTTCTCAACTATAGACTTAGAGTCAGATTTTCACCAGATCTTAATAAAAAAAGAAGACAAAGAAATGGCGGCCTTCGCGGTAAACGAAGATTTGTACGAGTATAATCGTTTCGCATTTGGCTTGAAAAACGTCCCTCCCGTCGTCCAAAGATGTGTGGATGACATACTACGTCCATTCATTACGATATTTTTTCATAGACGATACAATTGTATTTTCAAAGAGCAAAGAAGAACATATGGGACACTTACAACACGTATTTGATGCATAAAGCAAACCTGATCATTTCAGATGAAAAGTTTTACTTTTTTAAAATATATGTAAAGTTTCTTGGGTATATCATCATCATCATCGGCAGTACAACCGGGAACCGGTCTTGGCCTTATTTATCAAGTCCTGAGGCTTGTTAAATTTTCCATGATAATTTGTTTTTCCGGGCAAGGTTGTTAGTCCTGCGCCAGAGGCTCCCCGACGGGGAATCGAACTCCGGTCTCCCGAGTGACAGGCGGGGATACTAACCACTATACTATCGAGGAGCCCTCTTTGGTATATAATCAGTCATATATCAATAAAAACTGTCCCTGAAAAAATAGAAACAGTGAAAAACTATCCAGAACCCACCAACTTAAAGGAACTACGAGCATTTATTGCCTGTCAGGATTTTATGGAAAATTTGTTAAAAACTATGCAGATATAGCGACACCAACCTGCTCAAAACAGACCAAGTTATATCAAAAAGGCAAGCTCGAATTTTAATATTTAATTCAATGAGGAGGAAAAGATGGCATTCGACGACGTAAGGAAGCATTTGGAAGAATGTATAGAGCTAGCGCAACCAGATTACTCTAAGCCCTATGAGTTGACAACAGACACTTCCAACGTAGGAATTGGGGTTGTATTGTCGCAAGGGAGATAGCCTATAACATTTATATGTAGACCATTGAGCAAAACAGAACAATGTTATACCACTAACGAAAAAGAACTATTGGCAATTGTTGTATTCCAGAATACTACCCTTATTCGCTTTAACACTAATCTCACGTCCGTTCTAACACAACCCTTAAAACTACATCCTCACATATCTTACATTCTCATTTAATACAATTCATAAATAAACAGACACAATATTCTATATCCAGTCACTTACAGCACATTTAAAAACATGCCCCTCTTCATAACTAACACATTTTTCATTTCAAAACATAGTCACTTTGATTTTCGTTCAAAGTTTATTCAAAATTATAAACAGAGACTTCTGGATTGTTTTGTTCATTTTATACGACACAGTTAGTTGGAACAAAAGGTACTATAAAGACAGGAAAATTTATATTGTAAAAGGAGTACAGTTTAGAGCTCAGCTTGAGATAGCTGAGTTCAAATAAAATATAAAAATAAATAAAACTTTATAACTATTTTAATAAATAGAAACGATAATTATTTCAAATAAGAAAAGATCTTATAACCACCACGCTCTTCCCTCGAATAATAGGCTAATAACCTTGCCCGTAAAAATAAATTATTATGGAAAATTTAACAAGCCTCGACACTTGCTAAATAAGGCCAAGACCGGATCCCGGTTGTAGTGCCGAAGATGATGATGATGATATCAGATAAAAATACGATCACGAACATAAAACGCTGGAAAAATATCATAGAATAATATGGAGCCAAGATAATATACAAACCGGGAAAAGAAAACGTCGTAGCGGACGGACTTAGTAGGCAACAATTCTTCCTCTTCTTCAGTTCATTTAGTCGAACGCCCACCGGCATACAAAATCAAGAGTGTAGAAAAAACGACGTGGACACCAAGTTGATATTTAAAGATAATGGAAGACACTGCGTAAAGTGGAACATGCAGTCCCCACGTGGCTCCCCTGGATAGATACTTTGGCACCCACCAAGTAGTGAACCAATGCATGCAGCGACATCCTGAGAAAGGTTGGCGCAAGGCTAATAACCAGGCCCGTAAAAATGAATTACTATGGCAAATTTAACAAGCCTCGGATATGGACCGGATACGCGACGACGACCACGGAAACGAAAATGGCTAAACAATCTAAGAATTTTCTCATGTAACGTCAGCTCACTATACAGATCTCGAGCTGCACAGCAGCTACCCGATGCCCTGTCCGAATATTAGGCTGACATAACAGCATTACAAGACATAAGATGGACGGGGAGTGGTGTTATTCAAAGAAACGAGTATGACATTTATTACAGCTGTCATGCACAACACCACGTGCTCGGGGTAGGCTTTCTGATCGGCCAAAAACTGAAGCCTGCCATCATCGGCTTTAATGCAATAAATGAAAGGCTATGCACTCTTCGTGTGCGAGGCAAGTTTAAGAACATAAGCCTCGTAAACGTTCACGGACCTACAGAGGAGGCCCCTGACAACGAAAAAAAGAGTACTATGAGAACGTCGAACGGGCCCTCAATGCCTGCGCAAGATACGATGTGAAAATGGTTCTTGGGGATTTGAATGCAAAAATAGGTCGGGAGCCGGTTTTCAGTCACTACAAAGGTTCCCATAGCTTGCATGAGAACACTAATGACAATGGACTACGAGTCCTCGAATTGGCAGCATCGAAAAACTTGGTCGTTACGAGTACCAGGTTTCCGCGTAAAGATATCCACAAAGCCACCTGGGTATCACCTGATGGGGCCATTCGTAACCAAATTGACCACGTGCTGATAGATCGCCGCCACTCCTCTAGCCAGTTGACGGTACGAATGTACCGAGGTACCAACGTCGACTCGGATCACTATCTTGTTGGTACAGTTTTCCGAGGGTGGATTGCCTTACGGAGACGTATTGCATCCGCGGATCGGGTTCGAAGCAATGAGAATACCAGTAACACCTTTGGTCATGTGCTAAGACTCGCCCTCGAAGAGCGCGACGGGGGGAGAGTAAGTGTTGGGGCCAGAATGCCGGTCGTAGAAGAAAAATGACACACCTTAAGAATACTGTCATGAATACTGCCAACTCCATCTTAGGCAGTAGTCGTAGAGATTGGAGCGACTGTTTTGATGATGAGTGCAAATTAGCGACTGATCGTAAGAATGCTGCTTACCGGGCAATGCAGCAGTGTCATATAACGCGGGTGGGCGAGCTCAGAAGATCTGAAAAAAGGCTTCACGAACAAAAGAAAAGTGCCTGACAAAAAAAAAACCTTGTCTGTGAAGTAGAGAAAAGTAGAGAGCGAGGTCCGCACCAGGCGCGGAAGTTCTACCAAATAATCCACAGTATGACGCGGTACACACCACGCTGCACTTCCTGCAAGGATAAAGAGGATAATCTGATCACCGATCCTTAAGGCATTCTGGAGCGATGGCAAGAGCACTTCAATGAATTGCTAAATGGTCAGCTCACAGAAGAATTGGAGGCTCCACCAATGCAAGATCAAGACCAAATGCTGCCGCCACCAAGCATTGAGGAAACATTAAAAGCCATTAGACAACTGAAATCAAATAAAGCCCTTGGAGCTGATGGCATACCAGCTGAGCTGATTAAAAACGGAGGGACAGCGTTACATCACACAATTCATGAGATCGTGGTGCACGTATGGGAGCAAGAGGAGATGCCGGAAGATTGGCGTCGTGGTATAATTTGCCCCATACATAAGAAGGGAGATATCACAGTGTGCAGCAACTATAGGGGTATAACATTGCTGAGTACCGCCTATAACATACTCTCCAGTATCCTACAAGATCGGATAGTCCCGTACGCTAAAGCCATCATTGGTCAATATCACTGTGGCTTCATCCCACGCAAATCAGCGATTGATCAGATATTCACCCTTAGGCAGGCGATGGAAAAATGTCAGGAATTTAGGATTCCATTATATCATCTATTTATAGACTATAAGGCCGCCTACGACAGCGTAGCCAGGGTAGAACAATATAATGCCATGAGACAGTTCGGCATTCCAAACAAAATGATACGACTTTATAGGTTGACCATGACCAACGTAACTACTCAAGTAAAAATAGCGGGATTGCTGTCCAAACCAATAAACATATTTAATGGATTCCAAAAATGGGGCGATCTGGCCTGCCTCCTCTTCAACCTGGCCATTGGAGAAAACAATCCGTGACTCTGGCGTTACAACAAGATGGACTATTGTCACCAAGTTCAGCCAGATACTTGCCTACGCAGATGACATCAACATCATCGGTAGAACCGATTCGGCTGTACAGGAATCCTTCACCCAGATCGAGCAGGCGGCACAAAAACTGGGACTGCACATTAATGAGGGAAAAACTAAGCACATGGTGGCAACTTCTGCGAAGAGAAGACCTAACGTTGGTCAAACTATCAGGGTAGTGGAGCACGAATTTGAAGTAGTGCAATCCTTTAACTACCTTGGGTCAGTAGTATCAGCCGATAACAATATGGAAGAAGAAATACGCGAACGGCTGATTAAATCCAACAAAGCCTACTATGGTCTATCAAGGCTTTTTAAATCCCGAAATTTATCCAGAACATCCAAGCTACTACTGTACCAGACCATGGTCTTACCAATACTCATGTATGGATCCGAGACCTGGGTGCTTAATAAAAGGCACTCTGAACTCTTAGCCGCGTTCGAGAGAAAGGTCTTAAGGAGAATTGTTGGCCCTGTATGTGAGGGAGGACGATTCCGGAGACGCTACAACCATGAGTTGTACGCAATCTACCTTGAAGCTAATGTTGTAAGAAAAATCAAGCTCGGTAGACTCCGATGGGCGTGGCACCTAGCTCGTTAATGAGCGAAGAGGAGCCTGTGGGGGTTACGATGCAGATGCGTCAACGTATGGCACCAGTTCACTATCGCCCCGCTAAAGACTTGTTCACCAGCGCACTGTCCGCAGACGCAAGGAAAAATGAAACACACCGAATAGCCGTAAGGATCTTATGCAGAGCGAGACGAATACCATTGTTGTGAAATTTGTACACTATAAATTAAACATATCCATTTCACTGTCAAGCACTTAACTGGTAAGATTGTAACGAATAGTGGTTTTGGAACAAAATTAGGATTTCCCATAAGTTGTTTAGTTTCTATTCACGACCCGCGCCCTCTCTATTTCTCTCTGACGCCGTGCCCGCAGCAATTGAAAGGGGAACATTCGAACCAACTTTATCTGGCACGCAGGGGCGTGCATGCCGCCGTGTGGTCGCGGCGGTTATCGGGGGACTCCCGATGTGTGCGTGGCGGTTGCTGAAAGACGATTGACTAATGAAATAGAAAAAAATTACATAGCAGAAATAAATTTACTGTCACTTCCGAGGAATTTCGAGAAGAGTTGCGATGCTCCCATAAGAATTCAGTTCCAGCGAATTCTCGCCGTACAAGCTGTGTTGGATTCGTAGGTTGCGTATACCGGGAAATTGAAATTGCTTGTATGCAAGCAAGGAATCTCGTTTAGATAGGATATTAACCGAAGTCATTTCGGCGAAATGTATGCGGCTTGGTATAGTTGGTGGCGATGGTTAATGTTCCGCTGTGGATTTGAATATGCGTTTTGTTACGGCATATGAATTTCGGGGAAATTAAGATTGCTTGGTTGCAAAGAGGGAATATGAATTAAGTAAAGAATTGACCGAAGCGATTTTGGGAAAATGTATGTGGGGTGATGTAATTGAGGGAGATGGTTAATGTTTGTTGTAGATTTGAATATTCGTTCTATTTATTACGGCGTATGAATGTTGGGGAAATTGTGGTTGCTTGGTCGCAAAGAGGGAATATGAATTAGGTAGAGAATTGACCGAAGCGATTTTGGGAAAATGTATGCGGGGATGATTAGAATATATTCTGTTGAATTGTATTCTGTTGGGAGTTTTGGGATGTGTTTTATTGCAAGGTTTTGGATGTATGCGCTTGCAGATTGGAATTTGTTTTTGCATGTTTTGAGATGGATTTCAGGTTAGGGTAGGGTGACGGGCTGTTAGCGGTCAAGATTGGTTGGCGTTGTGGGTTGGTTCTCCGTGAGGTATAGAGAACCCCCACAAGCCTGTCCGGGAAATCCTTTGTGGCAGGATGTATGGAAGGAGACAGCGCGTCAGACCTTGTCTGCGATGGAGGGGTGGCGTAGACCAGGACGCCCAGAGCCTGGGAGTGCCAAACTGGATGACATCGTCTCGAAATCGGTACCAGTGGAGAGATTTTTTAAATAAGGCCAAGACCGGATCTCGGTTGTAGTGCCGGTGATGATGATGATACTGTGACAATCGTGAAATTACTTCTGGTCAAACATGAGAAATCTGCGTAAAAGGGAGGTAAACTCTTGCGAAACTTGCTTAATCTGCAAATATGATAGACACCCAGCTAAACAAGTGTTAAACCCTGTACCTGTACCCACAGATGTAGGTAAACAAATCCAAATGGATGTATTCGCAGTGGAAAAGAAAAAGTACATAACCGTAGTAGATATGTATAGCAAGTATCTATTGGGTTGTACCTCATGAAATGTTCGATTTTCGCTCAGTCGGAAATAAGAAGTACTCGAGTGAACATCTGTGCCAGAACTTTAAATTTTCTTTTTTTATAAAAAAAAGTGGTATGTGTGCTTGACGCGTGACAATCTTAGGGTTCGTTACAAGTACTGTTTTTTTTTTCTTTTTGAAATTGTTTACAAAGCTGTCGGCAGTTTAAATTTGAACCCTCTTCAGTTATAAATTTAAAATGGGACATAATGCGTCATTGGCAATAAAAAACATTAATGTTGTTTGTTACATTTGAGGATGTAGCGATAAACGAACGCACTATACGACGTTGATTTGGAAAGTTCCGTTCGGAAGATTTCAGCCTCGAAATTGAACCACGTGGGAAGCCGGAAACGTTAGTTGACGACGACGTTTAAAGAGCAACGGTGGATGCGGACTCAACGAGATGCCGGAGATTGCACAAAGCATGGGAGTATCCCCAATGACAATAAGCCGACACCTTTCTCTCAGGAAAGGTACAGACTCTCGATAAGTGGGATCCCCATGAGCTGAACGAGTCCCAAAAACGACGGCGCCTGGAAATCTGCGCCTCGCTTAGATTAAGAAACCAAACCGAACCGTTTTTGTAACCGGTAGTTACCTTCGATGGCCCTATAGCGTTTGAAATAATAGTGAAGAAGATCGTGTGATTCGAACTGACGCTATTACAGTTTGAATCACGAAAAAAATTGAACCTAAGCGTTACCCATCAGGCTACTGACCGTGTTTAGAATTTGATTTCTAAACTCGACTATACTCCACTGATGTGAATTATTTTTGTTATCGCTTGGTATACGGTTCTGATGTATTTTCTTGTTCGATCCTTCGTTCGGTGTTCTTCGTTATTTTTGCTTGTGAATTGTGTGAATCTGTTAGAGATGCTACAGCCCCTCGATAGTATAGTGGTTAGTATACCTGCCTGTTACGGGGGAGACCAGGGTTCGATTCCCCGTAGGGGGCCACTGGCGCAAGACTAATGACAATCATTATGGAAAATTTAGAAAGCCTCAGGACTTGCTAAATAAGGCGAAGACCGGTTCCGGTTGTAGTGCCGATGATGCTGATGATGAGTTACCTTTGGTGAAAAGTGGATTCTGTATGATTACCGTAAAAGACCTGTAGGGAGCGAAGCAGTATGCACCGGCGTACGGCGCTGATTCTCTTCGCATCCCCATCATTCACTTTATTTATGTTACGCCAAAAATTGTTCGCCGAAAACAACCGAAAGAAGCATAGCAAAATGTCACCTAGGGGAAGAACGAAACGCCGCCATATTTGTTGTCAACATTAATCGATCGGCACCACCAGAAGTAAATAATTGATACGCACTTTTCGAGTCCATTGTATTGGTTTTATTTTACGTAAAAAACTATATTTATAATTACTTTTACAACTAAGTACACTGCCGCGGCAATGTATTTGTTATTATTTTTCAAATCTATATTAGTTCATTTTAATAGCATTCGCGAAACACCTATAAACTTAAGTTGGCACTTAGCTAAAAAAAAACTCCGTATCTCACCGGGCCGTGTGGACGGTACGACGGAGGGTAGAAAACCCGACCGACCCCCTGTCGTGGTTAAAATTCGACACGATGTGCGCGCACTCAAGAATGGAAGAAGACTCACCGATATTAAATCGCTGTTACAAGCAATTGTGGATATATTCACTTTTACGGTGGTGATAACCGGATCTCTTAGAGGAGATCTTTACGGTACACACGTGTGTGTACTTGGTTCTTTACAAGGATTTGGCCATAAAAATATACCTGAAACTCAAGGAGTTGGGCATCCAAGAGATGTGTGTTTGTTGAAACAAACGAATCGCATCTCGTCGGCTGCTAATGGATTTGTATTTGCTTATGCATCTAGTTCGCGAGGGAAAAGATTCGGCGAATCAAAGGACAAGGGAAATATGACCTAATGCATAGTTCGGTAATGAGGGTCGGCTAGATAAAGAGCAGCCGCTCATTAAATAGAAAATGTGATACGGATACCACAAACGATATGAATTGTCTATGGTATCGCAGGAAACGTATGTAGGAACAGCAATCTTCAATTTGCACATGGTGCGAGTTAGGTAATTTTATTCCTGGAAGAAAACGGTCGCCGGCCGATGTGTACGTAAAGAAATTTACTTGGCGAAGTTGGGAAAATAGACGGCGCAATATTTATGATCCCTGTCATGAAGGTTACAATGTATGTAAACCGAATTATTTTGTTTACCGGAATTCATCTAAGGAAATTTGACTGGCGACGTAGATGCCGAAGTTGATTGGGAATTCCTGGTAAGTAAATAAAGAAATTTTAAGGAGCAGTGGTATGCGAAGAGAATGCATGAAGGTAAGTTTTCTTTACAGGGACTTAAAGATCATAGATTTTATCTCTTAAATGCTTGCAGCATTTTTAGGTGCCAAATGCGAATGCATTGGCGAAGACTTATGCGTCTTGGGTGATGATTATGGGGGTTTTTAAGGTAACTGTACCGTAAAAGGAATATTTGACCTTATATCACATTCATCATCATCATCGGCACTACAACCGGGAGCCGGTCTTGGCCTTATTTAGCAAGTCCTGAGGCTTGTTAAATTTTCCATAATGATTTGTTTTTTTCCGGGCAAGGTCATTAGTCTTGCGCCAGAGGCTCCCCGACGGGGAATCGAACCCCGATCTCCCACGTGCCAGGCGGGTATACTAACCACTATACTATCGAGGAGCCCTTATATCACATTACTTTGGAAGAATATCATAGATGCCTATTTGGATTGAATAAAAATTTACGGAAAAATTATATTGGCTTTTAAATGTTTACTATAAAATCGGACATTTCTTGTGGTATTGTGGTTATATGTATTCACTATTGTCTCCGAAAGTCTTCTGTTGCAATAATGAAAACCCTTTCCATCTATTTTTTATCACTTCTTTATTTATTAATTTAAACAAACATAACATAAACTAAATGAACAACAAAGATTTGCGAAACTTCTTCTTGACTTAAGGGACTACGGTGACTCCAATGTCTAGCTGGATCACTATTATAAACTTCGGGTATACCGTGTACGTCTAATCGTTAAGAATTACAATAACACAGATTTCACAAAACAATCTCAACGATGTACAATTATGGTTTGAAGCATAGTGATTAATTGAAGTGAATTTACCGTCCAGCATCACTGCCTTAAGGTTTTACTTTGAACAAAACTGATTAATAGAAAGATTTTTTAAAATGTAGACTTAATTGTCCGGAATCACTGTCTTGCGGTTTTAATTTGAACAGACTAATTAATAGAAAGGTTTAAACTGTACAATTAATTGTCCGGATGCACTGGCTTGTGGTTTAACTTAAACTGTAACAAATACTAGAAAGGTATTGTCTTATGGTTTTAATACAAACGATAATAAATACTAGGAAGGTCGTAGCCGGCAAAGACTTCGCAATCGCGTGGTTTGTTAGAAATACTCTACTATAACTCCGGTTAGCTATGAATTGTGACGATTTTAAAATAATAATTTCAGGCACTCTTCCGTCGACGGTAGCTGTTTTCTGACTGATGCGCCGTCCAACAAAAGCCACTATCCGCAAGATAAAATAAAAAGATAAACATTTCGCATACATCCCCCGTCTTAAGCGACCTATAGGAAAAAAATCTTCGACGACCGGTCTTATTTAGGATGTGCACTCACACCATGATTACCCCGGCGCCCAAGCTTGACATCCCTCAGCATGCGAACCGTGGACACACCGATACACTTTGCCTGAGGCGCGAGATACGCTTGCTGCTTGGACGAGCCATTGAACACGAGGGTGTTTACATTATCGTACCCGTGTACAGTGCTTACGCTGATCATACCTATGACCAGAGCCGACCGAAGGCTCGAACTCTCGTATGTATGTTTATGCCATTGAGAATTCCGTTTCCCTCGACCACCACTCGCGAAGTATGATATTCGTTGGGGTCTCATGACCGGCCAACCTGCAGGCAGACGGGTAAAGATCGAACACAAAGAATAATAATTAAAAGGGTTGCAGCTGTGCACTCGTTGTACTCGTATAGAGGGACGTTGGATTTTTATACGATCGGCTACTGCGTATAGCATTTACGCCGATCGTACATCCTTAGTTGGCAATTCATTGGTGCTGCCCCTTTGCTTTGAGTTAGTTGAGCAGCCTGGCATGATTACTTACGTCGCCTGTCAATCGGTTTAGCGACCGAGATGCTTGTAGGCAATAGAAAAGAAGAAATATTTCCTGCACGTGTGCGGCGGGATTCGTTAGGAGATATGTGCACCGAAATGGTTCGAGTCGTGTTGGTTGCTTGGTCGTGCAACCAAATTGCTTTCAAGGAACGTGGGGCGTTTCATGCGCCCATGTCCCTAGGAAAAATACTTGTTTGGTGCTTATGGAATTGCATCAGCGAAAGTTACAAATTGGTTACTTTACGTAATTAATAGTAAGACTCTCGTACTTACTATAGAAGTTAGGAATGGCGTTCACATGGAACCACCGTAAAATAATGTTTTCTCTAGTTTTCACGTGCTCTGGCTGCTCCAAGACGAGATTTTTCATGTAAACCGGGAAAGGGTAATGTAAACCGCCACAATATAAATAGTAGATCATTTAGGAAAGCAGGCTGAAACGATTACGGATTTTTTTAGATAGGAATCTAAATAATTCCCAGCCCCACAAATCGCGACATTCCTAATGGCGAAATAGAATAACATATCTTCACCGTTAATTCGGTTGCCCACAAAGCAATACAAGTAGACTCAACGCAAATTTCGCCCCTATCTGAGGTTTTTTTTTTTTTCGCAGGGCTGACCCATTTGACACCTGCCAACCTATTTTAAGTTAGAGTAATTTGCCATTTTATAATGAATAGACCAATGCCAGAACAACAATTGTTACAAATTGTTGAAATTATTTCCAAGCAATGGTCAGTTCCTGAATGTCATCGCGCGAGTTAATACTTCTATCCGTTCATGGAATAAACAAATATTTTTCTTAGGAGCCACTCAGAGCGCTCCGTGTACCCTATTATTCTTTAGACATAAAAGGCTACATTTCTTTGGGTTACTGGGTATTTATACTATTCTGTTATCATTATTCCTTTGTTTCGTTGGGGTGATGCATACTTCTTATCTTCAACACTTGTCGATTTCATCACTAGAAGATGTGTCCACTTCTTTTGTTCCATCGGGATGATGCATGCTGCTTATCCATAATATTCGACGATTCATAATTGATAGATGCGTTAACTCTTTTGTCACTGAATTTGATTAACTTTGTTCCGGTCATCGTTTCACTGTTTACCTTGTGCGTACCTAATATAACTATGGCATCGTCTGTTACCTGAATTTTTGGCTTGGCCTTTTCGTATTTTATATTACATCTAGCCACACTAGTGTCCATCAACCGAGATTCTTCTATATAGGGGGGCATTTATCGACTCCGTATATGACATTGTTATAGACTATTGCTTGTTGTATGAATTGTGCTAGGCCGTGACTGGTATCTAAAGCTACATTCCTATATCTCTCACAGTTGTCAATTATAAATAATGAGGATGATATTACTATCACTGTAGCCCAAAACTTCTGCGTATATTAAAATGTTTATCAAAGTTACACTTATCCTCTCCTGTCTCATTATCTCTTCTAACTCTTGTAATCTAATACCTTTCTTTCCTGGCAGCTGCCATAGTTCTTAACGTTATTTCTAACATGTGCCGGGTTTCGGTCAAGATAAAATGTCTACGCACGTTACTCAGTGATACCGATTCTAAAGCTTTGATTAATCTCTTGTTTAACAGCACCTGTTAATTGTTGTTTTCTATTAACTGATTCAGTGTGGCTTGGATCCTGATTAAGTCATCGTGATCTGGGGTTCTGTACAACCACTTCAAAGCTGAGTCCATAAAATTCGAGGACCTACGCCCCCTGTGGTAATGCTGTCCTCTCAGTTGCATGTATAGGCTTTCTATCTGGTGTATCAGAACGTTTTGTTTTTCTGACTTCTTCGTGGTGTTTCTCGTTACTTGTTGGTGTGGATTCATGATTCGTTTAAGATTTAATGGGTGGATTAGTATTTCCGTGTCGTCATATACGTTGGGTTCCGGTATCTTGGTCGAAAAATACTTTTTCGCTTCTAGGGGTATGATGGATATTTCCGGGTTAGTTATCGCCATTGTGGTTAACACGAATACGATCCTTATGAATTCGTGCCCCATCCTTGGTGGTCGCTATCGTTGTTTCATCCTGCTTCCTATGAGCTTTAGATATCGAGTCGCTTCTTTACCTCGTCGATTTTTTTAACCCTTATGTCAATGACCAACTTTACCAACAGTAATCATTTCGTCGCAATTTCACGATTGATCGGCTTAGTAGACGAATATCGGTCACATGTCTTAGATCATCTCCATTCAAACGTTTCTGAATTATAATTACGAAATTTCAATGAAAAAAAATTTTTTTTTTACTTTCAAATTGACATTTTAAAAAATCGAAATGGGTACCCGGGTACCCGGTCATTGACATAAGGGTTAACGTAAATTATTTTATCGGGTTCGTAACTTTTATTCACTCGTTTTCCATTCTGAAATTCCATTTGTTTCCTCTGCGCGTCCTGTAACTTCTTGCTAATGTTGATCCTTGCTATGCCGAAAAATATGTCTGTAGGTGTGGCGTGTGTTACTGAATGAAACGTAGTATTATATTGGAAGATCGCGTTATATATTTCTTCTGATATCATGCTGTTTTTCTCGACGGCAAAACTCCGACTGATTTCCAGAAGTGTGGAGTGTACTCATTCCATATTTGAATTTGTTGTCGAATGCTCGACTGGCGTGAGAATATGCGTCACTCCGCTTTGTTTACACATGTACTCCGATTGAAAATTGTCGCATTATCTGTTCGGATTGTATTAGCGAATGGGAATATCTGCGATATTATCTCGTCTATTGCTATCTTATCCAGGATGCATCGTAAGTATTCCGTAGCAGGCCGTCCACAGGTGAACTTTTGACATTTGTAACTGATATTTGGACATGTAATTGAAAATGTCTTGTCTTACGTCCAAAACCACCCACTTCTTGGAGCCAGTCTCCACCAATGAATTGCGCTACACGCAACATCATCCACTAAAACAATGAAGCATTCCCCAAGCCCTAGAATTGCCCCGTACACTAAACGGGCCAATACCAAATTTGATATCAAACAAATTGAACTAAACGTTCAATTTGTCCATATTGAATTCCGTATAAAACCAAAGTGTGATATACGAACCAGATGTTCAGCACGTAAATTCCCCAAATCTGCGGACCAGATGACCAACTCTCAAGTAAAGTTGGTAAAAAGCATAAAATGCAAGGCGACACCGTCCCCTTAAATCCTATTCAAGGAAACATTTCCTATACGGAAAAAAGGACGGCGATCGTAAATACACTCGCTGCACAATAATACCCATAAGATACAAAATATCTTTGGCTCCGATGTTCACTGAAAAGGAAATTGCCAAGTCTGGGTACTGTGAGAAATCCCAGGTAATATTTAAGGGATTCCAGACGGTTGCCGATCCAAGGTACAATACCTTGGGATCAGATAAAGGATGCGCGGGCTCACAAAGGAAATTCTGAAACAAAGGATATTGAGTGCGATCATCGCAGAAGGAACCTAACACGTTGGCTTGTGTTAGCAAAAAAGAGAAAAAGAGGTTTTACTGCGGTCAAACGATCGGAAAAGGAATGGAGTTGGTTTTTGCTAGTTGACGGAAACGGTCGTCCGCGTGGAGTTGGTTCTGTACTATTGACCTAGGCGGTTGGAAAAAGGTCTTGGATGTTTTTGTAACGTTGTGTTGGCTATTAATAACGATTGAAAATAGTAAAACTCATTAGTAATAAATATTGAATGTAACAAAGTGTCTATTAAAATTAATAATAAACAAAGTGTGTTTGTTTTCAACAGTGTGTTAAGTTTGTGGAATTAGACTTCATAACACGTGTTTGTACGTTGTGCTAGGTCTGTTGGAGTCACCGCAAGTCCGCCTTGATTTCATTAATCCGAACGAAAACAATTTGGTGTTTATTTAAATATATCAAACTATCACCGAGAACGAATTAGAATCGTCGATCGTTACAGTTTCATAGTGAGAACAATTCGGTGTCAATAAAACATATCAACTGTAACCAAAGCCATCTGTAATCATCTAATGCGTCCAACCAGCGGGATTCTAGGCGTGATTTTGTGTTGTCCGATCGTTGCAAGCCTCCATTAAAAATCGAATAACGGCCAAGAAAGTGCACTTGTGATCTGAATATTCGCAGGATCTATTGACGAAAAACTGTCGTGAATACTACAACAGCTGCAAAGTTTTCATCGGTGGATCGAACATCGTGGGACAAAACCGAAGGAGGAGAAGCTGGTAATTCCAATTCCCAGGCATTAAGTATTGGAACCCTCGAGTATTAGGACAAATCGATCCAGAAGGACCAGCAAGACCCAGGACAGACCGTAAGTCACATTAATATATTTATTAAATTATACAACAAATACCGTCGGCCCATGACGGACAATATATACATTAATATATATATAAATTACTACTATAACGCTTGTATCTTTGTTAGGTCGGAAACTTTTCAGCCTATCCAGGTATATATATATATATATATATATACATGGATAGGTACCATCATTTACCACAGTGAAATGTTGGACAGTTGAATTTAAACGTGGCCGTGACAGTTTGGGAGACGATGAATATATATATATATATATATATATATATATATATATATATATATAATAAATGTTGGACAGTTGAATTTAAACGTGGCCGTGACAGTTTGGGAGACGATGAATATATATATATATATATATATATATATATATATATATATATATACATATATATATATATATATTCATCGTCTCCCAAACTGTCACGGCCACGTTTAAATTCAACTGTCCAACATTTCACTGTAGTAAATGATGGTACAGAGTCCCCATACACAGAGTCAACTCATCTTTGATTTGCATATGCTTATTGCCTTTCAAAAACAAAAAATTAATGACAGTTCGATTCTCAATTTTGTCCATTTTCACAAAAACACTCATATCGACTCACTCAAACGACTGTCAAATAAAAACTTCGCGTCCAAAATGGCTGAAATGTTGATGAGTAACTGTCAAAACATGCACAACTTCATTCACTTTTATTGACGAGTGATGCTATCTTCACGTTGAGGTCGGAAAGTTTTCAGGCCTGTGGGGGGTTTCTCTATTCTACATGAGAAACAACCCACAATTCCAACCAACATTTCCAACCAACATTTCCACCTAATTTCGACCGCTTTCAGCGCGTCATACTTACCAATTTCCTTTATATGTATTCCCCTGTAAAACATTTCAAACGGACGTATAGCTAAACTCGTCATCCTTTGCAGATAATGCATAATTGAGTTTAGCTACATAAATGTCATACGGCAACTCCATTCTTGCTAACCATGAGTTTCCCATCGGAAATCTCATAATGTCGGTTAGCAACAACAAGTCTAAAAGAACGACGCTGTTGCATCATAGCAAAATAGCTGGGGTTATTTCAGTGTCTTAGAGTCTGGTTCTCACGCGAATTATTTCCCAAACATCAGCGGCGTCCTATCGACTTTCCCTCAGATCACCCATTCGCTTGGGATCAATGATCTCTCTTTGCAGGGGAGTAACATCAGCTAGGTTTCCCTCTCGTTCGTATTTCTTTCCACGGTTCAATGTGCTCCGACTACACCGTAGCCGTACCACTGAGTCACCAGGTCATGTCAGTAGCTGCATCTGATACCAACACATACAACCAAAGCTACCCCGAGATCATAGCTAATCATGTTTTCTGGTCTCACATTCTTCATGTCCGCCAATTACCCTATTAACAAAAGTTACTCATACTTTGACGGGCGTGAGGTTGAGAGAGCAGAGGCGTGGTCTCTTTTAGTTGTCCTGTGTGAAGAAAGAAATATGAATTTCCACCCTAATTCCTACAGTCGCTATTGAATCATTGCTACGAGTAGTCACGCCGCCGTTCGCGCTAAAGCCACGATCGAATAATTGCAACAGTCAGTCGCGTCGCCGCTCGCCTACGTAACAAAAGCGAAAACTGCAAAATTTCGTCTCTCTCGGCAAAGTTTCTAAGAAGTTATTATTGTCCGTTAAGCACCAGTGTATTGTAATTATTAAGTGATTATAGAATTAATAAAAAAAAACACCAAATTAAACAGTGCGTCTGTATTTATTCAATCGCTTTGAGAGAGGATTTACTTCGGACAAGTGTGGGGAGAAAAGTGAATCCTGTCCCATACGTTGGCAACCAAAACTCTTAAACCACATAGGCCAACCTCGTATATATGTATATCATCATCATCATCGGCACTACAACCGGGAGCCGGTCTTGGCCTTATTTAGCAAGTCCTGAGGCTTGTTAAATTTTCCATAACGATTTGTTTTTTCCGGGCAAGGTCATTAGTCTTGCGCCAGATATATGTATATATATATATATATATATATATATATATATATATATGTATATCTATATATATATATATATATATGTATATCTATATATATATATATATACCAATATATCGTAAAGCAAAACTTCCCATCCAGTATTTTTAAAATAGTTCTAAACCGACCTAGCAACAAGGGCCAAGCGTTTTCATAATAGAAATTTATTGCATATTCTGTCCGCATATTCTACATAACATATTCTATTCGCATATTCTGGTCGTTTTTCGGTCGAATTTAGCCTGCCGACAGCTTGGTAAACAATTCCTAGAAAATAAATCATCTATACTTGTAACGAACCCTAAAATTGTCTAACGTCAAGTACAGGTACCACTTTACTTAAGAAAAAAAAGAAAATTTAACGTTCTGCCACAGATGTCTACTCGAGTACTTCTTATTTCCAACTGAGCGAAAATCGGACATTTCATGTGGTACAATCCAATACGTAGTCAGGAAGAAGAATAATGCACAAGTACTTGTGCAATACGAATGACATGAGCCTGGCCGCAAATGCAAGTAACATTCTCTCTTAGTAAGTATGCGCAAGCCCGAAGTCGGGCGTTCATATAGTGTCTTTCGGAAGCCGGAATTATGGGGCCGTGATGTAGTGCTATATCAACGCGACTAACCAGCGTGCTGATATGAAATTCTTAACTGCTGAAAAAGTGGCTCCTATTGACATTTATCATCGTTTAAAATCTGTTTATGTGTCTGTGCGGGTTCCGCCAAACCCCACGGTTCGCTTACCTAAAAACAACCCCCATCCCTACAACCCAGTCTGTATCAAGTTTCTGTAAATGCACCTGAAAATGTTTCACGCAACAAAATTCCCCGAAATGTAGTTACCTAAAAGCTCCTGGAAGAGAATTCTTACCTGCATTCATTTAGTCAAATTCAAAATTCCTCTTAAGAATTCTGTTCCAAACAGCATAGCACTGAAAAGAAAACTGATCGGTTCACATATCATGTAACCATCCCAACCAAGGATAATTATCATTGCGTCGCCTATTTCCCGTCCTCACCAAGTGTATCATAAATCACCATGCATACACATTGGCTAGCGACCTACCCCCAGAAACCAAAACAAATACACGCATCTCGCGTCTCTTGGCACCAATCAATCCAACAGCATAAGCAAATGCAAATAAGAATTCAATACCCTACCCTTACCAGCGATGCCTTAAACACCAATTTCCGGTAATCTAGCTAAAACCCATTAGCACATTTCCACATTGCATTGCCGCCTATTTATTTAGCCGCAATGCACATCTCAGACAAAGACCCAAACGTTCCTTTTGTCTTTTCATATTTCGGGATATCCTTCTCATCAGCAGCGGCAAGTGCAAACAGAAACCAATTATCATCCAAGGAGATTCGGGTTGTTTGCTTTACCGAACTCGCATCACCATGAATGCACATTTTCCCTTTCGTTGTCTCAGATTCGTTCCCATGGCCTCGTGTATGGAAAAAACCAATCTGATCTTCACTCACACATACACATACATTGCCAAGTCTTACTTCCTTGTTTTTACCACGAGAGAAACACTTTCTCTCTCGGGAAAACTCACCCCAAACGATTGAATATCGTGGAGTCTTAATCCAACCTCCGTTCGAACAGGTTGCGTCCCTCCGGCTCCCCGGTGCACATTGGGACGTGTACATTCAGAAGTATCCATTTAACGTGTCAGAGTGCAGTTGCGTTTGTAAATCAGTTTTACCGATTAATTGCCTTTTCGTGTGTGCGTCTTTATCAAGTCGAGAGTCGACCACCAGTGTTAAGAAATGAATTAATAAATAAAAGAACCCATTTAATTAATTAACAAACCGGAGTGTTTTTGTTTAGCTGGCTTGTGCGGAGTTTCACTCCTTGTGTTGGTGAACAAACGTGGCGCAGTTTCGTTCTTTTGTTAGGCGGAACAGTTAATCTTTGTGTTAGTGATGAGGTGGGTTGGTAGTAGAACTCTCGTCCATGCAGGCGTTGCGACTACCTACCCCTCAGGTCTCCTCTAATTCGATGGGAAATAAAATTTCGTAGTTACGGGCCTCGAAAAGCCATAATTGTTAATGGAACTCTCGGTGAACCTTCTATCAGTGCCACAGACTATAATCATCGCTAACTCGTCAACAATTTAATGCAAAATGGCCGACGAATCTTTCAAAATCGTATCGCAAGTCATTTTGGAATATCCTAGAGACCTGTCAGCTTTATTATTGAACAATTATGATACCGTAAAGTCTATGCACGTTGGGTTACACGCCGCCTCACCCACGAAAACAAATGGCGTGAATTGGAATGCTGAAAGCAATTTTTGAATCTCAAGTTTTAACCGATTCCACACTCTTGTGTGAATCCCCTGATTTCCAACCATGTGATTCTTATTTTTTTCCCATACTCAAGAGGGACGTAGAGGGTAATCATTACACCTGGGACGATAAGGTAAGGGTCGTTGCCTATTCGAAAAAATTTCAAGAAATTTTCCCATAACGAAATAAAAAACTTGAACCACGTTGAGAGAAATGTATCAGTCCCAACGATGACTAAGTGGAAATATGATATATACACTGTTGTGAAAAATTATAGACTCAAAGGTAAATTTTCAGTTTTCTTAGAATGAGTAATAAACTATTATGACTAGTCTTATCACAAAATATTATACACCGGCACAAATTCAGGAAAAACCTTTTCATGTCTTAGTTGCTTTTTTACTAGGAATGGCTGTTTTTTTTTTTTTTTTTTTAATTGTCTATCAATTATAAAAGAGAAACCTCCACACAATTTACAATTCAGAGATATGATATATATTAAAGCGTAATATATCTTTCAACTGAAATATATATTTTTAAAAATAACGCAGTTAAGAAAATTATTTGAATAAGGGAAATATACAACAAAAATCCTTTATGTAAATTTTACTTAAAATCTAAAATAAATTAGCAGACAGATTGGATTGCAATACTAAACACTAAAAGAACATATATATATATATATATATGTTCTTTTAGTGTTTAGTATTGCAATCCAATCTGTCTGCTAATTTATTTTAGATTAATATATATATATATATATATAGATAGATAGATAGTGCTCCAAGAACCCCAACTATTTCCCTTCCTCGTACATATGTAGCCACCTACAAAAATCCCATCCAACAGTTCCATCCATCAACATTGAATTCAGTGTCAAGCAAATCGAACCAAACGTTCAATTTTTGAACATCGAATTCAATTCCTTAAATTTAAAAAGCATAATGCATATCTTTACATGTATGGTATGTGCAATTAACACTTTTAAAAACCTATAATCCTAAACCTAAAATGAACACCTGTCTAAACAAAAACATGTCTTTTTGATCCAGCGACACAGAATTCAGACAATCTATACACCATAATGCATAACTCCACATCCCACATGTTTTATGACTTGAAAATAGACCAATATTGCCAGATTCTAACAGATACATACACAATACACAAGCAAATAGTGAAGAACACCGAACGAAAATCGAATAAGAAAATGCATCAGAGCCGTATACCATGGCGATAACATAACAAATCCCCATCAGTCGAATGTACTTGAGTTTAGAAATCGAATTCGTAAACACGGCCAGTAGCCTGATGTGTTATGCATTGGTTCAAGTTTTGGTGATTCTAACTGTCATAGCGTCAGTTCGAATCACACGTTCTCCACTATCATCCCAAACGCTATAATTGGTGACTACGACGTGATCTGTGTACACACAGCACACACTTTCCCATAGTAAAACAGTTCTTCACGATACGATCACGACTTCCGCGTAGAGCACCGGCAAACTCGCCTGCTCCGACGATCTCTCGCTCGCTCGTTCCTCGCTCCGTCGTTCGCACACGAAGCTGATAGTAACAAAGTTACTGAGGAGGGAGTAGTTTGGCGTTTCTAACAGATACACACACAATACACAAGCAAATAGTGAAGAACACCGGATGTAAATCGAATAAGAAAATATATCAGAGCCGTATACCATAGCGATAACATAACAAATCCACATCAGTCGAATGTACTTGAGTTTAGAAATCGAATTCATAAACACAGCCGGTAGTCTGATGTGTTATGCATTGGCTCAATTTTGGTGCTTCTAACTGTCATAGCGTCAGTTCGAATCACACGTTCTTCACTTTCATTCCAAACGCTATAAGTGTTCGACAGCGGATCTAATTTGGTATTTATGGATGAGAGATAGTCCCGAAGTAAAATATCTTTTAACTCTGGAGGCATGACAGTAGCGGCTTCAAATCAAGTCACCGCTAAAAACACAGTGTTATACCGAAATTCTATATCACCTTAAAACTGCGGAACACACTTCCCGAGCAAAGCTAACTGGAAGGGGAATTCAATAGTGAAGCTACACCAAGCGCCTACAATTTTCGAAAAAGTCTAGTGGCGTCAGTTTAGCTATGGTTGGAGACAAGAAGTAAGCCGGTTGACTTCAACCAACTCACTCGGGCGGTTCGAGTGATCAAATGTATCAATTTGTCGGAAATATGATATTTAAAAAAATACAGTAAAATCCAATTTAAAAAGACAGAAAAAGCCAGAAATCGTTGAATTAAATTATAGTCAAAAAAAAAAAAAATAAAGAAATAAAATTCGTTTAAATAATTCAACCAAATTGCTCTAAATAACCGATTTCTTCAAGTGATGAGGAAAGATTCACGACAAATCATCTGAACCAGATCAGACAGTTATATCAAATTATGACATATTATGACATAATGACTTGGGCAAGACTAATGACCTTGGCAGGAAAAACACAAATCATTATGAAAAATTTAACAAGCCTCAGGACTTGTTAAATGAGGCCAAGACCGGTTCCCGGTTGTAGTGCCGATGATGATGATGATGACATAATGACACACATCAATTGGTCTCAGGCACAAACTATCAATTGCCCGATGGATAGAAATATAAGGATCACCATTTAAAAATCCAAAAAGACCGACCGGTGGACAAATCGTTTCATACCATCCAAAGTAAAACAACCGACATTGAAAAGAATATGATTCGACAGATATATCTTTTAATCACTAACGATCACGCAATCAACAAAAGCACAAATGCCACAAGAAAAATCATATCAGAACATAAAGATCATTCAAAAAAAACGAAAAAAAAATCAACGTGAGTTTACTCCAATAAACCTCGCACGATCACCGGAAGTAATCATCATCATCATCATCAACGGCACTACAACTGGGAACCGGTCTTGGCCTTATTTAGCAAGTCCCGAGGGGTGTTAAATTTTCCATAATGATTTGTTTTAATTTTTTTTTTCCGGGCAAGGTCATTAGTCTTGCGCCAGAGGCTGCCCGACGGGGAATCGAACCCCGGTCTCCCGTATGACAGCCGGGTATACTAACTACTATACTATCGAGGAGCCGAAAAAAAAGTTATTAAGGTGCAGTTAATATTTAAAAATTAAATTAAATTAACACAAACAAAGGGGTTATCGGGACCTAGTTCATTACATCAAGCTCGCAACATATGGAAGAAATCCAATGTGAATATTAAAAACCATCGACTATCTTGGGTTCACTGCACCACATAGTGAAGACGTATCCAACAACGCAAAAAAGACTACAACACACCGCAGCAAGTTTTTAATTTTTTGTACTCCTTCCAAAGTGTTTATAAAAATAAATTGGGTGACCTTTCTCCGGGCAAACCTGAAAGCAATTGCGCTGAGTTCCTTCGGAGCCATTGTACAAAACAATTAGAGTGAGCTTGCTTTTTAGCCACCAAACATTAAATTAATTATTCAGGTTTAAAAGAACTATTTTTGTAAGCCCTTTCTGAGCAATGCACCACGCCAATACGAATCCACGGAATTCGTTCGACTCATTCAGCTTGCTACATGCCACCCTTTCAGGTAAATCCTGGATCCCTTATCGCCCCGAGACCTAGGCGTCACAATTCCCCTTTCCTAAATCTAATCACTGCTTTATCCAATCCCTATTCTTTACTTAAATTTACGCTCCGCTCAAAGTAATTTCTCGGGTAGGTTTACGAGCTGTGCGATTATTTTCAAGCCACAGACTAGGTCTGGATTTTTTAAATGAAGTACTGTCAAAATGCCAGCTGCGACCCATTGAAGCATATCAAGAATGCCACTAGGCGCAAACGCGCCACTACTCGGTTCGTCAATGCAAGTCTAGCTTACGACTAGCTTACTTCTACTACCTCTACCCTACATTCACTCTTTTCAGACCAATTCTTCACATCTTCAAGCTGCATGCTCCAAATTTCGTTAGCCAGAACGATGAGAACAAAGCAACTGACCTGCCATTCCTTCGGGTCAGCGCCTGTCCCACACGAGATACACGACGTGCGTTGATATATACATATCAAGGGGGCGTCAATCGGCTACACATTTACAGTAAAGCCAACAAACGATTCACAGGAACCACCGGAAACCGTCTCCAAAATCACCAAGATTTTTCTTGTATACCAGCGAGACGTATGACAAGCGATTTGTGGCGGTTCTTGCAAACGCCACTACTTACCTGCTCAGCTACCACCAGGTAACCATTTCTACGCGCGTTCTAATTCTCAAAAAGTGTGTACTTACCTGCATTGTTTATACCAATAACCACCAAAAATCTGTGGAGCACAATGTCTGCTGATACGAAAAATACATCAGCAACAACAGACATTTCCTACAAGGGCATAGTTGTGCGAATCGCACCATGTTTCTCAAAAGGCAAAATCCGGTTGCACATGCAGCAAACAACATTGCCCAATAAATATCAAAGAAATACCTCCTAATGTGTTTACCACATACTACAGGATTTATTTCTTCCTTTTTGTGGTCATCTATACAAACGACCGATCGACCACCCGTCCGACAAGCGAAATTGTTCGCACCAGCCAAATGCCCTTGAAAACACGGATCGATACAACATCGCGTGTTCGATATGATTCCCTTACATTTTCTATGCGCATAGGACAAAGCATTTTCGCACACACACGAATGGCGATTTATACCATGGGACGCCGGTAAAAGCGCGTCCTAGCAGCTTGGGGCCAACACATGTTGTGATGTCGAAGGAACATATCCATTTATGGAAGAGGAAAGTGCACGATCGGCAATAATGCCTTACGCACACGTTGATCGTGCAAATACTTCAACCCTTTTCGTAGCAGAGATACTCGCACCTGCTGCGAATTTGAAATGGGATGTATGCTGTATCTGCATATTTGCGGATACACACGATGAACAGCAAAAGCAATCATCGTGTGAGTATTTCAACCCTTTTGTGTTGAACAAAACGCAAAAGGGATATCTTACCAAATATGGTCATCGAAGCGATGATGGAATATGTGGTATTCTGTCGCTTCGATGAGCTAATTTAATCGCGTTTCGGATTCCGTGGAGGCAAGTCGGGCCTCCACGTTAAATAAACCCAAATATTAAGGAGTCTAGTTCTAGTGTTCGAGGTAATCGGTCGTGCTTTGGAAGCAAAAGTGTTAATCTATTTTAATGTATTGGCGTGTGAATGTGGTGCGCAGTATTAAATTCAAACCCTTGACCTTTTTATTTCATCTTAATCATTCGAATACGTGCATTTTACACAGCGTTAATTACACCGACTGTACATAGTGGAGTAAATCTAATTAAGTGATATTTGTTAATTACACCGACTGTACATAGTGGAGTAAATCTAATTAAGTGATATTTGTTAATTACACCGACTGTACATAGTGGAGTAAATCTAATTAAGTGATATTGTAAGCCTATTCATAGTTTAAGAATCGAGTACAAACCACTAACCTTTTATTTAATCTTAATCATTCGAATAAGTGTATTTTTTACTTTTACTCTTTTATTTACATCGGTTGTACACTGGTTTTTGGGTTAACTAAGGCTTTGAATTGTGTTTTTTAATTTTTATGGGGTCTTCAAATTTTGTAGAAAGAACAATAAAGAGAACGTTTAAGTTTGAATAATGACTTTCACTCCCTTTTGGTTTTGAACTATAAGTGGCATAGTTGCGCCGTTCACGGACTGTGGACAACGAGATAGGGGACAGTTTCGTGAAGCACACCAAAACAGAAAGACGAAACCCCCCCACATTGATGACAATCTACGAGGTAACAATTTGGGGATGGAAGTAGATCCCGTGCTGATGACGGCACACATACCATTCACCCCCATCGATTTTTCGAGGCTATTTCAATGATCACCACGATCTTGACACGTGCCATCAAAACACGCCAAAGAGGGCCAGGCATGGTCCGAAACCCAGGCCAATTAACTAAGGACAAGGGGACAGCCAATAAGTGTCATAAATTCCCTTTTCTCAACCACATATGATCAGATTCTACTGGTAAGTTAATACCCAACCCCAGGTGAGGCTAATGTTTCCTTACACGAAGATTCTGACGGAATCAACCGCGGAACGTAACGTCCTTGGTGAACCCTGACGCACATGAGCCATCATGACTCAGCCTAAACTTGGAAATTCTTATCAAAATTCTCCCATGACCAGTCGGATGGCATGTGAGGAACGAAGTATTGTACCAAACACGGGCACTAGGTTCTCTTTGCCCTCACCGACGTCACTATAAGTTCATCGAAGGTTCAGCCGCCGCAATCACGCCAAGGGCAAAATAGGCGCACTGAGAGGGAAACACAAACGAAACTCCGAAACACCAACACAGGAAGGAAGTTATTAAAACGCACATTTGTAGAAATAAATGGTCCTTTTATTTTTATTTATATAAACACTGTTTGAAGAGGAGACAACAATATATAATTTAAAATACATTTTGTGCAACGTTCCTATATGGATTATATAGTCTTAATTTAATGGTGATTAGTCCGGTTAATTTGAAGGCACACGAAAACTTAAGGCTCACGACCGCGGTTACTCGAATATATTCGACCTTGCATTCGCGTCCCCGTGCGCACCAGGAAGCGGGAAGTTAACCGACCGGCTCGGTTGGATGTTGAAGTACCACTAGGCGATATTAAATCGTTATCAATAGAACTTCGGCCAGTGAAACCGGCTCTCTCAAATTAAGGTACACATGTATGTGTGAGCATTGGTTAATTCATGGAACGAAACCGTGAGAATGAATCTAAAACAAAGAAAGGGCAAAATGTGCATCCATGCGATGTGAGCTCGACTAAGCAAACAAGCCGAATCTCATTGGATGCTAATTATGTCTTTGTCTGCTCAAGGCTCGAGGTCATGAGGAACGGATCCAGGGAAATTAAAAGACAGAGGGACCGTATATATCGTCGTCTAGGATGTGCATCGCGGCTAAATAAATAGACGACGATGCATCGAAGAAATGGTGTTAAAAGAAAAGATGTTTGTTAAAAAAACCATAGATTTTCACCTAAACTTTTCCTTAGTGGTTTCGAGTTTGTATCTTGTATGGCATACAAAGCACTCTTCTTTGAGCTTCACGGAATCGTCTCATATTAGTACACCTCTCGAATAGAATCATATCATATTAGCACTATCCTTGTGGCTTTAAATTACGGTTTCTATTATTTTTGCCCGGAAAAACAAATGGAAAATTTAACAAATTTTATTTGCTAAATAAGGCCAAGACCGGATCCAGGTTGTAGTGCCGATGATATTGATGATGATTATTATTATTATCTTGCTTTTACATAAAAAAAAAAAAAAAACGTAGGTAAGTTAAGTAAGTTAAATTTTAAGAAAAAAAAACAAAAAAAAATTGACAAAGTTTTTCAAATTTTTCTTTGTCTTTCAAATAATTATAAGTATTGCCACAAAGTTCTGTCGCCGAAAGGCAAATTATACAAATGTTAAGTAATGTTTAGCTTAGAGCGTCTGCGAAGGACCAGTAAGTTATTATATAAGATAATTAAGCTAGAATTTAAGCATTTTTTGTCTAGCCTTTAATTTAGAAATTAAGAATATAAAAAGAAAAATAAAAAATGTAAAAATGAAAATATTATTATTATCTATGTGTTGTTTAGTTGGTATTAACCTCTCACTTGGGTGATGGTGGCTGGTCAGTGTCGTATGTTTTTAAAGTTATAGAATGAATACGGTAAAACGCGTTGAAAACGTCATCACCGATATAAATAAGATTGGACTGACCAATATTAAAATGAATTGTGGTTTTATTTTACTTTAATCGTATTGGATAATTAGTAATCAACACCATATTCTCTCCTTTCCTTGTATGTTTTCTGTTCTTTCCTCTCTTTTGCAAGCACTGTGTCATTTGATATTATAATGAAATTAATAAGCCCTTACCTTACCCTAATTTTTGGAATTAGCTTTTTCGATACTGTTTTCAGAAAGTAGACGATATTTCCCGTCCTATAAAGGATACCTCGACTAATTAGTCAACAGCAAAACCTGTAATTCTATTTTTAGTTCACCTGTTTCAATCCCACCTTTACATCCCTAGCAGCATTCGCCGTTTCAATAAACACCTTTAAAATCATTTCTACTTATCTAAGAACACCGATTTCCGTAAAAGTGAAACCCTCCCAAACGTCCCCTGCAGTGCCAATAAAATATTTATTTTATGGGTCAGATTTGTTAATAAAAAAAGGAAAACGAGAAAATCCCGAGGTTTGTTAATTTTCTTTGAAGTTATTGTACGAGTAAAACGCCTTCGGGATATGACCTTGAATGAGTAATAGATATTATAAATTAAAAAAAAAACTTGTTTGATGTTATGATGAAAGAGATTGTTTACAATGAAGGAATAAGCTGAAATGAGCATTGTTATGAAGCAAGATTGTGGGAGGACTAAAAATTAAATGTGCTCGAAGCGGCTCTTCCAATAAGAGGAAATATGGTCTTTGAATTTTGCTATCTGTGCGTGTATACTTCCTTCGAGGTCATTCGGAATACCCCCTTTACACGTTATAATTACTTTTCGCTCCATGCACGCCATTTTTCGAAGCTTGTTTTTTTTTCTATTTTAATTTAGTTGACCATTTTGCTATGTATTAAATTAAAATAATATTATTACAACAATTTTTTTTACTGAAAAAATAACAAATATGTTAATGTTAAGTTAATGGTAAAAATATCTGTGGTATGTGTTAAAACATTATGCTTGTCTAATGTCTTTAGAAGCACAAACCATATTAATTATTATTGTTATCAACGTTGGTGAGCCTCTTTGGGGGGCGATGTCGTGACGCCTGCATGGGCGAGAGTTCTACCTCGTCCCCACAACCACTTAACACCGTTCCGCTGCTGATCGTTCTCCAAGAGCAACCCAAAACTAACGAAAGAAAACGCACTGTTCATCCGAAAGAAAAGAAAAGCAACCAGACTTCCAAACACAGCGACCGCAGGAAACAAGTTAAATGAAACACTAAAAATCTTTATAACCTATTTAAAGTTCTCTTTATTAATCCTTACGTTGACTATCATATTGTGATGGCATCCAAATACACATAATGCCGCGAGAAAAATTCGAATAAAGATTTATTTGTGAATTCACACGTTTCTAATTAATGCGCACTGTTTTTATATTTAAACTCCTCGTCTCCGAACAACTCTGTACAGCCACTTGTTTGTTACTTTATCCGCGACCCGTGTAATTTCGATAACAGAATTTAAGTTAAAAGTGTTTGCTTACATTCGACTTCGGTATATTTACGCTTCTCCGCCGCGAGGCGGAGAGTGGGAGGCAGGCCGACCGGCTCGGTCGGTGGATGGTAAATGACTCAGCGATATTCGGCCCATACAGAGCCGACTCGCTAATGGGGTGAGTTTAGTGGTGTTGTGGCGATTCCGCCAGATCCCACGGCTCGCCTTCCTGAAAAAACCCCCATAACCATAACCCGGGTCTGCACCAGCTTTCGCTAATGCAATTCGCATTAGCATCTTAGATGCTTCACGCATCAAACAGACCCAATTATTATAACCCTAAAATCCCTATAAAGAAAACTTACCTTCATGCATCCCTTCGCATACAATTTTTCATAAGATTTCTTTGTTTGCTTATTTGGTATTCTGAACCAATTCGGTACCAGACAAATACCATAAATATCGCGCCGTCTATTTTCCTAGCCGCGCCATATACCTTTTCATATACATTGCCTGGCAACCTTTTTTGTTTGTCTTACCAACAAACAACCCAAGCAGCTGCATATAATTAGCGCAATAGACGCTGAAACCAAATTCTCCAGCATTTCCTAATGCAAATATGAACCCGGTTTCTATTGCAGCCAGAGATGCCATAAACATCCAATTTGCTTTTAGCACCTTTTTCTCCTAACGTCGAAAATAGCGACGAGGCATCGTATAAACATGACCCTCATTAAAGAGCGAACCATTTGGTCGCTTTTTCTTTTGTCTTTGCCGCCTGCCTGTTTCGCTGTTCCTCTGCACGTGTGAATAGCATTGATCTCAACGATCCCACCTATACCACCATGAGAGACTTTACGTTTCCCTGGTGGTAGGTAAAAAACGATATCCTTATTGGAGAGGATATCGTTTGAGTCTGATTCCATCCGTCGACCACGCTGGTCGCACGGGTCACTCCCGCTCTCCGCGCCTCCAGCGGAGAAGCCTAAACAGTAACACGCGAATATATCCCGGAGTCGTGTGTGTTTTATTTTGCAACTCTAGGAAGTTTTAGTTTATTTTTCCACGTAAATTTATCCGTGAATCTATGAAATAACGTAAATTTATTGATCCCAAATTGTTTATTATTGAAAACATATAGTGCGGCAAAAAAAAAATCGGTATACAATAGTCTCTTTGATAAAACAATATCCATAAGTTTATACGAAGTGTTCAATAGCTTTTGTGAAAACGTATAAATTATACAAAAATGTAAAAGACAAACAATAAACAAGTCATAAATTTCATTAACTGTTTGATTTTCAAAATTTAAAAGTAAATTAAATTCAAAACTAGACACATTTCATTGCTAAAGCGTGTTTCCTGTACCTGCTGCGATACCCGCGCCGTCTCAATTAGTGACAATTGGATGGAGGAGGAAGTGAACCGTGTGCCCGTGTCAGGTACAATACCTCCTCCCCACATTGGTGACTCCGAGTTTGAACAATCGCGCCTTCGGAACTACAAGTGACTATTCGGTGCGGCAACTGTGTCAGTGACTTTTCCGGTGAGCAATTGTGGCGGCAATTGCCAAAAACACAATCTATGGGCAAAAACATCGCCCCAACGCCAGCCTAACAACAGCACCTGGCGAAACATCACCGAGAGCATCCGAATGGATGGCAGCGCGAGGAACAACACCATCTCCGGACAACTTCACCAGGAAATGCAAACATCAGGTATTCTTTAAAACTATGTATTTTTTTTTCTCCTTTCCTTTTTGTATTGTCTTCATGTAAGCTCCTTCTGAGCGAAACTTAAAATTTGTTTCCTAAAAAACATTTGTGTGCATTGACATTTGTTATTCAAAAATTAATTACCGATTTGAAGTGCAAATTACCACACACAGTCCTAATTAAGCGATTTTCATGGTAAAGGTAGACAACTGGTTCGAAACAGTTGTCCTGCCAGTCTAGGAAAATCGTTTAATAAGCTTGACTGTTAAAGGCTATAAAGGATATCGATATTTATATGAATGAACGTATGTCCGGAAATATGTTCATTTGTATGAATGCGTTTCTTTTATTTTCTTTTAAAACAAACAAACATTAATCCGAATATTAAAAATATTTTTATATTCTCCTCTTTGTTCTCCTAAATGTCTGCCTTTCTTCTGTCTTACTTAACACCTTGTATATTAAGCAAACTTCAGTTATTTAAAGAAAACAAGACCTTATATAAAACACTTAAACGCAATCGTTTTTTCCTTTTTTTTTTTTTTTAAGTACTATAAGCTCATTTTGATTTAACATGATTTTTTGGATAACAAACAAATAACATTTTGTTGCACACTATATCTAAGAAATAAATTCAAATATTGGGACTTTTAATTAATATATATGAAGTTGGTTCAAGGTTATTAAGGATAACATTGACTTGTTTTATTCTTATTTAATAAATTTTTTTTTTTTGTTTGCTTTTATTCTTTGTTTTTAACGACCAATAATTATATACATGTTATTTGAAACTTACACCAGTAATTATCACCAACACCAACAAACAAACAAAATGTTATACCTACTAAATAGCTTAGACTTTGTCCTATATGAATATATTAGAATACCTTCAATTCAAAGAAAAACAAAACTAATGTAATAGCCCAAGTAAGTGTGTCTGTTCTCAAAACTTGTAAAACAAATATCGAAATACAATCCCATATATCGACAAGTGACACGAAATAAACATTCACACCCATTTAAAATACACTTATTGTCATATTGTCCGATTTCCTTGTTGTTCCCCTCAATTTCTGTTTTTCTTTCGTCTAGTTTAAAGTTTCGCATATTAAATATTCTGTTAATCTAATCGAATAGAAATGGTTGCTGCAATTTTATACATTTTAAAAACAAAATAACAAATATTGTAAGCCCCTTCAGGGTATTAAGTAACGCACAACCCTTTCCAGCACGCACACGACTCCGTTTACTCACACGCGACCTCTCGACTCCTCTCGACTCCATTCATTCCTCCACAACCGACTCCTCTCTTAATAGCTCGTCTCTTACATCGGGACACAATGCCCCTTAAACACTGGACCCCACCCAACCTCACTTGACCCCACATCGGCTCAATTTATTCCTTTAACCGGCTCCTCATCACACCCTTCGGACTCTTCGAGTTCAAAGTGATGGCCTTTGGCCTTCTTTAAATACTGCCAAAGCTCGCCTCTATGCGACCCTGTCCGCCTACTCTCGTCTATATACATTTATGCAAACCGGCCCCTTATGTAACAACAGCTACTACGCGTAGCATATAATCAATAGGACGCCCGGTTTTGTCTCGCGTGAAACACCTCACCCTTTTCTGTCTCTTTTCTGAAGGTTGGCGCTCACGCTCACCAACCATAGCCTTCACGCAACTCCAAACAACCCTTCTCGACTCTGCGTGACCTCTAACACCTTTTTCTGTCTCTGTTCATATATTGGCGCCCATCTACGCCAAAAACAGTTATCACGCGAAACTGTTCATCAATGCTCGACCTTTCTACCCGATTTCAGCAAGCCAGCTTCCCTCGTTACCACAGCTACTACGCGTAGCAGCACCCATCAGGGCACCTGGTTTTGCCCCTTTATTTAAATTTCAGGACATTCGTCCTTAGATCTCCTACGTCTCCCAAATGTCTCAGCAACACCGGTCCACAAATCAAACCGATACCACCGGGCTGAGACAACATACCTGGTTCCCCAATCCTTTAGCCACCATGGCTCACCTTTAGCGGCAACTAAAGGCTATACACGCCCCTCTACGCCGCCTCAAATACCTAGGTGCATAATACTTCGGAGCGCACTTCTAATAACCCTAGGGCGCCCTGGGGTTGGACACAATCAACCACCCACCAGGAGCCCCCTAACCAAAATCCCCTATTTTTTTTTTTTTTTTTTTTTTTTTTTTTTTTTTTTTTTTTTTTTTTTAAACAAGAGCGACGGCCGGCACCTCACAGCAAGTTTCCATTCGGTCGAGGTCGCAGCTACCGCTACATTGGCACCAATGTACCGGTCCTCCCTCGATAGGTAAAACGTGCAATTGAAGGCCCGCCCTCCTTTACCAGTCCCAGCGGCAAACAAATCGCCATACAAACGTATCGACAAAAGACACCCGCTCTGGACTTGGTCCCTTTCCATTCCGCACACGGCAACCCGTCACTGCGGATGGGAATTACCCTGGGATAAATCCCCCTCCATCTCGCACACACTATTTCGTCACTGCGGATGTGAGCGGATTTCCGATAGGTTCCGACCTATTCGGGCGATAAGCCTGTTGGTCCACGAGACCCATAACAGGCCGATGGACCACGCCGCACACATTTGCCCTTGATGGCATCAAGCGGTAACAACTGTGCCCATCTTATCGATAAAGGCCCAAACAATAACCAGGATCTGGTCACAACGATAGTCCTGTAACATTACCACAGCGCATTCCGAAGCAACCTCCCTATCATCACAGCACCCACCATCGAGCATTCCCTCGCCCCTACCTTTCTTTTCGTGACTACGTCACTGGGAGGGGAGTACTGTGGCGATTCCGCCAGATCCCACGGCTCGCCTTCCTGAAAAAACCCCCATAACCATAACCCGGGTCTGCACCAGCTTTCGCTAATGCAATTCGCATTAGCATCTTAGATGCTTCACGCATCAAACAGACCCAATTATTATAACCCTAAAATCCCTATAAAGAAAACTTACCTTCATGCATCCCTTCGCATACAATTTTTCATAAGATTTCTTTGTTTGCTTATTTGGTATTCTGAACCAATTCGGTACCAGACAAATACCATAAATATCGCGCCGTCTATTTTCCTAGCCGCGCCATATACCTTTTCATATACATTGCCTGGCAACCTTTTTTGTTTGTCTTACCAACAAACAACCCAAGCAGCTGCATATAATTAGCGCAATAGACGCTGAAACCAAATTCTCCAGCATTTCCTAATGCAAATATGAACCCGGTTTCTATTGCAGCCAGAGATGCCATAAACATCCAATTTGCTTTTAGCACCTTTTTCTCCTAACGTCGAAAATAGCGACGAGGCATCGTATAAACATGACCCTCATTAAAGAGCGAACCATTTGGTCGCTTTTTCTTTTGTCTTTGCCGCCTGCCTGTTTCGCTGTTCCTCTGCACGTGTGAATAGCATTGATCTCAACGATCCCACCTATACCACCATGAGAGACTTTACGTTTCCCTGGTGGTAGGTAAAAAACGATATCCTTATTGGAGAGGATATCGTTTGAGTCTGATTCCATCCGTCGACCACGCTGGTCGCACGGGTCACTCCCGCTCTCCGCGCCTCCAGCGGAGAAGCCTAAACAGTAACACGCGAATATATCCCGGAGTCGTGTGTGTTTTATTTTGCAACTCTAGGAAGTTTTAGTTTATTTTTCCACGTAAATTTATCCGTGAATCTATGAAATAACGTAAATTTATTGATCCCAAATTGTTTATTATTGAAAACATATAGTGCGGCAAAAAAAAAATCGGTATACAATAGTCTCTTTGATAAAACAATATCCATAAGTTTATACGAAGTGTTCAATAGCTTTTGTGAAAACGTATAAATTATACAAAAATGTAAAAGACAAACAATAAACAAGTCATAAATTTCATTAACTGTTTGATTTTCAAAATTTAAAAGTAAATTAAATTCAAAACTAGACACATTTCATTGCTAAAGCGTGTTTCCTGTACCTGCTGCGATACCCGCGCCGTCTCAATTAGTGACAATTGGATGGAGGAGGAAGTGAACCGTGTGCCCGTGTCAGGTACAATACCTCCTCCCCACAGTGTGGTGAAAAGGAAATGAAATTTCCTTTGACCAGTGACCAATGGAAGGCGATCTCTGGCACCCGGTGGTGTGCGTGTGTGTTCGTACACATCACCGTTTAGCCAAGGATAAACGAAACCTATAACGAGGGAAAAAGAACAAAGGAGAAGGCATCGTTCGGTAATGAGGGTCAGCCGAGTAAATAGCAGCCACTCATTAGATGCCAAAAGGGATTGAGATACTTTATACAATGGAGATCGTATATCGTATCTCTGCCGACTGGGAGAATCGAATTCTTTTGTTTGCATATGTTTATGGCATTGAATCCAATCCGGCGGATAAGCGCCGTTGGTGATTGTTTGAAGATTCAAACAAAGAAGTATTTCCGAGAGAAATGCTTGCAGCTGAACCAATAGTTACAAGTCTTAGGAAAGTAATTTAGATGGTTACACAATGACGGTTGTGTATACCATCTGTATCAATTTTGCATGGCATCTATGGCGACGCCAGGATCGAACCCTAGTGTGAATATCTACACTAATTGGAAATTCGGTTCTTGGTCGCTAATGCAGAGATGCATTGATGCATGTATGAATGCCCCTGTAGGAAAAATTCTTTGCAGGCATTTCCAGCTAATGCATTGAAAGCATTAATTATCATTGGGAAGGAAATGTTTTTGCTGCGAGGAGATTGCGGTGCAGGTGTTGGAAGGTTGGAGTTTGCCTGGTAACCGAAGGTACCGATGTAGTGCTCCAAAAAGCCCTACCACCCCCCCCCCCTCCCCTCCCTCCATCCAAATCCCAGCAATAATACGCTAAATCCTAAAATCCAATCAAAACCCACAGAAACCCAAACATAAACCAAAATTCGCAATAAACGAATCAAACATTCGTTTATAGCCTAACATTTGCCCCCACGGCATAATTATAACCAAAAACCTAAATTAAAATTAAAATTCACAATAAACGAATCTAATATTCGTTTACGTTTAACATTTGCCCCACGGCATCATCGAAATCCAAAAATTCAGAGATTCTATATCTGAAAATTTTCCATTTAGAAAAACAAACAGAAAACCAAAAGCAGATACATTCCCACATCTGCGAAATAGTTTCGAAAGAATTCAAGAAATTGAATTCTTATTTTATGTAAACACAACATCTCACTCAGGATACCCAAAAATCGAGATTGTTTTACGAAAATGTGTATTTTCGGGATACAATTTTCGATTTGTTTTCCTTTATAAAGGAATAGTTAAGTGATCTCCGGGCCGCAGTATAATATCGTCCATTCTCCCTGAAGGCAGTACCGCAGGAGAAAGACCACAGTAAAATATCTCTATTTGTCCCGATAGGACATACTACAGAAAGGCCAGTATTTTGATGTTCCTGGAGGAAGTACCACAGGAGAACAAGTTGATAACATTTAATAAAAGTAGATATTAAAGTAAAGTTGTGGTACCTCCACAAGGAAAAAAAACTGTCCTTACAGAGTATCACCTGCTCCCACGGAAACCTGCGGAGACGAGGACCGTGAAACACAATAACGCAGCAGGACTAAACTTAAGACGTTTCTCTTCCCTCAAGGTTTGAGGAAGCACAGCGACACCTCCTTGTAGGACGGTTTTCTCAGGAGCGGTCCACCAAAGGGATCATACGTCCTTTTCAGGACAAGAAGACGCGCTTCCTGAGGAACAACCCCTACAGAACATAACACCGAATAGGTGTTGGTTTTATGCTCCTGTATAATGGAAAGAATTCTTGTAGGGAATTTGTATGCGAAGAGATGCATGAAAAGGTAAGAATCCTTTTACAGGGACTCATAGTTAAATAAATTTGATCTATTTGATGCGTGAAGCATTTAGAGGTGCTTAATGCGATTGCATTAGCAGGAACCTTATGCAGACTGGGTTGTAGGGATGGGTGTTCTTTAGGTAAGTAATCAGTGGGGTTTGGCGGACCCGCCACACCTCCTTAACCGAAGAACATCATTGATATCGACATTAGCAGTGCGGAGTTTCTTGAACCAGTTTTGGCACTGATGTTCTTGTAGAGCATCGTCCCCGAAAATTTACGCTTGGATCTTTCCCTTTCCGGAAGTAAAGCAGTAAAATATGGCGAAAGAGCACAGTTTGGATTGAACAAATGGGTCAATTTTTTTATTCAGATAGGAGCTTAGGCTGTCAGCTGTTAAACTACATATGACAAACGAATGTATAGATTTCTTCAGTACAATCAAAACAGTAGTGTGGTATTACCATCAGTTGCAAAAATATGCAATGACTATTTATTCAGTAATATGTTTGCGCATTCTCCACTTAATGTGAACAAAATGAAAGAGAACACATGCGGCTTTTCGGACCGACTATGGCGCGGAACTCTCGTGCCATTGCAACTGCCCAACACAATATTGGTTCGGATAGTATGAAAGCAAAGATTTGCAGTGGATAAGCACAAATGACAACTGTAAGAACAGAGACATACTGCAGAAAAACAGGTCACAAGCTCTCTGTTATGAAAATTACCAATTGCAAGAAGAAGAAAATATATTGTGACGCATATGACAAACAGTACTAGAATATTCTAGAAAGTTCAAAACAAAGTACTAGAATATTCTAGAAAGTACTGGAAAACTGGAGACTATGAGCAGTAGAAAGTTCGAGGCTATGGAACGGACGGAGGCGAAACACCGAATCAGAATGAGGAAAAACGGTATAAATACGTCGCACGCAAAGTAAGAAGAAGCAATAAGCAGTGAAGCAAGCGATAAGTAAGGAAGCAATAAGTCAAAAATCGTTAAGTGTACGTTTAAAAGTAACGGTTATTATTAACAGACTAATAAAGTGCTTATGTGGGGGTGAAGAAGTATAGCACCAAGCACGGACACACGGTTTACTTCTTCCCCACTGCACCGTCACTACGAAAACAAATGTTCGCCAGAAGAAAATCCAGGAAAAAAATAAAAATTCACGGTGGTGGTTTGTATTAATGTTTTATTTATTTTGTACTGAGTTTTTTTGTTTTTGTTAATCTAATCCATTGTGATGGCTTTTAATTTCGTTCACTTACATTATCATAACTTATCACTAGATTTAAATTGAAGAACTTATATTTGTGTTTACACATGAAAGGATCACAACTCAATGTAACTATCAAAAAGGTGCGCTTTGGCAAATAATACACAAAGAACTAAAAGCATTTTGAGGACTGCGGCGAGTATATTGGATGGCGTTTCAGGACTATTAGCGGCAGCGTGACTATCCGCTGTGACGATTGAGATCTGACTGATTGGAATTAGGGATGGAAACTGGGATTTCTGCTTTTACACACCGATCAGCTAATGGTAATCGTGCTCTCTTGTGCATCCTTCAATTCTCGATGCTCATCGAGGTGGATAAGTACTTACGTATACATTCGACGTCGATTGGCGTAGAAAGGATAAAGAAATCAAAAGAGAAAGCACAATAACCCAGGGTTGATCTGGCTTAGAGTGTGTGTATTAATGCCGCGCCTAAGACTGGTTCACTGACCTAGTGCGGTGATTATGGTGTTCTCAGAGGGCATCGAACTATGGTAAGACGGAATTGTGGCGGAGAAGAAAATGTTGTTTGCGCTATTCACCTGTAAAATGAGATCGTTGATCCCAAGCGAATGGATGGTCTGGGGGAAGTCATAAGTGACGCTTAATCGGCTAGGAAAATAATAACGTGTGAACCAAATTCGAAGAATTTGGAATTTCCCCAGCCGATGCATGATTATGTAACCGCGTCGTTTGGTCTGGCCTTGGTTGTTGCTAGCCAAAATGATTTTGAAATTTCCGGTGGAAATGTCATGGGTTAATGCAATAGTGTTGCCGTATGGCAAGAAAACACTGAATGCAATTGTGCATTAACCGAATAGATTAATGACTTCCGGCCGATCTTCTTTTAGAGATTTATCTATTGCAGGTGAAATAGCCGTCGGTAGGAATTGGGATTGGGTTGGCGCACTGTTAGCGGTCGAATTTAGGTTAGAGTTGTGGGCTGGTTCTCCATGTGATATAGAGAAACCCCACACTTGCATTTATTCAAAATCGATTTAACGGCTCTTATTTATTAAAATAATTAATCCAGCGAACCCTAAGCTCTCAACAATATGCTAACAAATAGAGTCTTCCAGAACTCCCTTCATCTGCGCTAAAATGATTACCGCACTCCGGTCGTGTTGCTTTCGAGTCTAGTTCACGAAGGATGCGTTCAACTGGAGGTAAAATTGCACCGGTCCTTGAAGATTAAGCTTTATAAACAGCTGTGCGGTGCCAGGGATTAGAATTAAATTCATCCTACAATAAAATTCCTAAGGAACGACTTTTAGGAAATTAACGTACAAGTGATTTGTGAAAGATTTGCTGAGACGCTCATAAAACCGGCTAACTTTATTTTGGGTGAACAATAATTACCTATTTGGAGCAATGGGCATTTGTTCACCTGGTAGACCTGTAGCGATTCTAGAAACAGATACACACGATTCACAAGCGAAATAGTGAAGAACACGAACGAAAAATCAAATAAAAAATACATCAGAACTGTATACCAAGCGATAACAAAAATAATTCACACCAGTGGAATATAGTCGAGTTTGGAAATCAAATTCTAAACACGGTCAGTAGCCTGGTGTGTAACGCTTAGGTAATTTTTTTTTCGTGATTTGAGCTGTCATAGCGTCAGTTCGAATCACACAATCTTCTTCACTATTATTTCAAACGCTATAGACCCACACAGTGCGTGGTGGGTGCATAATACCTGCGACAATTTTTGTTAAAAAAACAATAGATTTTCACCTAAACTTTTCCTTTGTGGTTTCGGGCTACTGTCTTGTATGGCATACAAAGCACTCTTCTTTGAGCTTCACGGAATCGTCTCGTATTAGTACTCCTCTCAAATAGAATCATATCATATTAGCACTATCCTTTTGGCTTTAAATTACGGTGTCTATTATTTTTGCCCGGAAAAACAAATTATTATGGAAAATTTAACAAATTTTACTTGCCAAATAAGGCCGAGATCGGATCCCGGTTGTGGTGCCGATGAAGATTACGATGATGATGATAATTACCTATAATTGATTAATAATTAAATATATAATACAAGGTTTTATTAACTAACCGAAGAATGTTCCAATTTCTTAATTAGGAACCATTAAATATTAATTAGTTCTTAAGGAGGCGATGGCACAACACTATTACTATTGCTACTATTTATTGGCCTGTAGGGACCCAGAAGTTCATGACCTCGCCCACTCGACTCCACCATCGTTCCCTGTCCTGTGCAGCACCCTTCCACGCTCCGATCTCCATCCGATCCGATCATCTCAAGGTCAAACCTAACATTGTCCTCTCATCTCCGTCACAACCGTCCTTTTGAAATCAACGAACAGTTGGTGAACCGTTTCTCCGTATTCCCACTTCTTTTCCAGCAGTTGCCTTATTGTAAACATTTGGTCGCTTATTGACCGGTTCCTACGTAATCCGCATTGGTAGTCTCCCAGTATTTCTTTTGCGTACGGTGTGATTCTCGCCAGTATGACATTTGTTAGTATTTTGTATGTGGTTGGGAGCAATGATATTCGTCTGTAGTTTTCGCAGTCAGATCTGTCATCTTTTTTGAAAATAGGGACAACTATTGAGATTTTCCATTCTTCCGGTGTGAATTCCTTATGCCATATTGTTTTAATTAGTTGGTGGATCTTTCGAGGGTTTGCCTTTCCTCCATGCTTCATAAGCTCTGCCGGTATGCAGTCGATTCCGCGAGCCTTGTTGTTTTTCAATCGATTTATTTTGTCTACAACTTCGTTGAAAGAGGGCTCTAGGATCTGGGACTCGGCTGTATGTACGCTTGGTGCATTTATCTGTGGGTGATGGGTGCGCGCATTGAGCAGGTTTTCAAAGTGCTGCTTCCATCTTGTCACGATATTGTTAGTTTCTGTCACCAGACAGCCGTTTTTGTTTCGAATTATTTTGGCTCTCCCTCGGTAACCATTTCTAATTGAGTTTATGCCGGCATACATACCTCTGATGTTCTTTGCTCTGGCATTTTCTAGTATTTTTTCGATCCGAGTCTTCTCCCATTCGCGTTTTTTGCATTTGAAGAGTCTCGGTGTCTCTTTCCGAATCGTCGCGGATCTTTCTACGTTGACTTCATCATATCTATCTAAGTGGATCACTCGGACGCGTTTACGTTCCTCGATCTTCGCCCTACACGCATCGTCAAACCAAGGTTTGGACTTAAGCATTTTCTTAAATTTTAATACCTTTTGGGCTGTTTGTTTAATTATGTCTCTGATCGATATCCATTTAGTGTCCACACTATTGGCTTCCTCTTCCTCACTTCTCCCATTCTCCAGGATGCTAAATCTATTCGTTAGTTTGTCTTGATATGCAGCCCTTTTGCGTAGGTCTTTTAGTTTATCAAGGTCGAACTTTTTGCTCGTCTCCCGTGACTGGCCATGTGGGTTTGCCGCGAGCCGACTCCTAATTTTTCACATCACTAGAAGATGATCGAAGTCGGAATCTGCTCTTCTATATGATCTTGCGTCAAGGATATTCGAGTGGTGTCTTTTGTCTATGAGGAGCTGGTCTATTTGGTTACGGGTTACGTCGACGTGTGATATCCATACGGCTTTATGGATTTGCTTGTGCTTGAACATCGTGCTTTTCACTACCCGACCTTTTGACGATGTGAACGTGATAATTCAAATTCCATTATCATTTGAAACGTCGTGTAGACTTTCTTTACCTATAATTGGTTGGAAGATATCTTCCTTTCCAATTTTTGCATTGAGGTTGTGGCGTAGGTGTGGTGTACCTGACATGGACACGGGTTTCCACCTATCATCCGCGAACGAATTAGTCACTAAAATTGTTTTCAAAAACACAAGCACCAAGAATAAAGATAAATAAAAATGCACTGGTGATATCTTGTTGTTTAAAGTTTCAAAGTCTTTATTTTTATTTCGGGAGAATATCAGCACATACACCCATAACGCTCTGCTGGCGTTCTACGATTTAACGTTTTGAGTTTTTCAAATTTAAAGGTACATACAACTTGGTACACGCACGATATTCTAAATACACGAAACAGATAAATGTAGACTGAAGTTTGTAAAATTTATTATTGCACACGAGTCAATTAATTTATTTAATAAACACACACGATACTTCGGAGGTTAACGCTTGGATTACACGCAAAAAGACACAACAAATGTAATTAGCCAGCTGTACAGCGGAATAAAGTAACACCTCTCCACAGATGCAATGTCTCGATTGGCGTAAGATACGAAACATCCCCTTGGTGTGTCCGGTTGGTTGAATATTATCTGACTCCTCGAAGACTAGCGTGTGTATGCCTACGAAGTTTGAATCTGACTCACCGATGCAATCCATATCCGTCAGATTCAACGGTGGTGGATTACATCGGTGTGGGAGGATTCTATATGTGTCCGTATAGGACAAGTACAATGCCCTGCGATGAAGACGATGATCGGCGGACACCTGATTACACGAATGCACGATCATCAGGGGCTGGGGCGATGTACCCATATATCGTTGATAATGTATGCCAGGGATCGAAATAGATTTTTGTTTCAAAGTAAACAAATACGCTATTTCACAGGTCAAATGGTGGCACGCATAATGTACATGATGTGCCTATGTTACAAAGGGGTCGTCATTCTATTTGCCTAAGATTCCCTGGAAATACCGATGTAGGCAATATCTAATCTAGCCGTATGGCTCCGGTGCACAAGGAGGAAAATTATTTTGTTGGGTCGGGCTGGATGGCTATATGTTTGGATTAATGTGCTGGTAAGTAAGGCAAACACAGTGAGATACCGTATGCTTAATTTAGTTTTCAGGCGGGTCATCATTGGCATGGCATGGGTAAGATTGCCTAAACAAGGATCATATCAATGCCCAAATTCCATGATCGGTTGATAGCCGATAACGGGGAATCGTCGCAACTGTCGCGGACCTAAGGGTATAGGCGCGATATACAATTGTGAACTGTGGAAAGAATATCGGCTACAGCTGTGTCAACAATACGCTGACCAGTGTTTGTTTATCGGTAATTGAAGACAAGCTGAGCCGATAGGAGATGAACTGGTTCATGGAGAATGAACCAGGAAAGTTCAGAATGTATGGATGCCGTCGGGTAGGCTTTCCTTTCAGGTATGATGCTGCAGGGGAGCTTACGCTGCCCCTAATTGCAGGTAAGTACCATGGCTTTGTATGAGAAGATGAAAGTGGTTAATTTAAGAGGATGGGCGGTTCTTTGGGAATGCCTTAAAGAACCGCCACAAGGTCGCCGAGGAGGAATTTAACATCGAATGATGAGATCCCAGCAAATACTTCCTCTAGGGTCTCGTGGAACCTGTCCTTCGTTTCTTCGTCGGTAGATTCTGTTGGGGTGTGTACGTTTATAAATACATAATTGTACCATGGGCCCTGTATTTTTAGCACCGACATTCGCTCATTAATAAATTTCACATGTTTTACATGGGGCGAAATCTTCTTGGTTATGATGAAGCCGGTTCCGAGGTTATTTCTATCGGTACCTCCACATGCCAGTGTAAACCCGATGGTTTCGATTACTTGACGTGGGAGTCGGACTTCCTGAAGCGCGACGATGTCCATCTTATATTGTTTCGCGTTTACGACCGTCTATACGGCTACTGTTTTATATAACGTTCGAACATTCCACGTGCCGACGCGTATATGCCGCCTTTTCCGGTTTTCCCTACATCTTCTTTTTGCCGAGTCGGTGTTTTCTTGATGATTTGTTCCCTTATAGTAGTGTCGGCTCATTACATCTACGTCTACCAGGTTTTTCGTGGGACTGTTTTTTGTATATTGATTACTCATTTTTGATCCCACGAGTCTTGGGGTTTGAAATAGTCTGCCACATCAGAGCCCCTCTTTGTTATGGTAAGGTCTGCTCACTGCTCTGATTCGACCCGGTGTCAGAGAGGTGCTGCTGTAATACGTCCGGTATACCCCGGCTGCAAACCATCCAATGGACACGGTCAGTCGTAACACCCTGGGTTGGGGGTGGTAGATCTTTGTGTGTTACTCCTCGCTAGCCTGTGTGACATGGAGAGCCCTACTGGAAGCGTATGCTGCCGTCAGCATAGCCTATGTGATTCATTGTAGTTTAAGCCCCCGCACCACGTCAAGGTTTCTACCAACCGGGGAGATGGCACAACACACACACTACAATTACATTAAGGATTTTCGATTTCAGTAGATATCTGCTAAGTGTTTGACTGTTACGCCTGAAACGTTTTTTTACTTTTTTATTTGACAGTCATTAGCTATATCGATGTTTACTTATACAAACAGTGTGTTTCATTAACTAGCTTTCGAGTTCTTCAAGAGCAAAATATCCAAACCCCCAAGGATCTTTTTTTGTATTAAGAAAACAAATGCTTAAAGAAAAACAAAAATACATTGAGATTTTCTCTAGTGACTTACCGTCCTTCTTGTAAAATATTACTTCCAACTTAAGCTCCATTTTATTACTCAGACTTTTCTCGATTTGTAACTTGTGCTCCTCCTTCGTTTCTGGGCCGTACAAAAAGTGACACGAGCATCCTATGGGGCGAGATTAGAAAATTATTACTTCCATTTCGAAGCGAATTACAAGATCCTTGAACATAAATTTAAAAATTTGCCATGAAAATCAAATTAAGAACAATTATAATAAATGATAGTACATTTTTTGCATTTTCTTACCCTTCTGCATTATCTGGGCCCGGGAGTATCCGGTTAGCTCCACGAAGCCATCCGAACAATAAACGATTGGATTCCCATTGGCCTGAGCATTTCCCAGCACGAAATTCGAATCTGTCGAGGAAGAAGAAACAAAATTCGAAACAAATTTATTTTTATTGTAAACTTTCTATTGTTAATTAAAATATCCGAAGAAACTCCTGGGTCAATAAACGGTATTCATCGCTTATTTGTACGTAAGTGCCATCATCTTGTCTGCATTGTTAAGTGACCCCTTTTACACAATAGTCATTTTGTTGAATACGTATTCGAGGCACTCTCAACGTCAATGTTGATGTTTATCTTGGTGTCGCATCTCATCTACGAAAAGTATTTGAACTTTTTCCATGGTATTAACCTTTATGAAGATCTCTGTTCAGTAGCCATTGAGGATATTACAATCCAAAAGGTCTTTGCATGAGTAAATCTAAGGGTCGGGGAACGATTTCTCACTATAGGTTTCTTTGTGATGTATAGAACGCTCTGAATATGAAAGCTATTGCCATTTGACATATCACCTCCTTGTATTCATATCTAGATAAACTTTTCAAACATGAAGCAATCTTCTGTCAATATGTCACTAAAAAGAGAATAGAGACGTTGGTAAGGCACTCAAAAACGGAAGAAAATGAGCCTTATGCAGGCGAAATAAAGGCATAGAGAGACATATGAGCAGAACACTCTCAACCAAGCGGATCTAAGCTACATGAATCTTTCAATCCAATTACCTTTCCTATTCCCACGATTTCTGTGATGTAAATTCGTATATAAGATAAAACATTTTTTAGAATAAAGGATTTAGTGATAGATAAGCACGACAAGGTGGTTATTATTTTTCAATCCATATTGGTCCATTGGTTTACGTGCCCGTGTATCAACAACTTCCTATTGTCGAAAAGTTGACGTGCTTGGCGAGTTATCTACAGAACCAAATTAGGTTCTCCCAAACAAGGACGATCGTAAGCAGTAACATATCAAAGTTTTCTTACTTATCAGTCAAATCTTGGAGTGAAATTTCCACAACTCCCAATTTCAAATCTATGTTATCTGGTCTTATATTTGAATGCTGTTTGCCTTTCGACATCTACCCATCACAGATGTAATCTTCTCCGTTGTCATTCACCATTCGTCTTCGTCAATACAACCTACTCTATGTATCACACCTTGAAACTTAGGTGACGGACATCGGCAGTGATGATGATTTCGGTAATTTTATTGTTTTAAAACCTTGGGCAGATGGAATGGCCCTTATTGATTTTTTTTTTTTTTTATTTGAAATCCGCATTTATTTTAATTTAAAAAAAAGTCTTTATGTAGAAAAATTATTCTTATGTTAACTGATTGGCTTTTTGGAAGCAGTCTAAATTATACGATATCTAGTATTTTGTTTATGCCTTTCAGCGTACAATGACAGCGGGTCTTATTGTCTTTTCGCATCGGTTCTTTCACTTTACTTTTTTTTTTTTTAAATACTTCCCTGAGGAGAGGTGAACCTATAGCGCCGAGTCGGCGCCCCCAAATGCCACCGAATTACTGTTGCAGTTCATCTTGAACAATTGCAGGTAGTAACGATCTGGAGACACTCGTGCGGGGAGGGTATTCCACAACTTTCCCGCTCTGTATCGAAACGAGTTTTAATGCAGAGATGTTCGCGCCGCCAGGAGATAAACCGCAAACTGGTGTGATCCCTCGGGAAGTCTTGTGGCGCGCATATAAACCGAATTGCGCGGAACAGTACCCCTAATAATATCTGTAAAACAGACACAGGTCAGCTACGCGCCTTCGATGTGATAGTGCCGATGTACAGCGCAGCGTCCCCGATCGGGCGGATCGCTCGTCTCTGTATGCGCTAGAAAACGTCGATGAGGTCGATGTAGTCGCTACCGACTTTAGCAAGGCCTTCGAGAAAATCTCCCATAACCTCATTCTCTTCAAGCTGTCTTCCCTCGGTTTCGAAACCCTGTTGATTAAGTGGGTCTCATCCTATCTCAGTTATCGAACCTGTCACGTGCGATTTAGATCCACCCTCTCCGATCCTTTTTTCCCAACCTCAGGTGTCCCCCATAAAAAGGCGTCGTCTCGGCCCTCTCCTATTTATCCTAACCATAAACGACATAGGCTCTTGCATTAATCACTCCTTCATCTTGCTTTACGCGGATGATTCCAAAATTTTTAAGATAATCCGCTCTCCCCTGGACTCCTCACTTCTTCAAGCAGATCTTGACAGCTTCTCGACTTGGTGCCAAAATAATTGTCTAGAAATGAATATCGCCAAATGTCACACAATCACCTTCTCTCGGAAGAGTTCCCCCACTCACCCACGCTCCTATCTCTTACTGAACCAACCGATAACATCGGTTGAATTGATTAGCGATCTGGGCGTCCTATGCGACAAGGAGCTGAAATTTATCGCACATATTGATTACATAATCCTCAAGGCCAACGCCGTCCTTGGGTTTGTCAAACGCTGGTCGAAGGAATTTCTTAACCCCTATGTCACCCGATCACTCTACACAGCTTTTGTCCGGCCACTACTCAAATACGCTAGTCCGGTCTGGGCCCCGTATCAAGTGACTCACATTCGCAGGATTGAGGGTGTCTCCGCGGACTAAACTGGGAAAATCTGCTGATTCTACCACCATACTCAATACGGCTCGCTCTAATCAATCTAAACACACTTGAAGAGCGCAGAATCCATGCCTACATCATCTTTGTCCATCGCCTTCTGTCTGGCTCAATCAATTGCCTCGGCTTGCTCTCCACTTTAACATTGCATACAAACCCCCGTAACGTACGTAACCCTCGACTGTTTTACGTACCTGCTCATCACAGTTTTTATGGCGCTAACGAACCCACCTCGCGTATGCTACGACAGGCCAACTCTTTCCCCACCTCCTTCGATTTCAACATCTCCACTCCCGCTCTTAAACGACGTCTCAGAGTGAACCCGTCCTAAATCCGCCCCCTCCCTTCAATAACCCCCCTACCCCGCAATCTTCTCCCCTCCCTCCCTCAAACTAGATCTTCCCAACACCTTTCCAACCCCATCCACACCCCCCCGCCCCCTGCTCATAACCCTCCCCCCCTCCCTGTATCAGTCCGTACACATGCTCTCCATTGTCGCACAAAGGTCGCGTTTACCAACCAACCACAAACACTCGCTCTTCCCTGCCCCCCCCCCCCCCCCCCCCTTATTCCCAAGTAATCTTCAACTTCCTGGTTTTGTTCTCCTTTCTTTTCGATTGAATAATTGAATAATGTCTTAACCACTACTCTAGATTTTAAGATAGTCTCTAAGGTTTTATGTTAAGTTAATTTTAAGCTTGCAGTAAGCTAAATATCGCCCTCGAAGGCAACTATGTTGAATAACTATGTTCTTTTGTATGGGGCAAATTATTCCACGACGCCAATCTTCCGGCATCTCCTCTTGCTACCATACGTGCACCACGATTTCATGAATTGCGTGATGTAACGCTGTCCCTCCATGTTCGATCAGTTGAGTAAATTTTAAACTTGCATTAAGCTAAATAAAAATCGGGGTTCAGCCTTCAACCAATCAATCTATACGAGTAGTAGGTTGAGGGTATGTTTAGGAGCGGAGCTCCAAATATAAGAGCAATATACGATGGCCGTATTCAAGAGCGGGTCTAATTTGAGATTTATACAGAAGAAAAGTTGGGACGGAGTAAAATATTTCTTGGCTCTAAAATGATAACTCAGTTTTCCAGAGGCCGACCTGACGATGTTCGACACGTGTTTATGCCAAGATACATTCCCACAAACCGTGACGCCGAGCAATTTCAAACTTTCCCCAGCCTTGAGGGCCCGGCCATTCATCATCAGCTGTGGAACCGATGATCCAGTTTTCTTTGTGAATGTTGTATACTGGGTCTTCGTTGCATTGAAGTCGACAAGATTGGCCTTTCCCCACTGCAGGACTTTATCCAGATCCCGATTCAGAGAGTCAATCTGTCTACATCTCAGTTGGTGTGACGTTGATGCACCAATCGGCCGATCACTCGAAAAGGAGGAAACAAGCGTACTATCATCCGCAAAACTGAACACTTTGTTATCCGTTGTCTCCAACAAATCATTTATGTGAAGCAAGAACAAGGTTGGAGCCAAAATAGAACTTTGGGGCACCCCCGAATTAACAGGATACAGATCCGAGCACTCGCCGTCCACAACAACCCGGATCGATCGATTCTCGAGGAAGCTCCTCGTCCAGTCGCAAAACTGTTGGGAAAGTCCATATGAACGAAGTTTGCTCAGCAATGCGCCGTGCTAGACGCGGTCAAAAGCCTTGGAGATATCTAATGCGACCGCCCTTGACTCGCCATGCCGTTCAATCGCAGATGTCCATATATCGGTTATAAGTGTCAAAAGGTCTCCTGTGGACCGCCTGCCACGGAATCCGTATTGACGATCATTCAGAAGTCCGTTGCACTACAAATACTTAACCAACTCTGTATTGACGACTTTTTCCATTACCTTAGATAAAATAGACAGTAATGCTATCGGGCGGTAATTTTGTGGGAGACACTTTTTTCCCGTCTTTGGGATTGGCTGAACTCGGGCGATTTTCCAGCAGGCAGGAAAGGTCCTCCATGCATAAGATAAGCGGAAGAGCCTGCCAAGAACCGGCGATAGTTCTGGAGCACAGTTCTTAAGGACTATTGCTGGTATTCCGTCCGGGCCGGTTGCCTTCCTACAATCCAGTTCACGTAGAATGCGTTGAATAGTGCGCAGACAAAATCTCACATCCCTCATGGAAAACTGTATCGGCGAGATCACAGGGGGCTCCAAAAGGCCAGGATCGAGCATTGAATTCGTCGAAAATAAATTTACGAATACATTAGCTTTATCCCTTGAATTCGTGACTCACGTCCCGCTGTCTGTCACCAACGGAGGGAAAGAAGAGGATGCAAAGTTACCGCTGACAGCTTTTGCCATTGACCAGAAGGAGCGCGAACCAGTTGGGCACCGAAGGAGCTTATTGATCACCCTGTCGTTGTGAGCCTTCTTCGCGGTATCAGTCGCCTGGTTGCACACGTTTCTGATTCTAACAAAATTCGTTCTGTTAACATCGGTGGGATTGGAGCGCCATTGCTTAAAAGCTCTATTTTTTGCCGCTGTAATCAGCTCGCACTTTTTGTCAAACCAAGGTTTATCCGACGAACTCCGTTTGATGGAATGTGGAATATGCATCTCCATCCCCAGGAGAATAATCTCTGATACCGACTCCGCGCATGCGTTAACATCGGAGTTTCCGAAGCACACCTCGGACCATGGAAAGCATGCGAAGAAATCTCGCAAATCGTCCCAGTTAGCGGCCACATACTTCCATACATGGCGAACCTGCCTAGGCCGGTTGTTTGCTTGGTATGCAAGTGCTTGCGCGACAGATACCAAGCAGTGAGCTGAGTTTCCCAGTGGCGCAGAAACTTCTACGGTATAAATACTCGGTCCCTGAGCAACGAAGATAAATCTGTCGAATCAGTTGACGAACCGACCTGGGTCTCAGTTAAGGCAAGGATATCAGGTTTCGTTGTTTGCAAATATTGGTGGACGGCGTTTACATTGGTATTGGTGAAACCGATGCCCCTGATGTTACAAAATGCCGTCACCAGTCGAGCGTGGGCCGAGCCTCGAGAGCGAGCCCGGTTATGCGATGACGAACCTCTTAAGGTTCCCTTATTTATCATGATATCTGCATGATGTTCCCCCTGACATAGTCCCCCCCGGAGATCCGAATGGGAGACTAGTTTACCTCCGGAATTCTTTATATCAGAACGCACCATCATGACTTATCCCCGTGTCAGTCCGGGCCATCAGCCACACATCCGAAACACCGTCGAAGATTTCTCTCGGCGATATCGCGGAATGTACAGCGTGACGGGCTGGTATCTCACCTTGGGGCCGACTACCACCTAACCAACCTTTTCTCGAACCGGTCCATCAGCCAAGCTCCGAAAGATGGCCAGGGATTTCTCCCGACCATTTCACGGAGCCTATAGCGTGATGGGGTGGTATTTCACCGGGCGCGCAGGGCGTTGGGACCCCGGCTACCACTCGGCCTTTAGTCGCCTCTTACGTCAAGCTGGCCTAGCTGTGAGTATATTCTAACGCCCTACTCACAGGGTTTAATACGGAGATTGCAAATCATCGATCGCCGCATCTTGTTTCCGGAATTAGTTGACCGAACGAAACACGACGACGTAATGGACACGCCCCGCAGGAGTGCTGACTCCAATGCACACCCTACGGGGGATGATAAAACGAATACTTGTGCGCGCACTGAAGGATGTGGGATGACTCGACCGGATCGGTGGTTGGGAACAGACTCCTCGAGGCTAGAACTCTGACTTGAATTCAATCCTCAATTAATGGTGGGGTGAATATCCTTTCGGCCAAGGATATTTTTACTTAACACAAGAGAAACGTACAGTCTCTCTTTGTGGAATAGAAAACCAAATCTCGTAATGAAGATCATGGTGGAGAAACGACAACAAAAACTGACTAACGATATTTGAATTCAAATAGGTCAGCTGTGCAAATAGATGGTCGCTCGTATAGCGGCCGAAAAAGGTCGCTATGCTTAAGCTAGCGATTCGTTGATGCAGAATTAGGTTTCTGACTATTATGTCATTAGAAACGCTATTTCGGGGGTCAAACGCTAAGATACGCGTTGGTTTGCCTTAGCTAATGGTACTAGAGTTGTTTAGGAGAACGATACCGTGGGACCTGGACTGGTGATCAGGGTGATTACACAATGACATCAATTGTGGATTGAATCCATAGCGAGTCAAGGGTCGAATTCCAGGGTGAATATTTACATTGGCAAAGAATTCGGCTCTTGGCAGTTAGGCGCGAGTTGCGCTATGCTTTGTATTAGTGAACAAAATATGGGACGTGACCATTGCTAGATTGTTTAGGAAAAACAAACTATGATAACGTCCAATTCGATGCTAGTTTATTGCTTATGGAACCGGTCGGGGATAATTGGCTGCAGCTGTATAAGCAGGCGATTTGCCATGGCGTGTCCTTTGGGCCAACGGCTTGTTGGAACAAGAACACTCGGGAGGATTGGCCTGTGTTTGATGGGCATGTGGTCGCCCATATAACCGATTGGTTCATGAGAGAAAGAACCGAGATGGTTTAATTTATGCTATGTATTTGATGCCATGGCAAGATGGTAATTTTGCCATGGACTTATGTTTCAGGATGGATTGTTGACGCGAGCATTTTAATTCTCGTATACGGTAAGCTGCTTATGGATGATGCAGGTATTTGCAGGGTATTTGCAGGTTGGGGACGGGGAGTTGGATTAGGACGATGGGTGGTTCTTCGGGAATGCTTAAGGGTCCCCCACAGCCTCATTGAAGACGAATCCGGAATACCGTTGGTTTTCTACGTGCGTCGATCGACCGTAGATAAGCGGATAGATAATAGGTGGGAAGTCGCACCCAGAGACGAAGAGTATCTGTAGAGGTTACGTGGTATGGCAGAATACAGGTGGCACGGGGGCACAGATTCACCACGTTCGTCCAAGCGTCTTCTTCCGTCCCCTGACTCCTTGAATTAAAACGCCGACTTGTTTTATTTTTGTCCTCACTTTATTTACTATATTAACTTATTAAACTAAATGTTCACATCTGATTTTGCAGTGCAGATTCAGGGCACAATTGTTAAATAATCAAACTAAATGTTCACATTCTATTTTGCAATGCAGATTCGGTACACAATGTTAAATAATTTAAACTAAACGTTCACATTCTATTTTGCAATGCGGATTCAGGACACAATGTTAAACAGCCAAACACACCATATGTACTCGGCGCTAGTAGCTCTTCACCGGTCTTAATCAACCGCAATTCCAGACTAAATCGATTAAGTTCGAAATCATTCTTTCTCAAATAACTGAAGATTAAAACTCTGATCGATTAAATGACAACACACGCGCTGTAACTCTTGGGACGCCCCATGAGAGATGTAACTTTTAACGTGAGGGCACGACCTGCCCTCACGGAATCCGAATCGCGATTAACTTAAGTTCATCGAAGCGATAGAATACCACGTACTCAATTATCGCTTCGATGACCATATTTGGTCATTCTCCTTTTCGAATTTGTCCTACCAAAAAATGGGTTGAAACACACACACGATGGTCCTTTTTGCTGCTCATCGCGTGTGTCGCCCAGCATGCGAACCATAGACTTGAAATTAAATAAAAATAAACACATTCGCAGCTGGGGCAAGTCATCCTGAAAAGGGTTAAATGTGCGCGTGCATAAAGCATTATGCCGATCGTGTACATTACATTTCTATAAAAGGATATGTTTATCCGACCAGCACTGTGTGGAACATTCACGCTGATCGGGCGCGCGTTGCCGGCGTCCTCTGGTATGAATTGCCATGCATGTGTGTGCGAAAAATGCTTTCGTCTTGTCTGCATGGACAACGTCAAGGAATTATGTCGGCTACGTGATGTTGTACCGGAATTATAATCGGAAGTATAATCGAGAATTCCATCGATGATTAATAAAAGTGTTTTGTTGCTTACAACTGAATAAAGTTTGTGCTTGTGCTGTCGTTTCCCGTTTGTGTCGTTATTTTTCGCTTGATCGGTTTCGTCCGTTTTCTCGTTTTGGTTTTTCGCTTTGAGTTTTTCGCTATCCTTGTATAAAACAATCCAATCGCGACACTATCTCTTAAGGGGAGGTTTTCATCAAAAACTTTGAAAAATCGTTTTTTTTCATTCTTTGATTTGTGCTTATAGTGTGTAGAATAAGCACTCAAATCCACTTTTTTCCAAAATAATTTTATAAAAAAGTTACAGCATAAAAATGTGACCCACTTTTTTAGGTAAAGATTGATTTGCTTGCTATCGTGTACATTACGTCACAGATTTGAATTTCACACCTGTATGACCATTACTATACTTACTATTTATTGGCCTGTAGGAACCCGAAAGTTCATGACCTCACCGACTCGACTCCGCCATTGTTCTCTGTCCTGTGCGCTCTCCTTCCACGTTCGACCATCCGATCCGATCTCCTCAAGGTCTAACCTAACATTGTCCTCCGATCTTCGTCGTGGCCGCCCTGTTGGTCTCTTTCCCGTTGGCTCACCGTCAAGAATTCTATGCACGGTCCTACCGTTGCCCATTCGCGCCACATGTCCGGCCCATCTTAATCTCCGCGACTTGATTACTCTCACTATTGTAGATTTGCGGTATAGCTCTTCCAATTCGTGGTTGTGGAGTTTCCTCCATTGACCTGCCTCCTCGTCATATTTGCCGCCAAAAATACCCCTTAGGACTTTATTCTCGAATACGTGGAATTTGTCTTCTTCCCGTTTTGTGAGAGATTTGAATGAGGGCGGCATATTTTTTCGGGATTCCCAGCTCTACTACAATATGGTAGAGTCTTTGCCTTGCGACTGAGTTGTAGGCTTTTTTGAAGTCAACGAACAGTTTCTCCGTATTCCCACTTCTTTTCCAGTAGTTGCCTTATTGTGAACATTTGGTCGCTCGTTGACCGGTTCCTACGGAATCCGCATTGGTATTCTCCCAATATGTCTTCTGCGTACGGTGTGATTCTCGCCAGTATGATATTTGTAAGTATTTTGTATGCGGTTGGGAGCAATGATATTCCTCTGTAATTTTCGCATCTGTCGCCTTTTTTGAAAATGGGGCCGACTATTGAGGTTTTCCATTCTTACTTATCCCTTATTGTTTTAATCAGTTGGTGGATCTTTCGAGCGGTTGCTTCTCCTCCATGTTTCACAAGCTCTGTCGGTATGCAGTCAACTCCAGGACCCTTGTTGTTTTTCAATTGGTTCATTGCGCCTACGACTTCGTCGAAAGAGGGCTCTGGGATCTGAGGCTCGGCTGTATGTACATCTGGTGCGTTTATTTCTGGTTGATGGGTGCGCACATTGAGCAGGTTTTAAAAGTACTGCTTCCACCTTGTCACGATATTGATTGTGTCTGTGACCAGACAGCCGTTTCTGTCTCGGATTATTTTGGCTCTCCCTTGGTTGCTATTTCTAATTGAATTTATGCCGGCATAAATACCTCTGATATTCTTTGCGCTGGCATTTTCTATAATTTTTTTTTATCCTAGTCTTCTCCCATCGCGTTTTTTGCGTTTGAAAAGTCTCGTTGTCTTTTTCCGAATTGTGGCGTATCTTTCTGCGTTGACTTCATCATATTTTTCTAAGTGGATCATTCTGAGGCGTTTACGTTCTTCGATCTTCGCCTTGCTCTCATCGTCAAACCAGGGTTTGGACTTATTTGTTTTCTTAAATCCTAATACCTTTTGGGCTGTTTGTTTGATTGTGTCTCTGATCGATGTCCATTTAGTGCCCAGATTATTGGTTTCCACTCCCATACTCTAGGATGCTAAATCTATTCATTAGTTCGTCTTGATATTCAGCCCTTTTGCGTAGTTCTTTTAGTTTATCAATGTCGAATATTTTGCTTCTCCCCCGTGATTACCCATGGGGGTTTGCAGCGAGCCTGCTCTTGATTTTGCCCATCACTAGAAGATGATCGGAGTCCCAATCTGCTCCTCTATATGATCTTACGGTCGAGTGGTGTCTTTTGTCTATGAGGAAGTGGTCTATTTTGATACGCTTTACGTCGTCGGGTGATATCCATGTTATTTTTTTTTTTTTTTGGTTTCGGATTTGATCGTGCTTTTCACTGCCAGATCTTTTGACACTGCGAACGTAATAATTCGAATTCCATTATCATTTGAAATGACGTGTAGGCTCTCTTTACCTATAGTTGGTTGGAAGATATCTTGCTTTCCAATTTTCGCATTGAGGTCCCCGGGGAGGATTTTAACATCGAATGATGAGATCTCATCGAATACTTCCTCTAGGGTCTCGTAGAATGTGTCCTTCGTTTCTTCGTCGGTAGATTCTGTTGGGGTGTGTACGTTTATAAATACCTAATTGTACCATGGGCCCTGTATTTTTAGCACCGACATTCGGTCATTAATAAATTGCACATCTTTTACATGGGGCGTAATCTTATTGCTTATGATGAACCCAGTCCCGGATTATGTGTATCGGTACCTCCACACGCCAGTGTAAACCCGTTGGTTTCGATTACTTGACGTGGGAGTCGAACTTCCTGAAGCGCGACGATGTCCATTTTATATTGTTTCGCATTTTCTACGACCATCTGTATCGCCCCTGGTTTATATAACGTTCGAACATTCCACGTGCCGACGCGTATATCCTGCTTTTTCCGGTTTTCCCTACGTCTTCTTTTTGCCGAGTCGGTGTTTTCTTCATGATTTGTTCCCTTATGGTAGTGTCGGCTCATTACATCTACGCCTACCAGGTTTGTCGTGGGATTGTTTTTTGTATATTGATTATTCATTTTTGTTCCCACGAGTCTTTTAATTTGAAATAGTCCGCCATATCAGAACCCCTCTTTGATATGGTAAGGTCTGCTGACTGTCCTGTCGACCCGGTGTGAGAGAGGCGCTGCTGTAGTACAGCCGGTATACCCCGGCTGCAAACAATCCAATGGGCATGGTGACTCGTAACACCCTGGATTGGCGGTGGTAGATCTTTGTGTGTTGCTCCTCGCGAGCCTGTCTGACATGGGTGGCCCTACTGGAAGTGTATGCTTCCGTCAGCATAGCCTGAGTGATTCATTGTAGATTAAGGCCCCGCACCACGTCAAGGTTTTTACCAAGCGGGGGCACCTGTATGACCATACCAGATAAAAACAATTAATGTATTTGTCACCAAAGGTCGAAAATTTACTATGACTTAGTAATATTTGAGGGAAACGCAACTACATACACGAATATTTGTCGTTTTAAAAAGTAGCGTCTACTTGTAGTTGACCACGTGCTGTACTACCAACACTTTAAACGTGTTTTTCTCGAAACCATGCTTTTCACATTAGTCTCCACGATATCTCAAAAACTACACCAATGATCGGCTTTGTTTTTAAGTAAATTGAATTAAATTTTTTGGAGTCGGAACCAAATTGTAGATGATGTTTTCTTTATTTTTGTTTTTCTATTCAACGTTAAAGACAAAAGAAAACCTGCGAAAATCGACACCCAAAGGACGCATGTCCTTCATTTTGTTTATTTTCGTTGTGTTTTCTTGAAAATAGGTTTAGACTCCGGCAAATAATAAATTATTTTAAAAAACTTTGTGCTGTATAACTACAGACGATTGCAAACAGCGCTACGATGGAGACCGATTGAGTACTTTTTCGCACGCCCCACTTAAACTGACAATTTTTAATATTTAAAAAAATTTTTTTTTTTTATGTATACCTAAGTACTTAATAATGGCTCCTCGATAGTATAGTGGTTAGTATACCCGCCTGTCACGCGGGAGACCGGGGTTCGTTTCCCCGTCGGGGAGCCTCTGGCGCAAGACTAATGACCTTGCCCGGAAAAAACAAATCATTATGGAAAATTTAACAAGCCTCAGGACTTGCTAAATAAGGCCAAGACTGGTTCCTGGTTTTAGTGCCGATGATGATGATGAAGTACTTAATAAATATATGTACAAAATTTGACATCGATATTTGCTTCTGTCTTTGAGAAAAAATTCAAGAAAAACACGTCATATTTGGGTCTCTTGATGAGAACCTCCCTTTAAATACCTTGCCCACCTTGTTTGAAAACTACCGAGACATTATTTTACAGACACGAGCCGACTAGACACAAGGCTGCCCTTTTGAACTAGGTTGTGGATCAGACTGTCTTGTAGCTTAATGTTTTCGAAATTCATGTGGTGACATATTACAATCATGGGATCTACTTGATTTGCAAGGAATTTCTTCCAATGGTACTGTGGCGTCTCTAAAAGATACACACACAATACACAAGCAAATAGTGAAAAACACCGAACGGAAATCGAATAAGTAAATGCATCAGAACCGTATACCATAGCGATAATATAACAATTCACATCAGTAGAATATACTTGAGTTTAAAAATCGGATTTTAAGCACGGCCGGTAGCCTGACGCGTTACGCATTGGCTCAATTTTTGGTGATTCTAACTGCCATAGAGTCAGTTCGAATCACACGTTCTTCACTATCATCCCAAACGCTATAGTACAGCTATACTTTAATGACAATTTTCTGCAACAGAACGAATGGTTTTATATTATAGATTTTTCCTATATATTCATGGCGAGTGATAGGTCATCTTTCGCTCCTTTTACGACAAGCGGTCGTGATTGTAGGGATGAACAAAAATGTTGCCCATAACACCATAGCCTTTGTTTTTCTATTGACTTAACACTTATAACAAGTAGTATTAAGCAGATATTTAAAATATATATAGTAAATGCTGTTGTAGATTTTGTCGTATCGAATCAGCAGCCCTACACTTTAAAATGTATTCTCGATCGTCGATACCTACGATAGCGTCCTGCACCAGAATTCCTTCGATTGCCACAGTTTCAGACCATGTCACATCACTATGAAAATGCAGGTAGGTATAATAACAAATTTGGTCGCAATTCAAAACTTTTATGAAGGACCTATATCCCACCAGAAATGGCGAGGATACGTAGTTGTGACATTTTCCTAGGACATTTACAACATTTCCAATCAACGGCTAGATTGTTGCGCATCAAGTTCCAGTCACGTTCCTGATTGTTTGCCAACTTGATTGAACATTGAATGCAGCCTTCGGGCAGTCAATATGAAATGGCGCCTAATTGGCAATTTGTTCGGTTAGTGCAGGCGATATATACTGGAAAACTTGGCAGCACTAATTATAGCCTCCTCTGAACACACACCCCCCCCCCCCCCCCCCCCCCCCCCCTAGCCCTTAACCTAGAGTGTAAAACCGATAACGGTTGATTGTTGTTGGAGACTCTAATTAAACCAGCAACTGGGCGTGTGTAATAACATTGGTTTAGTAGAACAAATTTAGTGCGCTCATATACTTACGAGTACCATCAAAGCGTGTTGCAATAGTATCCAGAAATGTATTTTGGGGCGCTAGCAGCCCCTTCCGGGCTGGCATTGGGTTTGATGGTCTTTTATACCGTTTCTCCTTGCGATGAAGGTCTGCAAATACAACAAAAGAAGAAAGTTTAAGGTATCTATGTTCGGTATTACAATAATTCTTTCAAAAACTAAACTTAGACAGGAAACTAATTGACAAAATAACTACAGTCAAAGAACTTCTGGTGGGTTTTGTCTCAATGTGGTGTCCTTTGAAGTTGTGGCAACTGTTTTCCAGTAATCTCCCCTTTTTAAAGCTAGTATAACTTCCTAACGAAACGATTCACGGTCAGCGATGAGGTGAATGAAACCAAACAAAAAATATATAACTTGGGCCAGCATAAGGCCCTTGATTGTAAAGACCACGAAAACTTTGTAAGTGTATTCGAAATGTTCCTAAAATGCGACGCTTACTCCGTTTCTTCTGAAACCCAATATGTAGAATTTTTAAACGGCAAACAATTTTATTACAGTCTGGGATGAGGGTGGAATTTATTGAAAATTAGAAGGGATAACCATCGGGCTGCGTAGCAGATAAAATTAAAACGTCGAAAAACTAAACCTTCTGTGATTCAAGGACTTAAAGAAAAAACAAATAAATCAGGTAATTAGACAATACCGACTAATTGTGATTAACCTGTGTTCAAACGATAACAATGTCAACCAATAAACTGAGAAACCAAATTCCGTCAAAAAAGCAGCTACTACTGATAACGAGTCAACCACGACGGATGTAGTGCAGATGTTGGTTTAGTTTAGTTTATTCGAGGCTGATATGACAAATAAACGCAAGAATTAGTCAACAGGTTCGGGAAACTTAAGAGTAAGTCATCACCTAAGAAATAAGTCAAAACAATTAAAAAGTCAAACAGCGCAAAATGAGTACGCAGTTCATTAAAATCATTGCATGGCACCCAAATGAGACTAAGAACTACCAATACTCTTAAGAACTAAACATATAGACAGAGCCTTAATCTTAGAGGGACATCGTGAAATCTAGATGGCAACACCTGTATACAATAAATTACAGCGCACCGTAAGAAATTTGACGAGAACGTATTTGCGGTGACCTTCTATCCCACGAAACCATATATAGCGAATACAGGAGCAGATGGCCTTGTGGGGGCCGATGTCGTGGTGCCGACATGGGCACAGAGTTCTACCTCGTCCCCACAAGTTCTCCAAGGTCCGCCGTAAAATAAACTGTTCGTCGATAAAAAAGAAGGTACACACCAACACTCAGGAAACAGCAGCCGGGAGAGAAAACACTAGTGTATATTGTTCAAAAAGAGTCCTCCCACCCAAATCCCCAACATACCTAAATAATCCCATCCAAATCCCCATGTTATATAATTAAAGTTCAATTAATTATCACTCCCCCTTTGAAATATTAACATATCGTGTCTTCACGCACATATACTTCCCTTCCCTCCAAATTACTAATTTCCTATTCCCTTTACAATAAAATATCCCCTTTACAATTGAATATAATTTAAATAAAACTAAAGCCCCATTTAGAACCCCATTCACATTGTTCAGTCTCCGGGATGAGAAAAAGAAAAATAATAAAAAGTTGAAAATTGAGTTTGTGCGTGTGTGATCTAAAATTAGAGTTGATAATTTTCTGTGTTGTAATCGATTGAAGTGTGGTGCAATCGATTGAAAGGATTATTGATTAGAAGAAACTAAAAATAGATTTGACAACTTTCTGTGTTGCAATCGATTGAAAGGATTATTGATTAGAATAAACTTAAATTAGATTTGACAATTTTCTGTGGTGCAATCAATTGAAGTGTGTAAAATAAATGTTGTAAAGTTAATATGTGGGTATTTTGTGGCTATGCACCAAGCACGGGTGCGGATTCAGCTAAAACACCACCGAATCACCGAGGACTTGTCACATAAGAAACCGAAAAATACCGCTTAAAGTTCTTCAGCGGAAACACTTCCCAAACGGAGCGAACTGGTGAAATAAAAAGCACACGGGTTGTTTCGATGAAAGTTCTTTTATTAATTTTATATTCTTTAGTTTGTCTTTTTATTTAATGTATATTTTTCAGGTTTTATAGAAATTCAAGTATAAACTCTTATTACGCGATCAAATACAATTCGAGCAATTTTATGAGCAAGTAAAATCTTTTACATCAGTCTAGTGCTAATATAAGTCACAGCAAACACAAAAGCACATCGGCCACACCAGATCCCGACGATCTTGTCAATAATTAACGCACTGAAACGGTTTTAACTAAATGTTCACATTAAAATTAACTTAAGCGATACGGCGTGATTAGAAATAATAGAAAAGTATAAATAAACTGGACACGGGAATAAAATGTCGAGACTCGCCACACACTAGTCGACTCAAGGGAAAAAGGCTGACTGATTGGAAATCATCCAAGAAAAGGGAACCTCAAAGAGACTGAAAAAGAGGCGGAGTTACACGATTAACTCGATGTAGTTAATCGTGATTGGATCTGACGGAATAGGCACACATTGCGCATGTGTGCGTATGCCATGCATACGATCGTTCAGCGACCGTGGATGGCGGGCAACATCGCTAGTGCATTTCCTAGGAATGTAAATAATAGCATCTGGGGTGTGAAAGACCCAAACCGATGATTTGGTCATCCTAATGGAAGGCCATAAATCATCATTTCTGTTGCCGATGATCAAACATTGCAACGAACATAGGGTGCAGCCATTGCCAGATGTTGTAAGTAAACACTTTCTGGCTGCTGGTGATCGTTGTTTGAATGTTATCTATGGACATGGGGAACGCTAATTGTGGTGCCAGCGATTGCTGGTAAACAGGAACAATGTTTGATTTGCGTCAACAGAAACCTTGTCGGCGATAGTAAATCGATAGGGGCAATAGCCGTATGCATGTTATGCCGGGGGTAAACAAATTCAACGAGTCACAAGGAACTCTTGTTGATTGTTGTTTCCATAGCTTAAGGCTATGGAAACGAGATGCCCCGGCAGAATGTATGCCTAAAGGTAAGATTTCAGATGCCATGGCAATGTGTTGATTTTGCCATGGACTTATATTCTTTTCAGGAAATGATGTACACCTCGGGGGTAAATTTTGGATGCCACGGCAAGGTGATAAGCTTTGCCGTGGGCTCAATGTTTTTTAGGGAATATGGCCTGGCCGAGGGTGAGTTTTCGATGCCACGGCAAGGTGATAAGCTTTGCCGTGGGCTTAATGTTTTTTAGGGAATATGGTCTGGCCGAGGGTGAGTTTTCGATGCCACGGCAAGGTGATAAGCTTTGCCGTGGATTTAATGTTTTCAGTGGTGATGCTGGAGAAAAAGGGGTTTGTAAGGAAATCCCCTACAGAATAGGTAAGCTGCCTAACATAAATTCGAAACGGTTATCCGATTGGGTAACCGTATTAATTCCGGCGATTTGGCTGAGGGTAAATGCCGTAGCAAGGTTACGCAACCTTGCTGAAGTTCGACCGAGAGGTAAGTCGTTCGCCTGGAAAGGTGGGGATCGAGCGATGTATGGCTCTTCGGGCCCTGAAAAGCCCCACATCACTCCCTCCCCAGTGACGTAGTCACGAAACAGGTAAGGCAGGTTAGGGGGTGGTTAGTTGGTTCTGGGCGCGCGTTTGAGCGCGAGTACGGGGGGGTTGTGCTGGTGGAGTAGGAGCGGTGTCGGTAGATGGAGGTGATTCTGGAGCGGAAGCTTCCAGAAAACAGGGCTTAAGTCTTTCGACGCTGACCGTGGATCGCTTGCCTCTAATGTCGATCTCGAAGACGCGGTCACTGATGCGGCGGAAGACTTTGAATGGGCCATCATAAGGTGGGTCGAGGGGTTTTTTGACCTTATCCACCCTGACAAAGACGTGCGTGCAGCTGTGCAGTTCAGGGTGGACGAAAAGTTTTTTGGAGCCGTGCCTGGTTACAGGGGTTGCCCTAACCTTACGTAGCAGGTCACGGAGATGTCCCAATTCACGAAGTTGGTCACGCGGTGTTTCGCCATTCAGGAAAAGTTCTCCTGGAAGAAGGAGGTTGGTACCGTAGGTAAGCTCTGCTGCCGAAGCACCCAGGTCCTCCTTAATGCTTGTCCTCAGGCCGAGGAGGACGGTTGGAAGGGCGTCAAACCATTGTGTGTCATTATGACACATGAGTGAGGCTTTAAGAGATCTGTGCCAGCGCTCTATCATCCCATTTGATTGCGGGTGGTAGGCGGTGGTACGACTCCTTTGGCAGCCGAGAAGATTTGTTAGCTGCCTAAAGATTGTCGCCTCAAATTGTGGACCTCGGTCCGAAGTAATGGTGGTTGGTACACCGAAGCGTGTGACCCAAGTTGAGTAAAAGGCCTTGGCGACTGATTCGGCAGTAACTGCCCGGAGAGGTGTCGCCTCTGGCCATCGCGTGCAGCGATCCATCATAGTGAGGATATAAGAAAATCCTCTTGATGGAGTAAGCGGTCCCACTATGTCTATGTGGACATGGGCGAAGCGTGCCGTGGGAAGCTTGAATTGCGCTGGCTCCAGTACATTATGTCGCGCTACTTTGCAGCGCTGGCACTGGAGACAAGCACGGGCCCAACCGGTGAGGTCTTTGTTCATCCGGGGCCAAATGAATTTGCGACGGACAGCAGCGGCTGTTGCTCGGCCGCTGGGGTGGGCTGGGTTGTGGTAAACCTGGAACACGCCCTTACGAAGTTTCTCGGGAATGTAAGGTCTAGCGGTTCCGGTGGAGACATCACACCAGATTTCGCCCAAAGGGTCGCGAAGGGTAATTTTCTTAAGCTCTAGTGCCGTATCGGCAGTTAGGAGGGACTTGAGCTGTTCGTCCTCCTCTTGAGCTAGGGCAAGATCAGCGTTATTCAAGGCGGAACGCAAGTGAATCGTATCGATTCGAGAAAGGGCGTCCGCCGTGACATTCTGTTTACCGGAGATATGCCTGATCTCCGTAGAATATTGCCCAATGAGGTCTAATTGACGCTCTTGTCGGGGGGAGGCATTTCCCGACTTCTTCCGGAACGCATAGACCAATGGCTTATGGTCTGTTAAGATGGAGAGTGAACGACCTTCTATCATATGACGGAAGTACTTAACAGCGCTGTAGATCGCGAGTAATTCACGGTCGTAGGCGCTGTAACGTCGCTCAGTGGGACTCAGCTTCCTTGAAAAGAAGCCAAGTGGTTCCGGTCGGCCTTCAATGTCCTGTTCAAGGACGGCTCCGATTGCGGTATCCGATGCGTCGCATTGGATAGAAAGTGCCGCTCCCTCGAGAGGGTATCGGAGTAAGGTGGCATTTGCCAATTGTTCTTTGGACAGTTGGAATGCTCTATCAGAGACTTCTGTCCAATTAATGGGGCGCTTATCATTGCGCTTAGCTCCTTTTAAAAACTCATTTAGGGGAGCTTGAACTTGGGCAGCGTTCTTCAGAGTTGGACGATAGAAGTTAAGCATGCCCAAAAATCGACGCAGCTCACTCACGTTAGTAGGCCGTGGGTATTTCATGAGGGCCTCCACACGGTCTGGTAGTGGGCGAATGCCCTGGTTGTCAACGACATAACCCAGATAGGTGATTTGCTCCTTGGCGTATTGACACTTATCTGGGTTGATGACAAGACCGAATTCACGGAGGCGCTCTAGGACCTGACGTAAGTGGCGTTTATGTTCGGCGTGGTCTTTGGAGGCGATGAGAATGTCATCAAGGTATGCATGGCAGCAATTAAGACCTCGTAAAGCCGTGTCGATATACCGCTGGAATGTCTGTGCGGCATTCCTGAGACCGAAAGTCATCACTTTGAACTCGAAGAGTCCGAAAGGTGTAATGACTGCGGTCTTGGGGATGTCTTCAGGTGCCACCGGAATTTGGTGGTATGCCCTGGTGAGATCCAGGGTTGTGAAGACGTTGCACCCTCGTAACTTGTACGAAAAATCGTAGAGGTGTGCAATTGGGTATCTGTCCGGGACAGTTGCTGCGTTCAACAGCCTATAATCGCCACATGGGCGCCACTCACCAGAACGTTTCTTCACTAAGTGGAGTGGGCTTGCCCAGGGACTGTCCGACGGTTGGCAGATACCTAGTTCGATCATATGCTCGAACTCCGCGCGTGCCGCACGTAATTTTTCCGGAGCCAGTCGACGTGGACGCTGGCTCACCGGGGGACCACGTGTTTCTATATGATGAAACACCGTGGCTTTATGTCGGCGTTGGTTAGGTAGAGGAATTGTTGTACTCACAAATTCCTGTACCATAACCTGGAATGGGTCTGTGCACTTTGTGGCTCCTGAAGTTTCCGCTGGTGATGCCGTCATGGGCAAGGGGGGTGCGGTTGGAGCCACTAGTCTGTTATGGGTCGAATCGACCAACAGGTTATGTGCACCTAATAGGTCGGAACCTATCAGGGGTTCATTCACGTCCGCAATGACGAAACGCCAAGTGATCGGACGACAAAGACCCAATTGCAGTGTCAGCTTTTTACGTCCGTACGTAAGTATCGGCGTATTATTTGCAGCTGACAATTTAAGAGCGGCTGGCACGCGGTTACGCGGAGCAAACGATCGCGGGAGGACTGAAATATCGGCGCCGGTGTCGACAGTAAAAGCGATATTCAGTTTCGAATCCCGGATGGTTAAGCGACTTATCGTAGGGGTGCCGGCCGATTGCGCGAGGGTGTCGGTCGGCAAAATTAGTTTAAAGAGCGCCTCTGGTTGGTGGAAGGTTGCGTCCAACCACAAGGCGCTTTGCAATTGAATGCGCGATCACCATATCGCTGGTGATTGGCGCACCAAGGCAGAGTAACGGCATTATCAGGTATGTTCTGCCTATTAGTATTGCCGTTACGGGGAGGTCGAGCCGGAGCTCGCTGGGAGTTGGCCCGGTGAGGGCCGTTTTGAGAGGAATTGGCTCTCTGTGGGGCATTTTGAGGGGAATAGGCCCTCTGGGGGGCATTTTGGGGGAAATAGGCCCTCTGAGGGGCATTTTGGGAGAAATTCTGCCGATTGAGAGGACGGCTCGGCATGGCACGATTCTGGGCGCTTCGAGGATTGTTCCTCACCTCTGCCCGCAATTGAGTTATCTCGCGGAGGAGTGAGGTTTGGAGCGCCCGGAGGTCAGCAGGAGTTAGTTGTGTAGGCGAATTTCTTTGGTTAGGGTTGGGGCCTGCCACTGGATTCCCTTGAGGGAAATTGGTTGAGGCGGGCCCTCTAAAAGGTAATTGGGTTTGAGGAGGATGGGGAGTTGGGACCAATTGATGGGCTGTGAAAGGGAGACGAGGGTGCCGTGCAGGCTGGGCGGCGTGTTGAGAAACCGCCGCTACCTGGTACGCTGGAGGCTCAGAATACTGATCTGAGCTTTCCATAATTGCGTCCGCAATTTTGGATAAATAGCCCAAACTCTGGTTGGGTTGGGCTATAAGTGCCGAACGGGCATGCTGGGGAAGACACCTCAAAAAGTGAGGCTTTATTAGGTCGTCCCCAATCCTGGTCCCCGCTATAGAGCGTAAATGGGTCAGGAAAAGAGATGGTCTCATCCCAGAAAGGTTGGTTACAGCGGCTAAACGTTGTTGCCGCATACTTCCAGGTTCGTCCAAAGCGTCGAGCAGAGCTTCACGCATGTTGCTATATGGGTTGCGGCCGGACGACCTTATTAAGTGTGCAACATGCGGTCGTTGAGTGCGGTCAAGCACTTTCAACAGCTCAACTGCACGAAGTTGTTCGTCGTGCAAGGCCGAGGCCTGGAAGATGCGGTCTGCCATTGCAAACCAAAGGTCTGGGTCCTCCTCATCGAAGGGGGGAAGCCCTATATTTAAATGACGAGTCCCGTTCCCGAGGCTGGAAGCATCGCGGAATTCTTGGGACTCTGGGTGCCTATGAGTTTGTTGTGAGGTACCGGCACTAGTTGTGGGCATAAAAATGCCGGAATCTACCAAAGGGCCGGTACCAGGGGCGTTAGGAGCAGTCGGGAGTGTGTCTGTGGAAGAAGGCTGGGGTCGGTTCACGACGCTGGGGGCAACGGGTGGTGCCAGAGGAGTAGATTGTCCGGGCAAGTCTAGGTCAGCATCGACTTGCTCGGTGGGGAAATCGACGCTGGAGGCGTCGTGGAATTCGAGAGGCTCGGATTGTTTCTGAGCCTTTTTGGCCATGGTGTTTCTCGTGTTGACCATAATAGGTAGTGACGCGAAACGGGAGTCAAAGGCGTAAGAGAACGCGAAGAAGGGTGAAAGGAGGCCAAGTAAAAGAGTCAAAAGAGGACGCGAGGAGCTGGTCGAGTGGAGTCGAGAGTGGTCGTGCGGAGGCGAATGGAGTTAAACGGTGGTCGGGAGGTCGCGAATAACGGATAGGACTGTAATATCATACAGCTTAATCCTAAAATAATTAAACTTTATTTTAAATCTTTGAAGCCGAAAAAAACTTAATTACGCGGACCTGTGTGTGACTGCAAGTGAGTGGGTGAACGTTTATTTAGGACTAACACTGATTCCAATGTTACTATGTACCCTGAAGGGGTTTACAAATATAAGAGAGTGCGTTTACAATTTCAATCGAGTTTTTGGTATGGTAATTTTACTGGTTTTTAATTTTAACAATTATGTTTGTGTATTTGTTTCTGAATTATTGATTGTTGTTTAGTTATATTTGGTTTGCAAATACTTTAAAAGGTTGTTATTTCGACACCATAAACTACCGAATAGTTGGCACACTGGTTTCTGTTTTTTTAATCTTTATTATGTAAAGGTATACACTGCCTTTTCGTGTATTATAATACGAGATGTGACGACGTAGAAAATATATTTTATTCTTAAGTGTTACAGTTCGGCTAGATACTAAATTCGTGGTTCGGCTTCGGTTTCCTTCTTTTTAATTTGATTTTTAATATTGTTTAATGATCTTTATAATTTTAATCTTAGGTTATAATTTGTATAAAAAAAATGTAACATAATTATTAATTCGGTTATTGGCTTTCCTTATTTATTCTCTAAATAAAAATATATCTACGTGTGCAAGTGTAGAACCACCAAATTAGTCAACAATAATTTTCTGTATATTAACTCTAAGTAAACACCGTATGCAAAGGGAAAATATGTCTGAGGAATGTCTGTCTCTATTGTTTCGAAATATTAATTCGCTTCTAAATTGTAAGACAATACACGAAGTGTTTGCATTGGTCGATTATTAATAGAGTGTGTAGCAACAAATAATCCGTAACACTAATCGAGTTGTACGCTTATAAAAAAAACTTGAACCAGCACATCGTAAAAGAAAGAGAAAAAAAAACAAAATAATAAATTAATTATTCTCACGATCACTGCATCGGTGAATAATTAATCGCTTTCACTTAGAAATAAGCACTTTGGACATTGGTGGATCTTCTATAACTTGTGAAACATCTATAGTTACTTATTAGATTTTAATATTTCTACGATAGTTGTCCCTTATTTAAAGTTAATAAAGTTATTGTATAAATTTTAATTTTTGAAAAATGGTTTGAGTTTAATGACTTGAAAATTACACAGTTTTCTAAACAAGGTAAACAATATTTAAAAGCTTATTTTCGGAGGCTCAGAAGGAGCTCGTCACAAGGAGAATTGAACATTTAGGAAAAATAAATGATAAAGAAAAACCTGAAGTCCAACGTTGGGAGCTTTACGGTGGGCGGGAATTGATTGCGTCGCCTGGCTGCTTGTTGAGATGTTGGTGTTTGTTAAAGATGTAAGTCGCTGGTAACTCCACGTGTTAGCTATGTTGAACGTTGGGGTGATTGCACCCTTTTATTGACTTTATTTCTGGTGTTTTTCGTACTTTATATTGTTCTTTGGTGGCTTGTATTGTGTATTGGTATAGTGCCGGTCACTGTCTTTAAGCGTTTTCGAAATTGCACAAGATGTAATTGTTCCTCGATTAAAACACTTACTATGTCGCGACTATGAGCATAAATGTTCGAAAAGGTACGCGTTTTTTGTCGCGGTCACCAATGTGGGTATTTTGTGGCTATGCACCAAGCACGGGTGCGGATTCAGCTAAAACACCACCGAATCACCGAGGACTTGTCACATAAGAAACCGAAAAATACCGCTTAAAGTTCTTCAGCGGAAACACTTCCCAAACGGAGCGAACTGGTGAAATAAAAAGCACACGGGTTGTTTCGATGAAAGTTCTTTTATTAATTTTATATTCTTTAGTTTGTCTTTTTATTTAATGTATATTCTTCAGGTTTTATAGAAATTCAAGTATAAACTCTTATTACGCGATCAAATACAATTCGAGCAATTTTATGAGCAAGTAAAATCTTTTACATCAGTCTAGTGCTAATATAAGTCACAGCAAACACAAAAGCACATCGGCCACACCAGATCCCGACGATCTTGTCAATAATTAACGCACTGAAACGGTTTTAACTAAATGTTCACATTAAAATTAACTTAAGCGATACGGCGTGATTAGAAATAATAGAAAAGTATAAATAAACTGGACACGGGAATAAAATGTCGAGACTCGCCACACACTAGTCGACTCAAGGGAAAAAGGCTGACTGATTGGAAATCATCCAAGAAAAGGGAACCTCAAAGAGACTGAAAAAGAGGCGGAGTTACACGATTAACTCGATGTAGTTAATCGTGATTGGATCTGACGGAATAGGCACACATTGCGCATGTGTGCGTATGCCATGCATACGATCGTTCAGCGACCGTGGATGGCGGGCAACATCGCTAGTGCATTTCCTAGGAATGTAAATAATAGCATCTGGGGTGTGAAAGACCCAAACCGATGATTTGGTCATCCTAATGGAAGGCCATAAATCATCATTTCTGTTGCCGATGATCAAACATTGCAACGAACATAGGGTGCAGCCATTGCCAGATGTTGTAAGTAAACACTTTCTGGCTGCTGGTGATCGTTGTTTGAATGTTATCTATGGACATGGGGAACGCTAATTGTGGTGCCAGCGATTGCTGGTAAACAGGAACAATGTTTGATTTGCGTCAACAGAAACCTTGTCGGCGATAGTAAATCGATAGGGGCAATAGCCGTATGCATGTTATGCCGGGGGTAAACAAATTCAACGAGTCACAAGGAACTCTTGTTGATTGTTGTTTCCATAGCTTAAGGCTATGGAAACGAGATGCCCCGGCAGAATGTATGCCTAAAGGTAAGATTTCAGATGCCATGGCAATGTGTTGATTTTGCCATGGACTTATATTCTTTTCAGGAAATGATGTACACCTCGGGGGTAAATTTTGGATGCCACGGCAAGGTGATAAGCTTTGCCGTGGGCTCAATGTTTTTTAGGGAATATGGCCTGGCCGAGGGTGAGTTTTCGATGCCACGGCAAGGTGATAAGCTTTGCCGTGGGCTTAATGTTTTTTAGGGAATATGGTCTGGCCGAGGGTGAGTTTTCGATGCCACGGCAAGGTGATAAGCTTTGCCGTGGATTTAATGTTTTCAGTGGTGATGCTGGAGAAAAAGGGGTTTGTAAGGAAATCCCCTACAGAATAGGTAAGCTGCCTAACATAAATTCGAAACGGTTATCCGATTGGGTAACCGTATTAATTCCGGCGATTTGGCTGAGGGTAAATGCCGTAGCAAGGTTACGCAACCTTGCTGAAGTTCGACCGAGAGGTAAGTCGTTCGCCTGGAAAGGTGGGGATCGAGCGATGTATGGCTCTTCGGGCCCTGAAAAGCCCCACAAATATACCGATTGAACAGTTGTAAAATAAATGATTAAAGTATCAATCCGAGTTTTCATAAGACATCTTGCCTGCAGCAGAAGTCCCACGGCGGATCACCCACCCAGATAGAAGTCCAGGGGTAAGTTTTGTGAAAAATCCATAAACTAATTAGTTAATTGTTAAAAAATACATTTAACAATTTGGCGCAGCCGGCGTCCACTATTTGGATCGGCACTAGCGATCGAAAGATTGCTTTAAATCCTGGAGCATAAAGCTCGGAGGTGCGCGACCATTGGTGGAAAGAGCCCAGAGGCTCTTACGAACCTACGCCAACCACAGCAAGGAAAAATAAAACTTGGTTTTGCTGTGGTTTAGGTGATTATCAAAAATAAAAAATTCAAAAAATAAAAAATTAAGAAAGAATAAATCAAAATAAATAAAATTGTTCAAATCTAACAACATCAAAAAGTTGAACAAAAAAAAAAAAACAAAATAAAAAATTATATAAAATAGAAACTTTTAAAAAGAAAATTCAAACAATTCAAAAACACAGGGCGCTCAAGGAAGATGATTGGGCTCCCCATAAAGATCCGGGAGGAGGTAATCTTAGTAGCTAAAGAAGTACAATCGGGGATTTTACTCCCAAATTGTATTTTGAAAAGGGCGAAGGGTGCCCAAATAGAGGCACTCAATATCTTAGATTACCCCCAGACCATTGACCGGATACTGGTTCCAACAAAGGACTATGCCTTCTTTCCTTTGGAGAACCGGGAAAATACACAGACCGGTAAGCGAGTCAATACGTCAGCGGAAGTTAACTTGAACAATAAATCAATTCATAGCGGATCCGAGATAAATCCTTCGGAGGTAGAAAACCTCCAATTTATAAGACACATTTTCTCGGGAGGTGGGTTGCCTAAAGAATCCATAAAAGATTCGAGATTGACCCAATTGCATGAGGAACTCCACTTAGGGAAAAACCTAAGTCCTGAGGAGTGTCAATCAATAGTGGAAATATGTGAGGAGTTCAACGACATATTCCACTTAAAAGGCGAACACCTGACGTATACCAATGCGATAACGCATGAATTGTCTATGGTACAGGACCAAGCGCCTATAAACCAAAGACCATACCGTCTGCCTGAGTGCAAAAAGAAGTAATCAACGAGCAAGTTCGGGAAATGCTAGAGAATGACATCATTCAGCCTAGCAAAAGTCCGTGGAACTCACCCCTCCTAGTAGTTCCCAAAAAAGCGGCCCTCGATGGAAAAGTCCGATGGAGAGTAGTTGTCGATTTCAGGAAACTAAACGACAAAACCATCGGTGATGCGTATCCTCTCCCTAGAATAGAGGATATTTTAGACCAACTCGGTCACACACGCTACTTTTCCACGCTGGATTTAGCCAGTGGCTACCATCAAGTCTTAGTCGATCAGAAGGATCGCGACAAGACAGCTTTCAGCACTAATTACGGACATTATGAGTTCAGACGTATGCCATTCGGGCTAAAGGGAGCCCCGGCTACGTTCCAGAGACTCATGAACCATGTCCTCACCGGGTTGCAAGGTATCGAATGCTTTGTATATCTGGACGAAATTGTCATCTATGGGAAAAACCTAGAGAACCATAATGACAAACTCCAGAAGGTATTCGAACAATTGAGATATCACAATCTCAAATTGCAACCTGCAAAATGTAGATTTTTACAAAAAGAAGTAGTCTACCTCGGACATGTTTGTTCTGAAAAAGGGGCAATGCCAAATCCCGACACGACAGCTAGTGTCAGGGATTTCCCCATTCCCAAGACGGTAAAGAACGTCCAATCATTTCTAGGACTGGCGAACTATTATCGAAAATTTGTTCCAAATTTCTCGAGGATAGTACGTCCCTTAACAAACTTGTTAAGGAAGGACGTTAAATTCACCTGGTCAGGCAAATGCCAACAAGCATTTGAAAAAGTAAAAGGATTATTGGTTTCGCCGCCAATATTAATCTATCCAGATTTCACCAAACCTTTTAATCTGACTACGGATGCGAGAAGCGAAGCACTTGGTGCCGTGCTATCGCAAGGGGAAATAGGCAAAGATTAGCCTGTAGCTTATGCAAGTCGAACCTTGAATAAAGCGAAAAGAAATTACTCCACCATTGAAAGGGAGTTACTAGCCATTGTGTGGGCGACTAGAAATTTCCGCTGTTATTTACAAGGGCGAAGGTTCAACATCTATACAGATCATAAGCCACTGAAGGGAGTTTTTAACGTGAAAGACCCCACGTCACGTTTAACAAAATTCCATCACAAATTATCGGAGTGTGATTACCAAATAGAGTACGAACCCGGTAAATATAATACCAATGCGGATGCTTTGAGCCGCATCCCGCAAGATTGTGATGAAACTCCCAAACTACAGAGATGTAATGTAGTAACACGCGCCCAAGCAAAAAAGGTAAGGGAAAGCGAAGAATCCCAGGGAAGTCAAACAAATGACGAGTCTGATTTACCAGATAATCCCATTCCTCCCTGCACGGAAAAAGGAATGGAGATAACAAAACCTGAGGATATCCAGTTACTACTACGGGATTACCATGATCCTCCTTTGGGCGGACACCAAGGAGTGATAAAAACCTATAACAAGATTCGTAGGAACTTTTGGTGGAAGAACGTGATGCGCGACATTAAAGTCTACATTAAGAAATGTAAGGATAGTCAAACCATGAAATCTTCCCCAAACCTGCGGATGCCCATGGTAATCACCGACATTGCAAAGAGGCCTTTCGACAAGGTATATTTAGATATAGTCGGGCCTCTGGATCGAACTCCAGCAGGCAATACATATATACTAACTTTTCAAGACAATCTGTCTAAGTAGGAGGATATGCCCAAAAGAACCAGAGTGCCTCCTTAAGGCGGTATTCACAGAGTAGGTGATTCGTTATCTGTTTATGAATGATACTTAACATTACCAGCATCTTGCACAAAGCTACTATACTATTACTATTTATTGGCCTGTACGAGGATTGCCTTTTATATTTCGGCATTAGAGAACAAAAACAAATATTGGTCATCGAAAATCACTTTATTGTTTTTCAAAATATTCCCCATGAAGATCTATACACTTTTGCATGCGTTTGAACCAATTGTCGAAGCACTTTTGCCACTCTGATTGAGGTATCTCCAACACATGCATTCTGAATGCAGCAACCGTTTCTTCAGGTGTCGAAAAACGTTGACCTCTCAGTTTGTTTTTTACGTACGGGAATAAAAAGAAGTCATTCGGTGCCAAGTCAGGACTATACGGCGGATGACCTGTAGCGTCCTACGAACGCACAATTCCGCCCAGGTAAGGTTCCAAACCTTCAAGGAACTGACTTACCTTATCCAGTACACTTGCCCACAGACACGTGTCCCCAAAGCTCATTAATCAGGCCTGTAACAAGGGCATAGGAAGCTGAAACAATGTTGAAACCGACATCAAAAAAAACAAGGAACTTAACGTTCAAAAAAAAAAAAAAAAAACTTTCAGCATCGAGTCAACGCATCCATTCATCGTATGCAAAACCAATCCCAGAATACAGGTCATAAATCTTCCATCCTAAACATCAACGCGAGGTTTCCCAAGGAAATACCATTTTCGGTAAATAGACCGAACGACGGATGCATACGCTCGTAGCTAAATGCAATTAGCGCCTAAACTAGGCACACTTGCGCAAACAATCAATTCGTTGCGCCGCTGATTAGCAGGCGAACAATCTTAAACTCTAAACACTATCCCAGATAGATGTACGATGGGAAAGGCAAACAAAGCCTTACATCCCATAATCCGTGTACACATCCGAAATGCAGGCGAGCCTTTGCCGCATGCCAGATGTGCGGCATCCGATCCGTAAACAAAGGAAGAAACGAGATACCGACCACCAGCATCGAATGGTGATAATGATGATGATTAGGTAAGATTTCTCCTTCCAGATCCTGTGGGAAATTCTCCGTGTGAGATGAAAAGGAAGATAGTATGCTGCTAACAGATACTGTGGAAAATTCTGTTAGCAGATGAAATGGGAAATTTTCTCCGGTGCAGATACAGATGGGAAATCTGAATCGGGATATCTTTTTGGGCAGACAGTCAGTCGATATTGAACTTTCGAGCGGTGGTGACCAGACAGTCGAATAGCGAGGGAGATTTTCGAGGAGGAAATTGCGTCGCTTTAACGTGAAATTCACCGTGATTATAAACTTAGAACGAATTAATGTGTGTTGTCATAGCTAGTATGTCCGTAAGACAATATATTATATTATGTTAAACTATTAAATGCGAGGACTAAGTGAATTGTTAATTAATACTTGTGTGACATTCACATCATCGAGGATTCGTCCTGCTGTAAACCAATAAAACGATTAGTGCAAAAAATAAAAAATAAAGTAAAATTCAAAGACGATTTCCGTGTTTTATTAGTGACGGCATTCGCTCCAGTGTTCATCGCCTTTTCCGTGTTACGTACTTCATTGGCCTTCGATAAAGGTAAACTAAGACCTCACCAAACTGGTAACAATTTGCCAAAGACCCATCAAATCGATGTTTTGGGTGCTCAAAAATGCAGTTGTCGCAGCCGATGTGTGAGAGCTCGCATTGTCGTGGTGAAGAGTGATACGTCTTCGGCGGTTGGTTTTCCTGATTTCTTGGAAGACAACTGGCAAACAAATGGTTGTGTACCACTCAGAATTGACTGTTCTGTGTTGTTCTACTGGTACGGTTGCGACATGTCCAGTTTTTCCGAAAAAACAGGCGACTTGCTTGGAAGTGCTTCGTGCGCGAACAACTTTTGTTGGATTTGGCTCATCTTGAAACACCCAGACAGTCGACTGCTGTTTACTTTCGGGCTCATACGCGTAGATCCACGATTCATCACCTGTCACGATATCATAGACGTGTTTCGAAGCACCGCGACCGTATTTTTTGAGCATTTCTTTCGACCAATTGACACGACCCTTTTTTTGGGCGATTGACAAATTGTGTGGGATCCAACGCGAACAATTTTTTTCGACAGTCAAATGTTTATGCAATATTGAATGTATGCTGGTCCCACTAACGCCTAAGGTTGTCTCAATCTCACGATAGGTCACATGACGATCTTCCAATATCAGTTCGCGCACAGCATCAATGGTTTTCGGAACAACAACTGATTTTGGACGACCTTCACGAAATTCATCTTGGAGTGAACTACGACCACGATTGAATTCACCATACCATCGATAAACCCTGGCCCTTGATGGAGCTACATCGCCAAAAATTGAATTAATCTCATCCATGCACTGTTGCTGAGTTAATCCACGCCGAAAGTTGTAAAAAATAATCGCACGAAAATGTTGACGATTTAATTCCATTTTTGGGCCGAGATGAATCTTTTAAGTCACTGTAAACAACACAAATAGCGCTCGTATGTCAAAACGTTCTGAGTGCGTATAACCTCAAAAATGTCCAACTTTACGACAGAGCTGCCAATTGCCGGTTTGCAACGCTAGGGTTGCCAAATCCCGAAACATAAGAGGCAACCCTCGTATATAGATTGCTACGCCTTACCCAATTCGGAGGCAGAAACGGTAGCCACGGTCTTCTTTGACCAAATAGTTGCTCGGTATGGTGCTCCGAAGCAACTGGTTACCGATCAGGGAAGCAACTTCCTAAGCAGCTTGTTTAAAAACGTGTGCAAGCTGCTCCGTATCAAGAAACTTCAAACCTCAGCGTACCATCCACAGTAGAATGGCGCTTTGGAAAGAGCCCATCGACCACTTGTAGAATACCTACGCAGTATTGTGGATGGAAATTCTCAATCATGGGATCAATACCTGAGGACGGCAACATTCGTGTACAACACCAACGTACACGAAAGTACCAAACTTACGCCAATGGATTGTCTCTTTGGTTTCACCCCGGAGGTACCGTCTAACATCAAACAACCTCCGGAACCGGTGTACAACCACGAGAGCTACCATAAGCTATAAAAGTACAAACTCCAGCGTACATACGAGATAGCGAGGCGTAACCGATTGATTTCCAAGAGGAAATCCAAAAGGTACCATGACCGTACAATACGCCCTTTCACGTTTCATGTGAGCGATAAGGTTCTGATGCGGAATGCGCAGAAACAAGGAAAGTTAGCTCCCATATGGAGGGGTCCCTACAATATAGTGGCAATACAGGGCCTAGTAAACGTGGTCCTGAAAATAGGTAGAAAAAGTGTGGTGGTGCACAATAACAGGTTGAAGCCCTATTTCGAATAGAGTATAAAACCTGGGGTGTTGAAAAAGACATTTTAATCTCAAACATTAATAACAGCACGAACCGGAACTGACACACCACAAAACCAAATTGAGCATGTCTGTAACGTAGTTTGAAAAAGAACAAATATGGCAGATGCCGATGACTTGGGAAGCATATATGTTGGTGATACAAATTTGTAAATATATTGTTAAAAAAAATTAAACATTAACAAGACAAAACAATTGTAAATAATATATCTAAATATTATTAAAAATAAAATAAAAATGTTTGTAAATAATATATCTAAATTTTATAAAAAATTAAATATTAACAAAACAAAAATATTGTAAATAATATAGTTAAGTACTTAAAGATAAAACAGTAAATTTAAAAATTAGATAAAAATAAGCTAGATAGCAATAGAAAGAAAGTGTAAAGAAGACCGCCACGCACACACCGACATGCTGTCGAAAAGGAGTTTCATTCCTCTTCCAAGAATGAAACTCCATTTTTGTAAGGGGGGAGGAATGTTATATAAATAAAGTTCAATTAATTATCACTTCCCCTTTGAAATATTAACATCTCGTGTCTTCACGCACATACACTTCCCTTCCCTCCAAATTACTAATTTCCTATTCCCTTTACAATAAAATATCCCCTTTACAATAGAATATAATTTAAATAAAAGTAAACCCCCATTTAGAACCCTATTCACTTTGTAATAGCCATCTTCTTTTTATTAGCCATAGTCGCCCCCTATTAGCCATATCGGCCGCTTCCTCGAAATCACTATCGTGGAAGCGGAACGAAAAAAGATATGTGGCGAAAGACACGAGATTGTTTCCTTCTTCTGGTTTTGACAATCATCGTGTGCGGTTCAGTCTCCGGGATGAGAAAAAGAAAAATAATAAAAAGTTGAAAATTGAGTTTGTGCGTGTGTGATCTAAAATTAGAGTTGATAATTTTCTGTGTTGTAATCGATTGAAGTGTGGTGCAATCGATTGAAAGGATTATTGATTAGAAGAAACTAAAAATAGATTTGACAACTTTCTGTGTTGCAATCGATTGAAAGGATTATTGATTAGAATAAACTTAAATTAGATTTGACAATTTTCTGTGGTGCAATCAATTGAAGTGTGTAAAATAAATGTTGTAAAGTTAATATACCGATTGAACAGTTGTAAAATAAATGATTAAAGTATCAATCCGAGTTTTCATAAGACATCTTGCCTGCAGCAGAAGTCCCACGGCGGATCACCCACCCAGATAGAAGTCCAGGGGTAAGTTTTGTGAAAAATCCATAAACTAATTAGTTAATTGTTAAAAAATACATTTAACAATTTGGCGCAGCCGGCGTCCACTATTTGGATCGGCACTAGCGATCGAAAGATTGCTTTAAATCCTGGAGCATAAAGCTCGGAGGTGCGCGACCATTGGTGGAAAGAGCCCAGAGGCTCTTACGAACCTACGCCAACCACAGCAAGGAAAAATAAAACTTGGTTTTGCTGTGGTTTAGGTGATTATCAAAAATAAAAAATTCAAAAAATAAAAAATTAAGAAAGAATAAATCAAAATAAATAAAATTGTTCAAATCTAACAACATCAAAAAGTTGAACAAAAAAAAAAAAACAAAATAAAAAATTATATAAAATAGAAACTTTTAAAAAGAAAATTCAAACAATTCAAAAACACAGGGCGCTCAAGGAAGATGATTGGGCTCCCCATAAAGATCCGGGAGGAGGTAATCTTAGTAGCTAAAGAAGTACAATCGGGGATTTTACTCCCAAATTGTATTTTGAAAAGGGCGAAGGGTGCCCAAATAGAGGCACTCAATATCTTAGATTACCCCCAGACCATTGACCGGATACTGGTTCCAACAAAGGACTATGCCTTCTTTCCTTTGGAGAACCGGGAAAATACACAGACCGGTAAGCGAGTCAATACGTCAGCGGAAGTTAACTTGAACAATAAATCAATTCATAGCGGATCCGAGATAAATCCTTCGGAGGTAGAAAACCTCCAATTTATAAGACACATTTTCTCGGGAGGTGGGTTGCCTAAAGAATCCATAAAAGATTCGAGATTGACCCAATTGCATGAGGAACTCCACTTAGGGAAAAACCTAAGTCCTGAGGAGTGTCAATCAATAGTGGAAATATGTGAGGAGTTCAACGACATATTCCACTTAAAAGGCGAACACCTGACGTATACCAATGCGATAACGCATGAATTGTCTATGGTACAGGACCAAGCGCCTATAAACCAAAGACCATACCGTCTGCCTGAGTGCAAAAAGAAGTAATCAACGAGCAAGTTCGGGAAATGCTAGAGAATGACATCATTCAGCCTAGCAAAAGTCCGTGGAACTCACCCCTCCTAGTAGTTCCCAAAAAAGCGGCCCTCGATGGAAAAGTCCGATGGAGAGTAGTTGTCGATTTCAGGAAACTAAACGACAAAACCATCGGTGATGCGTATCCTCTCCCTAGAATAGAGGATATTTTAGACCAACTCGGTCACACACGCTACTTTTCCACGCTGGATTTAGCCAGTGGCTACCATCAAGTCTTAGTCGATCAGAAGGATCGCGACAAGACAGCTTTCAGCACTAATTACGGACATTATGAGTTCAGACGTATGCCATTCGGGCTAAAGGGAGCCCCGGCTACGTTCCAGAGACTCATGAACCATGTCCTCACCGGGTTGCAAGGTATCGAATGCTTTGTATATCTGGACGAAATTGTCATCTATGGGAAAAACCTAGAGAACCATAATGACAAACTCCAGAAGGTATTCGAACAATTGAGATATCACAATCTCAAATTGCAACCTGCAAAATGTAGATTTTTACAAAAAGAAGTAGTCTACCTCGGACGTGTTTGTTCTGAAAAAGGGGCAATGCCAAATCCCGACACGACAGCTAGTGTCAGGGATTTCCCCATTCCCAAGACGGTAAAGAACGTCCAATCATTTCTAGGACTGGCGAACTATTATCGAAAATTTGTTCCAAATTTCTCGAGGATAGTACGTCCCTTAACAAACTTGTTAAGGAAGGACGTTAAATTCACCTGGTCAGGCAAATGCCAACAAGCATTTGAAAAAGTAAAAGGATTATTGGTTTCGCCGCCAATATTAATCTATCCAGATTTCACCAAACCTTTTAATCTGACTACGGATGCGAGAAGCGAAGCACTTGGTGCCGTGCTATCGCAAGGGGAAATAGGCAAAGATTAGCCTGTAGCTTATGCAAGTCGAACCTTGAATAAAGCGAAAAGAAATTACTCCACCATTGAAAGGGAGTTACTAGCCATTGTGTGGGCGACTAGAAATTTCCGCTGTTATTTACAAGGGCGAAGGTTCAACATCTATACAGATCATAAGCCACTGAAGGGAGTTTTTAACGTGAAAGACCCCACGTCACGTTTAACAAAATTCCATCACAAATTATCGGAGTGTGATTACCAAATAGAGTACGAACCCGGTAAATATAATACCAATGCGGATGCTTTGAGCCGCATCCCGCAAGATTGTGATGAAACTCCCAAACTACAGAGATGTAATGTAGTAACACGCGCCCAAGCAAAAAAGGTAAGGGAAAGCGAAGAATCCCAGGGAAGTCAAACAAATGACGAGTCTGATTTACCAGATAATCCCATTCCTCCCTGCACGGAAAAAGGAATGGAGATAACAAAACCTGAGGATATCCAGTTACTACTACGGGATTACCATGATCCTCCTTTGGGCGGACACCAAGGAGTGATAAAAACCTATAACAAGATTCGTAGGAACTTTTGGTGGAAGAACGTGATGCGCGACATTAAAGTCTACATTAAGAAATGTAAGGATAGTCAAACCATGAAATCTTCCCCAAACCTGCGGATGCCCATGGTAATCACCGACATTGCAAAGAGGCCTTTCGACAAGGTATATTTAGATATAGTCGGGCCTCTGGATCGAACTCCAGCAGGCAATACATATATACTAACTTTTCAAGACAATCTGTCTAAGTAGGAGGATATGCCCAAAAGAACCAGAGTGCCTCCTTAAGGCGGTATTCACAGAGTAGGTGATTCGTTATCTGTTTATGAATGATACTTAACATTACCAGCATCTTGCACAAAGCTACTATACTATTACTATTTATTGGCCTGTACGAGGATTGCCTTTTATATTTCGGCATTAGAGAACAAAAACAAATATTGGTCATCGAAAATCACTTTATTGTTTTTCAAAATATTCCCCATGAAGATCTATACACTTTTGCATGCGTTTGAACCAATTGTCGAAGCACTTTTGCCACTCTGATTGAGGTATCTCCAACACATGCATTCTGAATGCAGCAACCGTTTCTTCAGGTGTCGAAAAACGTTGACCTCTCAGTTTGTTTTTTACGTACGGGAATAAAAAGAAGTCATTCGGTGCCAAGTCAGGACTATACGGCGGATGACCTGTAGCGTCCTACGAACGCACAATTCCGCCCAGGTAAGGTTCCAAACCTTCAAGGAACTGACTTACCTTATCCAGTACACTTGCCCACAGACACGTGTCCCCAAAGCTCATTAATCAGGCCTGTAACAAGGGCATAGGAAGCTGAAACAATGTTGAAACCGACATCAAAAAAAACAAGGAACTTAACGTTCAAAAAAAAAAAAAAAAAACTTTCAGCATCGAGTCAACGCATCCATTCATCGTATGCAAAACCAATCCCAGAATACAGGTCATAAATCTTCCATCCTAAACATCAACGCGAGGTTTCCCAAGGAAATACCATTTTCGGTAAATAGACCGAACGACGGATGCATACGCTCGTAGCTAAATGCAATTAGCGCCTAAACTAGGCACACTTGCGCAAACAATCAATTCGTTGCGCCGCTGATTAGCAGGCGAACAATCTTAAACTCTAAACACTATCCCAGATAGATGTACGATGGGAAAGGCAAACAAAGCCTTACATCCCATAATCCGTGTACACATCCGAAATGCAGGCGAGCCTTTGCCGCATGCCAGATGTGCGGCATCCGATCCGTAAACAAAGGAAGAAACGAGATACCGACCACCAGCATCGAATGGTGATAATGATGATGATTAGGTAAGATTTCTCCTTCCAGATCCTGTGGGAAATTCTCCGTGTGAGATGAAAAGGAAGATAGTATGCTGCTAACAGATACTGTGGAAAATTCTGTTAGCAGATGAAATGGGAAATTTTCTCCGGTGCAGATACAGATGGGAAATCTGAATCGGGATATCTTTTTGGGCAGACAGTCAGTCGATATTGAACTTTCGAGCGGTGGTGACCAGACAGTCGAATAGCGAGGGAGATTTTCGAGGAGGAAATTGCGTCGCTTTAACGTGAAATTCACCGTGATTATAAACTTAGAACGAATTAATGTGTGTTGTCATAGCTAGTATGTCCGTAAGACAATATATTATATTATGTTAAACTATTAAATGCGAGGACTAAGTGAATTGTTAATTAATACTTGTGTGACATTCACATCATCGAGGATTCGTCCTGCTGTAAACCAATAAAACGATTAGTGCAAAAAATAAAAAATAAAGTAAAATTCAAAGACGATTTCCGTGTTTTATTAGTGACGGCATTCGCTCCAGTGTTCATCGCCTTTTCCGTGTTACGTACTTCATTGGCCTTCGATAAAGGTAAACTAAGACCTCACCAAACTGGTAACAATTTGCCAAAGACCCATCAAATCGATGTTTTGGGTGCTCAAAAATGCAGTTGTCGCAGCCGATGTGTGAGAGCTCGCATTGTCGTGGTGAAGAGTGATACGTCTTCGGCGGTTGGTTTTCCTGATTTCTTGGAAGACAACTGGCAAACAAATGGTTGTGTACCACTCAGAATTGACTGTTCTGTGTTGTTCTACTGGTACGGTTGCGACATGTCCAGTTTTTCCGAAAAAACAGGCGACTTGCTTGGAAGTGCTTCGTGCGCGAACAACTTTTGTTGGATTTGGCTCATCTTGAAACACCCAGACAGTCGACTGCTGTTTACTTTCGGGCTCATACGCGTAGATCCACGATTCATCACCTGTCACGATATCATAGACGTGTTTCGAAGCACCGCGACCGTATTTTTTGAGCATTTCTTTCGACCAATTGACACGACCCTTTTTTTGGGCGATTGACAAATTGTGTGGGATCCAACGCGAACAATTTTTTTCGACAGTCAAATGTTTATGCAATATTGAATGTATGCTGGTCCCACTAACGCCTAAGGTTGTCTCAATCTCACGATAGGTCACATGACGATCTTCCAATATCAGTTCGCGCACAGCATCAATGGTTTTCGGAACAACAACTGATTTTGGACGACCTTCACGAAATTCATCTTGGAGTGAACTACGACCACGATTGAATTCACCATACCATCGATAAACCCTGGCCCTTGATGGAGCTACATCGCCAAAAATTGAATTAATCTCATCCATGCACTGTTGCTGAGTTAATCCACGCCGAAAGTTGTAAAAAATAATCGCACGAAAATGTTGACGATTTAATTCCATTTTTGGGCCGAGATGAATCTTTTAAGTCACTGTAAACAACACAAATAGCGCTCGTATGTCAAAACGTTCTGAGTGCGTATAACCTCAAAAATGTCCAACTTTACGACAGAGCTGCCAATTGCCGGTTTGCAACGCTAGGGTTGCCAAATCCCGAAACATAAGAGGCAACCCTCGTATATAGATTGCTACGCCTTACCCAATTCGGAGGCAGAAACGGTAGCCACGGTCTTCTTTGACCAAATAGTTGCTCGGTATGGTGCTCCGAAGCAACTGGTTACCGATCAGGGAAGCAACTTCCTAAGCAGCTTGTTTAAAAACGTGTGCAAGCTGCTCCGTATCAAGAAACTTCAAACCTCAGCGTACCATCCACAGTAGAATGGCGCTTTGGAAAGAGCCCATCGACCACTTGTAGAATACCTACGCAGTATTGTGGATGGAAATTCTCAATCATGGGATCAATACCTGAGGACGGCAACATTCGTGTACAACACCAACGTACACGAAAGTACCAAACTTACGCCAATGGATTGTCTCTTTGGTTTCACCCCGGAGGTACCGTCTAACATCAAACAACCTCCGGAACCGGTGTACAACCACGAGAGCTACCATAAGCTATAAAAGTACAAACTCCAGCGTACATACGAGATAGCGAGGCGTAACCGATTGATTTCCAAGAGGAAATCCAAAAGGTACCATGACCGTACAATACGCCCTTTCACGTTTCATGTGAGCGATAAGGTTCTGATGCGGAATGCGCAGAAACAAGGAAAGTTAGCTCCCATATGGAGGGGTCCCTACAATATAGTGGCAATACAGGGCCTAGTAAACGTGGTCCTGAAAATAGGTAGAAAAAGTGTGGTGGTGCACAATAACAGGTTGAAGCCCTATTTCGAATAGAGTATAAAACCTGGGGTGTTGAAAAAGACATTTTAATCTCAAACATTAATAACAGCACGAACCGGAACTGACACACCACAAAACCAAATTGAGCATGTCTGTAACGTAGTTTGAAAAAGAACAAATATGGCAGATGCCGATGACTTGGGAAGCATATATGTTGGTGATACAAATTTGTAAATATATTGTTAAAAAAAATTAAACATTAACAAGACAAAACAATTGTAAATAATATATCTAAATATTATTAAAAATAAAATAAAAATGTTTGTAAATAATATATCTAAATTTTATAAAAAATTAAATATTAACAAAACAAAAATATTGTAAATAATATAGTTAAGTACTTAAAGATAAAACAGTAAATTTAAAAATTAGATAAAAATAAGCTAGATAGCAATAGAAAGAAAGTGTAAAGAAGACCGCCACGCACACACCGACATGCTGTCGAAAAGGAGTTTCATTCCTCTTCCAAGAATGAAACTCCATTTTTGTAAGGGGGGAGGAATGTTATATAAATAAAGTTCAATTAATTATCACTTCCCCTTTGAAATATTAACATCTCGTGTCTTCACGCACATACACTTCCCTTCCCTCCAAATTACTAATTTCCTATTCCCTTTACAATAAAATATCCCCTTTACAATAGAATATAATTTAAATAAAAGTAAACCCCCATTTAGAACCCTATTCACTTTGTAATAGCCATCTTCTTTTTATTAGCCATAGTCGCCCCCTATTAGCCATATCGGCCGCTTCCTCGAAATCACTATCGTGGAAGCGGAACGAAAAAAGATATGTGGCGAAAGACACGAGATTGTTTCCTTCTTCTGGTTTTGACAATCATCGTGTGCGGTTCAGTCTCCGGGATGAGAAAAAGAAAAATAATAAAAAGTTGAAAATTGAGTTTGTGCGTGTGTGATCTAAAATTAGAGTTGATAATTTTCTGTGTTGTAATCGATTGAAGTGTGGTGCAATCGATTGAAAGGATTATTGATTAGAAGAAACTAAAAATAGATTTGACAACTTTCTGTGTTGCAATCGATTGAAAGGATTATTGATTAGAATAAACTTAAATTAGATTTGACAATTTTCTGTGGTGCAATCAATTGAAGTGTGTAAAATAAATGTTGTAAAGTTAATATACCGATTGAACAGTTGTAAAATAAATGATTAAAGTATCAATCCGAGTTTTCATAAGACATCTTGCCTGCAGCAGAAGTCCCACGGCGGATCACCCACCCAGATAGAAGTCCAGGGGTAAGTTTTGTGAAAAATCCATAAACTAATTAGTTAATTGTTAAAAAATACATTTAACAATTTGGCGCAGCCGGCGTCCACTATTTGGATCGGCACTAGCGATCGAAAGATTGCTTTAAATCCTGGAGCATAAAGCTCGGAGGTGCGCGACCATTGGTGGAAAGAGCCCAGAGGCTCTTACGAACCTACGCCAACCACAGCAAGGAAAAATAAAACTTGGTTTTGCTGTGGTTTAGGTGATTATCAAAAATAAAAAATTCAAAAAATAAAAAATTAAGAAAGAATAAATCAAAATAAATAAAATTGTTCAAATCTAACAACATCAAAAAGTTGAACAAAAAAAAAAAAACAAAATAAAAAATTATATAAAATAGAAACTTTTAAAAAGAAAATTCAAACAATTCAAAAACACAGGGCGCTCAAGGAAGATGATTGGGCTCCCCATAAAGATCCGGGAGGAGGTAATCTTAGTAGCTAAAGAAGTACAATCGGGGATTTTACTCCCAAATTGTATTTTGAAAAGGGCGAAGGGTGCCCAAATAGAGGCACTCAATATCTTAGATTACCCCCAGACCATTGACCGGATACTGGTTCCAACAAAGGACTATGCCTTCTTTCCTTTGGAGAACCGGGAAAATACACAGACCGGTAAGCGAGTCAATACGTCAGCGGAAGTTAACTTGAACAATAAATCAATTCATAGCGGATCCGAGATAAATCCTTCGGAGGTAGAAAACCTCCAATTTATAAGACACATTTTCTCGGGAGGTGGGTTGCCTAAAGAATCCATAAAAGATTCGAGATTGACCCAATTGCATGAGGAACTCCACTTAGGGAAAAACCTAAGTCCTGAGGAGTGTCAATCAATAGTGGAAATATGTGAGGAGTTCAACGACATATTCCACTTAAAAGGCGAACACCTGACGTATACCAATGCGATAACGCATGAATTGTCTATGGTACAGGACCAAGCGCCTATAAACCAAAGACCATACCGTCTGCCTGAGTGCAAAAAGAAGTAATCAACGAGCAAGTTCGGGAAATGCTAGAGAATGACATCATTCAGCCTAGCAAAAGTCCGTGGAACTCACCCCTCCTAGTAGTTCCCAAAAAAGCGGCCCTCGATGGAAAAGTCCGATGGAGAGTAGTTGTCGATTTCAGGAAACTAAACGACAAAACCATCGGTGATGCGTATCCTCTCCCTAGAATAGAGGATATTTTAGACCAACTCGGTCACACACGCTACTTTTCCACGCTGGATTTAGCCAGTGGCTACCATCAAGTCTTAGTCGATCAGAAGGATCGCGACAAGACAGCTTTCAGCACTAATTACGGACATTATGAGTTCAGACGTATGCCATTCGGGCTAAAGGGAGCCCCGGCTACGTTCCAGAGACTCATGAACCATGTCCTCACCGGGTTGCAAGGTATCGAATGCTTTGTATATCTGGACGAAATTGTCATCTATGGGAAAAACCTAGAGAACCATAATGACAAACTCCAGAAGGTATTCGAACAATTGAGATATCACAATCTCAAATTGCAACCTGCAAAATGTAGATTTTTACAAAAAGAAGTAGTCTACCTCGGACATGTTTGTTCTGAAAAAGGGGCAATGCCAAATCCCGACACGACAGCTAGTGTCAGGGATTTCCCCATTCCCAAGACGGTAAAGAACGTCCAATCATTTCTAGGACTGGCGAACTATTATCGAAAATTTGTTCCAAATTTCTCGAGGATAGTACGTCCCTTAACAAACTTGTTAAGGAAGGACGTTAAATTCACCTGGTCAGGCAAATGCCAACAAGCATTTGAAAAAGTAAAAGGATTATTGGTTTCGCCGCCAATATTAATCTATCCAGATTTCACCAAACCTTTTAATCTGACTACGGATGCGAGAAGCGAAGCACTTGGTGCCGTGCTATCGCAAGGGGAAATAGGCAAAGATTAGCCTGTAGCTTATGCAAGTCGAACCTTGAATAAAGCGAAAAGAAATTACTCCACCATTGAAAGGGAGTTACTAGCCATTGTGTGGGCGACTAGAAATTTCCGCTGTTATTTACAAGGGCGAAGGTTCAACATCTATACAGATCATAAGCCACTGAAGGGAGTTTTTAACGTGAAAGACCCCACGTCACGTTTAACAAAATTCCATCACAAATTATCGGAGTGTGATTACCAAATAGAGTACGAACCCGGTAAATATAATACCAATGCGGATGCTTTGAGCCGCATCCCGCAAGATTGTGATGAAACTCCCAAACTACAGAGATGTAATGTAGTAACACGCGCCCAAGCAAAAAAGGTAAGGGAAAGCGAAGAATCCCAGGGAAGTCAAACAAATGACGAGTCTGATTTACCAGATAATCCCATTCCTCCCTGCACGGAAAAAGGAATGGAGATAACAAAACCTGAGGATATCCAGTTACTACTACGGGATTACCATGATCCTCCTTTGGGCGGACACCAAGGAGTGATAAAAACCTATAACAAGATTCGTAGGAACTTTTGGTGGAAGAACGTGATGCGCGACATTAAAGTCTACATTAAGAAATGTAAGGATAGTCAAACCATGAAATCTTCCCCAAACCTGCGGATGCCCATGGTAATCACCGACATTGCAAAGAGGCCTTTCGACAAGGTATATTTAGATATAGTCGGGCCTCTGGATCGAACTCCAGCAGGCAATACATATATACTAACTTTTCAAGACAATCTGTCTAAGTAGGAGGATATGCCCAAAAGAACCAGAGTGCCTCCTTAAGGCGGTATTCACAGAGTAGGTGATTCGTTATCTGTTTATGAATGATACTTAACATTACCAGCATCTTGCACAAAGCTACTATACTATTACTATTTATTGGCCTGTACGAGGATTGCCTTTTATATTTCGGCATTAGAGAACAAAAACAAATATTGGTCATCGAAAATCACTTTATTGTTTTTCAAAATATTCCCCATGAAGATCTATACACTTTTGCATGCGTTTGAACCAATTGTCGAAGCACTTTTGCCACTCTGATTGAGGTATCTCCAACACATGCATTCTGAATGCAGCAACCGTTTCTTCAGGTGTCGAAAAACGTTGACCTCTCAGTTTGTTTTTTACGTACGGGAATAAAAAGAAGTCATTCGGTGCCAAGTCAGGACTATACGGCGGATGACCTGTAGCGTCCTACGAACGCACAATTCCGCCCAGGTAAGGTTCCAAACCTTCAAGGAACTGACTTACCTTATCCAGTACACTTGCCCACAGACACGTGTCCCCAAAGCTCATTAATCAGGCCTGTAACAAGGGCATAGGAAGCTGAAACAATGTTGAAACCGACATCAAAAAAAACAAGGAACTTAACGTTCAAAAAAAAAAAAAAAAAACTTTCAGCATCGAGTCAACGCATCCATTCATCGTATGCAAAACCAATCCCAGAATACAGGTCATAAATCTTCCATCCTAAACATCAACGCGAGGTTTCCCAAGGAAATACCATTTTCGGTAAATAGACCGAACGACGGATGCATACGCTCGTAGCTAAATGCAATTAGCGCCTAAACTAGGCACACTTGCGCAAACAATCAATTCGTTGCGCCGCTGATTAGCAGGCGAACAATCTTAAACTCTAAACACTATCCCAGATAGATGTACGATGGGAAAGGCAAACAAAGCCTTACATCCCATAATCCGTGTACACATCCGAAATGCAGGCGAGCCTTTGCCGCATGCCAGATGTGCGGCATCCGATCCGTAAACAAAGGAAGAAACGAGATACCGACCACCAGCATCGAATGGTGATAATGATGATGATTAGGTAAGATTTCTCCTTCCAGATCCTGTGGGAAATTCTCCGTGTGAGATGAAAAGGAAGATAGTATGCTGCTAACAGATACTGTGGAAAATTCTGTTAGCAGATGAAATGGGAAATTTTCTCCGGTGCAGATACAGATGGGAAATCTGAATCGGGATATCTTTTTGGGCAGACAGTCAGTCGATATTGAACTTTCGAGCGGTGGTGACCAGACAGTCGAATAGCGAGGGAGATTTTCGAGGAGGAAATTGCGTCGCTTTAACGTGAAATTCACCGTGATTATAAACTTAGAACGAATTAATGTGTGTTGTCATAGCTAGTATGTCCGTAAGACAATATATTATATTATGTTAAACTATTAAATGCGAGGACTAAGTGAATTGTTAATTAATACTTGTGTGACATTCACATCATCGAGGATTCGTCCTGCTGTAAACCAATAAAACGATTAGTGCAAAAAATAAAAAATAAAGTAAAATTCAAAGACGATTTCCGTGTTTTATTAGTGACGGCATTCGCTCCAGTGTTCATCGCCTTTTCCGTGTTACGTACTTCATTGGCCTTCGATAAAGGTAAACTAAGACCTCACCAATCTGGTAACAATTTGCCAAAGACCCATCAAATCGATGTTTTGGGTGCTCAAAAATGCAGTTGTCGCAGCCGATGTGTGAGAGCTCGCATTGTCGTGGTGAAGAGTGATACGTCTTCGGCGGTTGGTTTTCCTGATTTCTTGGAAGACAACTGGCAAACAAATGGTTGTGTACCACTCAGAATTGACTGTTCTGTGTTGTTCTACTGGTACGTTGCGACATGTCCAGTTTTTCCGAAAAAACAGGCGACTTGCTTGGAAGTGCTTCGTGCGCGAACAACTTTTGTTGGATTTGGCTCTTCTTGAAACACCCAGACAGTCGACTGCTGTTTACTTTCGGGCTCATACGCGTAGATCCACGATTCATCACCTGTCACGATATCATAGACGTGTTTCGAAGCACCGCGACCGTATTTTTTGAGCATTTCTTTCGACCAATTGACACGACCCTTTTTTTGGGCGATTGACAAATTGTGTGGGATCCAACGCGAACAATTTTTTTCGACAGTCAAATGTTTATGCAATATTGAATGTATGCTGGTCCCACTAACGCCTAAGGTTGTCTCAATCTCACGATAGGTCACATGACGATCTTCCAATATCAGTTCGCGCACAGCATCAATGGTTTTCGGAACAACAACTGATTTTGGACGACCTTCACGAAATTCATCTTGGAGTGAACTACGACCACGATTGAATTCACCATACCATCGATAAACCCTGGCCCTTGATGGAGCTACATCGCCAAAAATTGAATTAATCTCATCCATGCACTGTTGCTGAGTTAATCCACGCCGAAAGTTGTAAAAAATAATCGCACGAAAATGTTGACGATTTAATTCCATTTTTGGGCCGAGATGAATCTTTTAAGTCACTGTAAACAACACAAATAGCGCTCGTATGTCAAAACGTTCTGAGTGCGTATAACCTCAAAAATGTCCAACTTTACGACAGAGCTGCCAATTGCCGGTTTGCAACGCTAGGGTTGCCAAATCCCGAAACATAAGAGGCAACCCTCGTATATAGATTGCTACGCCTTACCCAATTCGGAGGCAGAAACGGTAGCCACGGTCTTCTTTGACCAAATAGTTGCTCGGTATGGTGCTCCGAAGCAACTGGTTACCGATCAGGGAAGCAACTTCCTAAGCAGCTTGTTTAAAACGTGTGCAAGCTGCTCCGTATCAAGAAACTTCAAACCTCAGCGTACCATCCACAGTAGAATGGCGCTTTGGAAAGAGCCCATCGACCACTTGTAGAATACCTACGCAGTATTGTGGATGGAAATTCTCAATCATGGGATCAATACCTGAGGACGGCAACATTCGTGTACAACACCAACGTACACGAAAGTACCAAACTTACGCCAATGGATTGTCTCTTTGGTTTCACCCCGGAGGTACCGTCTAACATCAAACAACCTCCGGAACCGGTGTACAACCACGAGAGCTACCATAAGCTATAAAAGTACAAACTCCAGCGTACATTCGAGATAGCGAGGCGTAACCGATTGATTTCCAAGAGGAAATCCAAAAGGTACCATGACCGTACAATACGCCCTTTCACGTTTCATGTGAGCGATAAGGTTCTGATGCGGAATGCGCAGAAACAAGGAAAGTTTAGCTCCCATATGGAGGGGTCCCTACAATATAGTGGCAATACAGGGCCTAGTAAACGTGGTCCTGAAAATAGGTAGAAAAAGTTTGGTGGTGCACAATAACAGGTTGAAGCCCTATTTCGAATAGAGTATAAAACCTGGGGTGTTGAAAAAGACATTTTAATCTCAAACATTAATAACAGCACGAACCGGAACTGACACACCACAAAACCAAATTGAGCATGTCTGTAACGTAGTTTGAAAAAGAACAAATATGGCAGATGCCGATGACTTGGGAAGCATATATGTTGGTGATACAAATTTGTAAATATATTGTTAAAAAAAATTAAACATTAACAAGACAAAACAATTGTAAATAATATATCTAAATATTATTAAAAATAAAATAAAAATGTTTGTAAATAATATATCTAAATTTTATAAAAATTAAATATTAACAAAACAAAAATATTGTAAATAATATAGTTAAGTACTTAAAGATAAAACAGTAAATTTAAAAATTAGATAAAAATAAGCTAGATAGCAATAGAAAGAAAGTGTAAAGAAGACCGCCACGCACACACCGACATGCTGTCGAAAAGGAGTTTCATTCTCTTCCAAGAATGAAACTCCATTTTTGTAAGGGGGGAGGAATGTTATATAATTAAAGTTCAATTAATTATCACTTCCCCTTTGAAATATTAACATCTCGTGTCTTCACGCACATACACTTCCCTTCCCTCCAAATTACTAATTTCCTATTCCCTTTACAATAAATATCCCCTTTACAATAGAATATAATTTAAATAAAAGTAAACCCCCATTTAGAACCCTATTCACTTTGTAATAGCCATCTTCTTTTTATTAGCCATAGTCGCCCCCTATTAGCCATATCGGCCGCTTCCT